>OY101440.1:120867889-121467889 GCA_956483585.1 Gymnocheta viridis
ATTGTTCTGCCGTGTACGTTTGAATTAGTTAATTAAGTTCTCCAATTTTTTTTAAATGTTACGAAACTTCGCATATAAATGTTTGAAACAAAAACATTGCTGGAGTTATGAGAACCAAAAATGTTTTTTTATGCGACTTTGTAAAATTTTGTGGCCCGCTGTAGTGCGGTTTGGGAATGAATTTGCATATTTCTGCATATACTATTTATTTTCACAGTGAGTCTAATTCCGTCTCTATTAATGTTATAGGTGTCAAACAAATTTGGTTATTAATTTATCATC
This sequence comes from Gymnocheta viridis, assembly GCA_956483585.1. Lineage (NCBI taxonomy): Eukaryota > Metazoa > Arthropoda > Insecta > Diptera > Tachinidae > Gymnocheta > Gymnocheta viridis. Next base: position 120,868,172 of record OY101440.1, read on the forward strand.
ACCATTTCGATTTTGGTTGATTTTTTTACTCTCCAAAAATGTCTATATGTGAAAATGTTAAATTTCAGCATTTTTCAAAACGGAGTTTTTCAAAATCTATTAAGATTCTGAATAAAATCTCTTCAGTTCTTAATCTTACGATGCCTTGTGCTTCTACCACTTTATCCCCACCATTTCGAATTTAGTCGATTTTTTACTTTAAAAATAGTCTATAATAAAATGTTATATGTTATAGAATATCAATTATTATTATTATTATTATAAACTAAGACAGGGCTGTTAAAAATATGTGTGTGAAGATAAGACACGAACCAAAAATTTTTAACATAGCTCATTTTGCAGTTAACAGAGCTCTGTAAAACGGTTAACAGTGGTCATAATCGTATTGAATTTTTGTTTGTTTTTGAAATTCCAATAAATTTATTATTTTGATTTTTTTTAGTTTTATTTTTTTTTTGTTTTGCTCTTAACAAAAACTAAAAGTTTATTGACATTAAATAATTTTTATTGTTATTGTTCGATCATAAATTATACCAACGGAAGTTTGTATGAATTTGATCTAATTAAATTATTGGTTGACTGAATGCTGTTGCAACCATCAGTTATTAGTGGTTATTAATCAATTCAATACATATGAAAAATTGCTATGTTAAACAACAACAAAAATTATTGATAAGTAATTAAAAAGAAATGAACTAATTTTTTATACTACTGCTTGCATTAATATTATTATTTTTTAATTCTACAATGTCCACTCTGCTAGTTTTGGTTTTCTGCTAAAGCCAGCATTTAATTGATGTGTTAACAAAACTAACTTTAAGTTGATTAAAATAATATGTACTTAAGTAAATCGAGGGTTTATATTCAAATAGAGCCATCTACAAACATGCTATTCTTTTAAGAGGGCAAAAAAATAAATCATGTTATGTATTTATGTATGTATGTAACTTTGTTCTTTAGTAATTGTGTGAAATAAAATTGTACATTTGAGAACGTGTTGCGTTTATTGCTATTCGTTAATTGTAATTTAAGTCTGTCTTCATTCAATGTGTATATATGTACACGCACAGATATGGACACAGAGGTAGCACACCTTACCACTAAAGAATAGAAGGCAAAAATGTCGATGGCTAAGTAATGAGTCAAAAATCTAGCAAATACATACATACTTCTCACTACTTCTACTGTGGAGTTTTAACTCATTACTTTAACACAGCGATGTCATTGAAGGCAAGTGAGTACAGCCCCGGATCACAAATAATGACTTCAAATTTTCAATACTTTGAAGTCATTGAGTTCACAAAACTTAGTACGACTTTGTTGAAGTTCCATGCCGTCCAACAAAGAATGACGATTCCGTGTGATATAATCCATACAATCTACTGACTCGTCTATGAAATTTGTTTGGATGGAAATGTCTAAAAAACGGAGCTTTTCATTTACATTTTCTATTCAAGTCGACCGTCTAGCTAGTGTTGAGAGCAGGGTTCCCAATTTTATTTTCTATCTTATCCTCAATTTGTAATTTTTCATTCCCCAAATTCTCCGAAATAGCTAATTACTCATCCCCGAAAATCCTCACAGATCTGTAATAAGAATTTTCAAGCTTATAAATAAAAAAAAATTTCAGAAAGCTTTATCAAATTCAACATTTCTTCTGGGATTTTTAACATTTAATTATAAAAATTCTTTAAAGAAAGATTTTCAAAAACTTTTGTTTGTTAAGGTTAAAAAAAAAAAAAAGTTTTTTAAAATCTTTGAAAAAAGATATAGAGGCAATCTCGATTAATAAATATAAAAAATAAAAAAAATTCTTTAAACAATATAAAACTTTTTTTCTTATCAAAACTTGCAAAATATTGTTATTTTTTAATTTATAAATTGGAACTTAATCAAAAGGCCGAAATAATTTAATAATTTCATTCCACATATGTCAAATTAATAAATAAATACATTTGTGTGATATTATTAGAAATAATTTATGCTTTGAGCTCTAGATAATTTACATTAAAATGCAATTTTGTTGCACATGTTGGTTGTATTAAAAAGTGAGAAGATGGAATAAATTCGGCACAGCAAACTGAATTATTTTTAATGTGTATGTATATTTATTCTAAGAAGAGCTTCTAATAAGTCATACTGTATTCTGTTGCGAATTTGTTCAATGTTACCATCGTCAATATGTACATGAATTTTAATACAAAAAAGAAAAACTAAATAATAATAATATATTAGCCCCAAAAATCCCCAGCGAAAAAAGGCTTTTCGCCAAAGAATCCCCTGGGATTTTTCGCGAAATTTTTATCCCCAATCACAAAAAAAACTAATCGACCCAATTCTTATCCACCTCGTCGCACCCATTATGTGTGAGCCAAAAAATTTACTGCTAATAGCGAAATCGTTCTGCTATATAAAAAAAGTAGGAGTGCTTCAAATAAAAATTTAATTCTATGAATGACATAGCTACACGTATAGCGATTAGGAAAAAGAAGGAAAATATACCCAGTTGGTGAATCGCAAATGTCACCCACTTTCCCCCAGCAGAAGACTATTGAACAGCAATGCCAACGCAAAACAGAGCTATCACGTTAATGACTAACAGCCAATGAATCTTCTTCAGCCTATCCACAATAAAGACCTCATTTATAACCTTAAAGTATAGTAAAATATGAAACAAAGATAAAAATCAAAAAAACAATTTCTCAACTACTAACCCAATTGAAGTCCCCAAAACTGACAACGCTGGTTGAGAGCATATTAATTTATTTATAGCCATATTCCGCTGTGTGTTTAATATTTTATCAGTTAAATAATAATATTTGCATATTTTCATTAAAATTTATCCGACTCATGCTAAATATAATCCAGTAGCAATAAACAAATGTATGTATTTATGTAAAGTAAAATATTTAATTAACACAAGTTTTATGTGCATACATACATACATACATACATACATACATACATAAATAAATAAATAAATACATACATACATACATACATACATACATACATACATACATACATACATACATACATACATACATAAGTATGCATGTAGGTCTCTTTAAACTGTTGTTACCGCAGACAACACCATTTTCGCTGCTATGTCAGCTAATATTACTGCATACAATATTGTTTTTCTTTTTTCCTCGTTTCTTTTAATATATATGCACATATTTTTTTCTTGAATTTAAAGTCCTCTTTAATACGAACATAGTACATATGCATGTATTTACATACATATGTACGTAAATAAATGCCTGCCTTCATGGAGTAATTTTTTACATTTTCATCACTTGAATGAAAATTAATATTTTTCCTCAGTTTCATGTTTCTCTAAAATATACAAACAACCTAAAAAACAACTAACATAATAACAGAAAAAAACATTTTGTTTGTGATTTTCCTTTAACTTCCATAAGGTAAACACATATCCATATATAAATGCATCAATTTTTTTTTTAATTTTAAACAATAGTTTTGTCACAATTTTCAACTTCAACTTACAATAACCAACTAGCTGGAGTAAGTGCTACTGCCACATGAACACCGTGAATGAAAAAGTAGCATAACAATTTTTATTAGTATTTTAAAAACGTTACAACAATGAACGGTGCAATAACCGGAAAAAGTGCAACTGATTTGTCGGTTTTATTGTTGAAAAATAAATAAATAAAATAAAAATAACTAACAAAAAAAATTGCATATTTCCAACGTTGTAATCATTGCAACATGAAAATTTTGTATTTTAAATAATCTTTATTATGAAAAGTTAATAAATCATTAATTAATGGCCTCATTTTGTGAAATGAAACGGTTTTAAACGCTTAAAATTTGTACTTACAAATTTTTTCCATACAAATTTCAAAAGTTTCATTTCATAATATGAAAGTAATAAATTAAAAAAACAATTTTTGTCAGATGTGGGGTTCGAACCCACGCTCCCTCTCGGGAACCAGAGCTTAAATCTGGCGCCTTAGACCGCTCGGCCAATCTGACTTCTGTGATATAGTTGTCAAAAGTTGTATGTAAATATTTCTTACTTTTCATTGTTTCTGCACAAGCAAAATGATCTAAAAATAGCTTTTGTTCATTTGTTGACTATAAGAAATAAAGAGAAGGAATAAAATTGTTTTTAATTATTTTTACAATGTGATGATCAGCTTTACCAGAACAATCACTTTATCACAATTTTATTTTTGAGTTTGAGCAATTTTTATTGCTGAGCAGCAAAAAAGTCGAGAGAATTATTATAACATATTAATTTTTTGTTATTGCTTGAAGCGGAGAACACATGCAGTAAAATTTCCCCACATTTTATACACTCTTTGGGTCAGGTAGAGTAAAAAATGCAAAACCTACGTTTATTTGCTTTTAAATTGTGTTTCCTGATAACGCATTTTTACACTTGTTCAGAATTTGTTGGATTTACTAAACAATTGCTGAAAGCTCAGCAATATTTACTTAACCGCAACGCTGAGCAATCAAAAAGCAGTGCCGCAAAAATGTATAACATTTCAGACAGTATTGTCAGATATTTTGTGAACTATTTCGCCAAACTCACGTTAAAAATTTCCCAAAATGAAAGTACATGCGTACATATATATAATAATTATAATAAATGAAATAAATGTGAATTGTAGTCTGACACAACATTATTTCGAATTTTGTTAAATTGTGCATTTCATTTAACGATATTTAATTCTAAAACATATTTGAATCAATGTTTTAGATACATATAATCACAGCTATTATAAAGAAAGGAAAAATGGAAACAATAAACTGATTATCAAAGACGGGGAATTTCGTGCAAACCGAAATTGACTTAATCGCGTAAAAATAAGAAAACTTTTCCTTTGTTTCTGCTATTTGTACTAAATATCAACCCCAATTTCCTTAAAAGTAGAAGATTTTTAATTTATTTCTGTTTAATAAAAACACCACTTAAACAACGGACAATATTGAATGCAACTGAAAATCCGTAATAATATGTACTTAGTTTTTTGAATGAATGTTAGAATGAGTTACAAATAAAATTGCTTACAATTTTAAATGTTTATTCTTTTAAAAATGCATGTACGGATTACTTCTTGAATAACGTACAGTCCGTTACTTTAATAATATTGTGAGTGTGCAAAAATTCACTTCAAATATCTTGTGTACTCACCTCTTGAGAGTAGATAATTTTTTATGTTTCCCTTTGTTTTTATGTAAATTGAAGACTTTAACCTACCTCGCTTTCTTCAAAACTGTTTTAAGTATGACGTTGTTGCAGCAAATCAGCGATATGCCTAATATGTACTTGTGTTTTTTATTGGTTAAATAGTTGATATTCCTAACTTCTAGCCAGTGTTGACAGGAGCTGGAGGAGAAAGAGTCTAAATCGGCTTTTTAAAAAGGCCAGAAAAAGCTAAATCAATCAAAAATAAAAGCTAGAAGAAGTCTAAAAAGTTATTAAAAGCAATGCACTTCAAGTACTTAAATAAAAGAAAACCGAATAAAAGTCTACATGTTTTTTAATTCATATATATAAGTCAATACATAACATAAATATCAGGTATTTCTATTGACTTTTATTCAGTATTGTATCAAAAATATAAAAGGATATTTGTATTTAAGTATGATATAATAATTATTGCAAAAAAATATATACATTTAATATATTATATAGTTTTATGTGCATTTATTATTTATGCATATAACAGGCATTATAATTTCCTCATTGCCGGTAGAATCAGAACTATCATTTTCATAAACTAAACACGAGAAATTACTAAATCATGGCAACATTTCTATAACCTTTTGAAAGAACATTTTCATTAAAGTACGATTTCTTTCTATAGTTTTAATTATTAAACTAAAAAGTTTTTCAACCTCAGCGTTATTGAAAGGTAATACTACCGGGTTTGTCCAATAAATCGTTTCATTTTCAATAGCCAAAATGGCGGGCGGGTTTGTCCAATAAATCGTTTCATTTTCAATAGCCCGCCATTTTAATGGATGTCATTGAAATTATTAAAATTGACTAAGAATATGGTGAAAATTTCGCGGTTACAGTTCGCAAATCTAAAGCATTTTTCGTCGTCGTGGAGCACCTTCTGAGCAATTGGGAAACTGGTGGAAAAACTTGAGCTATTGAGATAAATCATTGATGAGCCAAATTAAACTCATGTACGTCGCTCATCTGAGAATATTGCTGTTGCAGAGCATAGTGTTGGGAAATCCAACATTTGTTCATTTCTCTCCGAACTTTGGAATCGGCGACACGTGAAAAGTGTTCGGACCGTGTGAGTTCTCGAAGAGGCATTCATTATAAATGAGATACTCTCCTCTTTACAATTAAACAAACATTCCATGATTTCGCTTAAAAATACATAAAAATGAAACCTCTTATTGAAAGACCCCGGATACTCGTAGACAGCCAAATACTAGATAAACTAAATCAAGAAATAATTTGTTTTGCAGCACATTGTTAAATTGTCACACCTCCACCCAGAACTCAACTGTTGATTCAACATTTGTCCATTTCTAACTTAAAAGCTTTCGCCATTGGATTTTAATCAACGCAATTCTGTCTTCAGTGTACTTACGTTGGTAGATTGGATTAATTGTGTAATGTTTCAAGATGATTTCATGGGTTCAGTAGAAAAAAAATTTAGCCTTTTTGAGGCTAAATTTAAAATAAAAAAGGCTCAAGAAAACTACGAAGCTAAAACGTAAACTTCGAGGCTAAAATACAAGAAATAAAGGTTAAATCTAACCACGAAAAGGATAAACTGTCATCACTGTTTCTAGCATCCACCTGAAAAGTAGTGGACAAAAATACTTCGAAAACAGTACTCTTTCATTCTCCTAGACTTAGACAAGTTTGTTTTTTTAATACAAATAATTACAAAATTATTGGATTGAATTAACGAACTAAAGTGTTGAATTAATATACACTCATTTTAATATTGGGTACTAGAAAAAGAGTTCGTTATGAGCAAAAGTTCGTTATAAATGGTTTACTTTATTAGCGAATTCCACTGCAACAGCTTTTAACCTTGTCTACAATAATTTAGAATTTTTTATATCATAATTCACCCATTTTTTTGTGAGTGGCTTTTAATTTTGTGTGTTTCGTATGCATATTTGTTTAATATTTTTTTCTGTTTTATTTTTACACCTTTTTACATTTACACACATTTACGGCAAAATTCAGCCCTTTTCAAAACAGTTTTTCATACCGGAAGTTATGATGCTTTAATTTATTTTATGAATAGACTTTTGTGGGGATAAAGGTTCTACTCCAAACAACAAATTACAAATATGTATACAAATAGAAGGAGTCACTTTGTGAAAATGATTTCCTTTTGTTCTATTTTAATAGCGGATTTTTTATATTAATTTTTACTGCAACTAAAGTTTTCTCTTCTTTCTTTGTAACGAACTGGAGCAGAAATTTTTAATTTTCCAGAGTCAATTATTATTGTGTTTGAGTATGTGTATTTGTGTGTGTGTGTGAAGTATAAAGAAAAGAAGTGTGCTGGTATTGTTTGGCGTGCAAACACTAATTTACTTTGAACATGCTCCTTCAAAGGATCTGTTTGTTTAAAACTCAGACACATGCACCTTAATTTTAATTGTAATGTTTTAAAAATGGCAGAAAATATTTAATAAACTAACTCAATCCAGTTAAATCTTTTCTCGATTGAGTTGTGCTATTAAATTTTTTGTTCGTTACGAAGATGAAATAAATTTGATAAGTAACAAAAATTATTGAAAATAATTGATAACAAAATAAAATTAAATCTTATTGTCAGATGTGGGGTTCGAACCCATGCTCCCTCTCGGGAACCAGAGCTTAAATCTGGCGCCTTAGACCGCTCGGCCAACCTGACACACCGTTATATAGCATCACAAGCAAACTCATGAACAAGCAAGAAAATAAAAGAATCGAGTTTGAGTGCACTATGTGACTTTTGTGCCACTCTATAAAGAACATAAAATTATAACTTTATTAATCTCGAAATGCCGCGATCGCACAAAAATCTTTTCTGAATTTTTTTCTGAAGAGCTTTTTAAATTTGGCAAGCTTGAATATTTCTGTTTTCTAAACTAGATATGAAATAAATTTCCATCAGCATTTTATTCTATAAAACTTAAAAAAATAACTGATAACAATGTCAGTTATTCTTAAGACTTTTAGCCTTCATACTTTGTACTTAACAATTTATTACACGGAATAGAAATCGATAATTTTGTTAAAGAATTCGAGGTTTCCCCCACCTTTATTTACCTTCTTCGTCTTTAGTTTTTTGTTTCAATTACGTGAGCATGTATGAGCGTGAGTACACAAAATTTTAGCGTGTGTGTGTGTGTGTGCATGAACGTGAATCAAAAATATGAGCATGAGCGTGAGTGAAAAGTTACTCACGATCCCATCTCTACCATAGACTAGACAAGTAACTTTCGATTGGTGTCTTATCGATAAAAGAAGTCAAAAAATAATTTGTCAGGTGTGGGGTTCGAACCCACGCTCCCTCTCGGGAACCAGAGCTTAAATCTGGCGCCTTAGACCGCTCGGCCAACCTGACTTGTATACGTGCAAATAACAACTGTTTCTATTTGTCAAAATATTATTTAGGATATTCACAAAAGGTCACGAATTTCATGACACCGTAATTATATTATGCACATGTAATCAATATCAGCGCCTGTTCTGTAAATCAAAAACATTAAAATTATATGATTTCCAAAAGTAAATGTTGACTTATTACTGTTATTTCTTGTGTGTTTGGAATTTGCAATTGAACATTTTATTCGACTCTCGAATGTTATAATTGGTAAGGCAAAGCTATCTTATTACTTTTATCTTTCTAGCAAAATTTTCGTTAGAATCTCTTTATCAGAACTTTAAAAAAATCACACAAAGAGGGTTGGGGGAGGAATTCAAGTCCCCCTAAAAAAATATCAGATGTAAACTTTCAAAACGCCGATACAAGTAGATATATACATTTTTGGTGCCTCCTACTAGAATGAGAACATTGTTTTTTTGTACAGTGTGATTATAGCTTTATAAATGGAAAAAAATAAGTTTAGATAGGCTCACACTTCAAACAAAGAACTAAAATATTGCGACTTACACTGTTCTGTAACTTGACTTAATTTTGACTTAACAATTTCTTCGTTTAAGGATTTTTTTTTTGTTGAAAAGGAAACTTTCTAGAACTCACCGCAGGCAACTTTTTCCATGTTAAAAAGTACAAATTAAATTTTGTCAGATGTGGGGTTCGAACCCACGCTCCCTCTCGGGAACCAGAGCTTAAATCTGGCGCCTTAGACCGCTCGGCCAATCTGACTTGCTTATGTTGGGCGAAATATAAACATTCTTAATAAATTTAATAATTTTTTTATTAAAATGAGTTCTTTAAGATAAAATTTCAATTACATAAATATTTCGAAGATAATTCATTGTTATTGACAATTTAAATATCCAAGATTTTTTGAGCAGAAAAGTCATCACTTTTCCTAATATATGTATATATATTCTGTATTGGAACTCGGTGTTGATGTTGTTGTTTTTGGGAAATAAGAAATGTATAAAGTACAATAGATTCTAGAATTAAATTAAATAAATTAAAAATACTCATGAATAGAAAACCAAAAATCGTTTGAGAAAAATTTTACTCTTATAATTAAAAAAGTCGAAAAATTTAAATGTGATAAAAATTAAAAAAACTACATTATTGGACTCTAATTGATTGATATATGTATGTAAGTATGTACATACAAAGAACTTCAAATTTTAATATTCCACTGAATAATCGAATAATCTTTATTTATGTTACCAACACTATAATGTGTCGATTAAACCAACATAAAGATTCAACATCCATGGGACATGCGCTGTTCAAAAAGTATTCTCTCTTTATTCAAATGTCGTAAACGATATTAAATTTTAGTCTCATCTTATTGCTCAACAACAAACTGCGAACACACATAAACTACCCCAATGTGGAAATCCTTAAATACTGGGTATTTCAAAAGCGAACGCCGTAGATGCATCTTCTCGAATCAGTGCAATTTGTGACGTCGAACAAGAAACAATTGGATAATAACAGAGTTCTCCTCACATAAAGATGTTAACAAAAAACATTGAATACTTTAAACTTTGGCTTGTTACAAACAGCAGTAAAAAACGCACAAATTGAGAAGCGAGGAGGGAGTGTTGCAAATAATGGGTCGTTTTAAGTCGGTTACTAGGTGAAACGAAAAGGAAACATTGCCAAATAACAAACGAATAAAACAAATTAGCAAAAACAACGAAAAAAATTTAAAAAGGGAATACACCCAGTAACACAGATTATCTGTATCTGCATTTGAACTTCATTATGAAATTATTTGAAATACAATTTCCTCTATTGAATGGTGGTTTAAATAAATAATTCGCCAATTTACTAGTTATTTAATATTATTAACGCGAGTTTCATCAAGTTGAAATACAAAGAAACAAATAATTGCACAGTTTCGGTTTTCTGTTAATCATAATAATTATTGAGTAAAAGCAAAATGTGCAAAATATTTGTAGTTAAAAAAAAAACAGAAAAACAAAAGTGTAAATTATTTAAATAACATCGTAATTGCTGGACCAAAAAATATTCTCTACTCGTTAGATCTACTTGAAGTGTTTGAGTGAATGAATGAATTTCTAGATACTTATTACATTTTATATTAAACATACATACATAGATTCATACATATTGTAAACATTAGTTTCAAGCGCAGCAATAAAAAATAACAATGCAAACAATAAATTTTCTTAAAAAAACAACAAATTATAAAATAAATGAAAGTGTAGTGGAAGTAAAATTGAAAAAATTACCAAATTTCTGTCAAATTAAACACATTTCTTTTATCTAACTAAACTTATTGTAATTTGAAAACATCCAAAATAGGCAAACGCCTTCCCTCCCTCCGTCACCCTCTGGAGATACTTAGTTGTACTATTTCATTGTTTGACAACAACCCTCATATACAAAATTTTTGTTGTGTTGTAACTAAATGCATTATTGATTTTTTTTTCATTCGGATATATCCGTGTGTGTTTTTTGTGGGTGCGTAGTTTAAAATTAAAATATCTACGTCATTTGTAAAATTGTATCTATCCTTCCATATGGAAATGCACTCAAATCCATACGAACAGTTGTAATTCAGAGTTTTTTGGCTGAAATTTTTATTCCATAAAAATAAATAGACACAATAGTGAAGAAAACAATAACAACGAGGTGTCCAAAATGGATTTTTATACCAGTAAAACGAAAAATGTTGATGGTGAGTTCAATAACCTTTAAGTGCATATGTTGGCATATTGTCTTAAGCATATTGTCTAATTATATTTTTGGGGAAAGTGAAATGAGGGGAAAGTATATGTATGTATTATCGTATCTATCTTGGAAGTTATGACGGCTTATTTTATTTAGTAAAGTTTATAAGGTACGTCATGTCTGACATTTCATTATGTCATTCCAATAATTTTTTTTTGTTCTCATAATATTTTAAAAAGTGTCTTATTAAGTGAACTAGTTGAAAAGTTCAAGTTTAAATATTTCTTCCAATAAGCAGTAGGCAAATTGACTTCTATATACATATTGACATTTTGAAATCCTACAACAATTTGTATAACAATCCTTAGTGTCCGGCCGAACGTTCTGGCTCGGTATCGAAGTTCGACACAAAGCTATGCTCGGTTGATGTTACAAGTTCTGTAAAATTTTTTTCGAACACGTTACATTTTATGTACATATTAAAGCATAAAAATTTCAACCTTGTCAAAATAGAAGATTTATATTGTTTTTATTAAATAAATAAACCACAAAAAATTATATTGTTTGATTATTGATCTTGTTTTGATTTTGATATTGCGAAGTTCAGGTACGGACCCGTTCTTAAAAAGTGCATTCCCTCTGACACCTCGCAGTGGTCAATGACGATCAATTAAACATGATAAATAATTTGCATTCTCAAAGATAAGATTTTATTATTTTTAGTTGCTGTAATTCAATTTAAAAGAGTTAAATAAATTTCTTAACAAATTAAAGACTTAAAAAATAAAGTAGCAAAATAGGAATATTTCTCGATTTTCCATACTTTCAATTAAGTTTTCTTATGAAGAAATTTGATTGACATTTAAAATTCTGCCTCCAGGCATTTCTAACTCCCAAGTCTCTAAACCGCTTAATTGGTCGCATTTCGCATTTCAAATCTCTATATTAAAATAATTTAAAAAAAAATAACATCAACATTTGTGCACAAAACGCTTTTTGTTTATTCCCCACATCACATTTAATTGTGCAAATCCCTCACGTTCCAAATTAGAAAGAAAATTCACGGGGAAAAAATGAAAAGCATTTTTACAGACAATTTAACAAAATCTTCATTATTATGCATGATGATGCATCATCGTCTTCCACATCTCTTCACCAACAGCAATTTTTAAATGGAATAAGCTGAAAAATGGTAAAAAAAAAAATCGCAAAAACTTTTGTGCTTTAAAGATTTTGTGTCCTAAAGCACAAGAAAAATGTTGTATACGAGTAGAGATTGTAAGAAGTATAATAATTATTCGCACACTTTATGTGATGAACATATATTTGTGCATGATCATATGGATTGCATAAGAAGATGTGTAAGAAATACATTAAAGCTATTCACAATCTTGTGCAAATGGTCTTGCATCATAACAGTTGAAAAATTATACAGTATATTTTTAATCTACACTAACAAAATATACAGAGATGTACTTGCTTCTCATATGAAACTTCTAGTTTATATTTAATCTGCGTATGCAACACTTATTTGCAAACTGACAGCAGAAATACAAGCCGAATGACTCGAAGCCAACAAGTTGGTCGGCTTTGAATGTTTTTTGTTGCAACTATTGTTACTAACACTGTTTTTGGTACACTTTGCTAATTAGTAAAAAAATAATAATAATTGAGCCGCCGACGTGCCACCACCGAGCTGCGGCCGATAATCTCGAATCTCCTTGTTTCTTTGACTGACATATAACAATAAAAAAAACGAGAAAAACAAAATATGAAAAATCAAAAAAAAACCTATAAACTGGAAAAAAGCCTCAATGAAAATGAACCAATAACGTTAGAAAAAAACAATAAAAATAATCTCCAAGCAGTTTTAGTGAATAGTAATTCTTCTTTTTATCAATCAGGAGTGATTTTCAACAGGTACATATTGCAAACTGAATTAAAAATATTGTTCACAATGGATGGAAAATGTTTACAATTGCACAAACTTGCAATCTAAAATGCACAAGATTGTGAATAGGCCTATTATAATCATAAATATTTCATAATATATACTATACACATCATGCTCACCATCAGTAGCTGCATAAGCAGTGAATACGTCTTGGAAGAAGCTCTGTTCCACAGTGCAAGAGATGCAGAAATTTTATTACACATGATGCATGTCATCATTATACATATTCACACACAAAGTTAGAGGAAGGAAGCGGTATGCCAAGTATGTCATATTGTCTGCAATGACTTGTAGTAATTATGGAGAATTGTTTTATATATAAATTTCTTCTTAAAGTTAATTTGCAACGAAAAAGTTAAATAAAACAAAAAAAGATTTTGACAATTTTGGAATGTTGCTCACAACATTAACCCTACGTCTCCACGTAACAATTTTTACTGCCGCAATTGTCAAATTCCATATTGAAAAATATATAATAAAAAATGATGTTGCTTTTCAATATGGAATTTGACAATTGCTGGAATAAAAATGGTTTCGTGGTGACGTACTGTAATGTTGTTATTAGCTTTAAAAACATTGTCATAGTCAATGTGGAAAAAGCGAATGTCTATATTCTTTTTTCGACAGGAACGTGATATGTAATAATGTTAGATCTGTTAAAAAATAAGTTGGCTTCAGGTATTAATTATATTGAAAAAATCTCCTCTAGGTTTGGATCACTGATGGCCCTAATTTTTTTAATTTAGTTTTTCTTGTGTAACCCAGCCACATGTACAGCGTCGGAAACAATTTTTAATATTTTCTTAAATTTTTATTTTTATTATTATGAAATATTTGGTAGAAGTTACTCTCATATTAACTACTTCCTCTCATCGTCACTTCATTGAACTCACAAGGTTGGCGAAGGTATCCGGAGAAATGAGTACCAAGCTACCTGAAGCTTATGTCGCGTTACCTACTTGTTTGAAAATTTATACATTCCAATTTAATTTTTTAGAACTTCCAAGAAGTTCTCTATGGGATTCGGGTTAGGGGTTTGTGTAGTTCATATCCATGCATATATTTCCACCTTAACGGTATTTCTTCTTCAGCAAATGAAAGTATATTGTTCCGGAGTTTATCCATATAATCTGCAATGTTCATTTCTCCCTGCGTTCAGAAAATCGGACCAAGCACAGCCGCAAAAAAAAGAACACCTCCAAATCGTTCGAGACCGGCCTATAATTTTGGTGTACTTCGGGTTAAATTCACTATTGGCAAGGCGACGTATTTTCCATTTAATCCACACAAATTAATCTTTTTTTATTAGACCACAGAACATTGTTCTAACTTTGACTGCCAAGGTGTTGTCTGACAAATTGAAACCTTTTTTGTATATTTCGCTCACAACAACATTCAGAATATTCGTATTGAATTTGCGCAAAAACAATTCTTGTTGTTCTCTTTACGTGTGGCCTTTGATTGATTTCCTCAACAAATTTGCCTTCATATAGTAGCAGATTAGCATTAATACACCATCCTACTCTCAAAAGTTGTCGTACAATGTCAAATGTTTCTTTTATGATAAACCTTATCACTGTTAATATTTGCTCTGAATTTCTTTTAAATTTTGTTAAATTTAATATTCCTTGTCGTAGTACACGTCATTATAATCCTCTTGTTATTAAGTATTGTTTCTGGCTGATCCTTTCACGAGATTTTGTCGTCAATATAATTATTTGCATGAACTTGTTGATTTTTCTTTGAATTCTAATATTATAAAGCTTCAAATCATTGTTTTTCTTAATTTATAACTTTTAGTATCTTATTATTAGTCTGTAAGGATTATTTCCATTGACGAATTTGAAAATATATAGTTTAATAAATAAATAAAATATAATTTGCTTGGACTCTGACCCATACGATCAGTCGCTGGTAGTCTGTTTTTTATCGAACGGCTTTTAAGGGCATTTGCTGAGTCGAAGGGATTCTTTTTTGAGTAACGATTCAAAAGTTTTTCAAAACGTGCCAACGATATACGCTCATTCTGCCTTTGGTGACGATAGTTTTGTTTGAGTGAATCGCACTAAATCGCTAATTCCTATCGCCACCTTTATCTCTCGTTTATATATCTGACAACATTAATATAATAGTGCATGTGTTTTTTTTTTATTTGTTCACGAGCGTGCATGATAGTTAGTTAGTTACTCACGGTGCCATCATTAGCTTACGTATTTCTTAACACATAATTTACGTACTGTCTTGTGTAATTTGTTGCATAGACCGGAGTTTTTATTCAGTATGAAAAAGGAAATAATGAAAAAAAAACATACATATTATTCATATGAACATTTAAGATATGTTTGTGTGTATTCTTAAAGTAACATACAATTTTAGCATTAAATTGGGAGTATGGATATTACAAGTACTTGTATGTTTTAAGTGGAGTAGTCGAGAAGTAGTCATACAATTTTTTGTCTTTTACACTTCGCTTTTATTAAGTAAATGTTATGTTGCCTTTAATTCATATCAAATTTGTATCTGCGTGTGTATGCACTTACAGTAATCTGTTTTTATTATATGTACATATCGTACAAAATCATTAGCACCATCATGAAACGATTGTGCTTAATAGAAAACGCTCACAAAGAAAAACTAAGCATACTAAGTTAATCAAACAACATTGTGGTGAGGCTTTACAAAAGTGTTCACACATAGAAAATTCATATAATCGTATCTTTAATGTTTCTGATAGAAGGTCTAGGACATAAAGTCCATTCACTTGAAGCGTATTACCTAAGTCAATTATAATTGTCCTTAAAATTGGTATTTTAAGGGTTAAAAGTATTTTATTTTTTCTTTCAGGGAGGGGTATTATTATGTATTCGATTCTAAAAGAAAATCATTCGAATTTGTATAGCTTATATCGGGTGTTCGAAATACAAGTATCTTTGTAAAAATTAAATAAAGTAAATTAAACTTAATTGCTTTTGATACATTACGACTTAATTAAAAATAACAAACGAGTTAATTCCTGTCACTGCACGGCTGACAATGCAGTAGCTTATCCTGTCAGTTCAATATTCCAAAACTTTGTTGACAGTTTCTGGTTCTATCTCACGAATGGCTCAGGCGATATTAGTCTTAAGGGTGTGAATCAATGCTGGATTATTCACATAGTCTTTAAGGGCACGCCGCAAGAAAAATTTTTAATTGGTCAAATATCAGCCTCGATTTGGCCAATTGACAGCACCAATACGGCCGATAACACGATTTCGCAAAGATTTTTCGGTCAAATTAAATTGAAGCGACTCATTATTTTGGTCCGCAGAGGTGTGACACTAACTTATAGTTAAAATTTCGAATATATAAAAATATATCAGTGTGAAAATAACATGATTTAAAAAGATACTTGCGCTTGGACGACCCGATACACCAATACACTGTGTTTCGAAAATGTTTTCTTTCATTATAACCTCCCAGATTGCAGGGCACAAAAAATTCATCTCAAACTTTTCAAAAACTCATTATTATTTTACATAAATGTTGTAAAACGGTACTTTAGGAGTTGTGACTTAGTTGCAGTTGCACGACATTTTAAACTTCAAGATCTTAGCGACATTGACAATGACACTGTGGTCTTGCTTTTTTATGAAATAATTCTTAGAAACTGTCACCATATTTTTCCATTTTTAATTTTTCTTTAATGTAAACACAAATAAGAAGACATGACAATGTTGAAATTGCTGCTTCATTTAGAAAGATGTGTTTCCTCTGTTTTAATTGCGGCAAAATTTCAAATAAGTATAAACAACAAAAGACATGAGTTGTAAAGAAATTCTCATTAAAATTCACTTGAATGAATTTAAATAAGAAGTTGACAATAGAAAGACGTTTTCAGAGAACAGTTCTTTTTTATATAAAATTTTAACTCAAAATTTCGTGAAAGTTTATACAGACAAATCGTCGACTAGAATTTTTTTAAATACATAATTTCTTTACCCCCCGTCTTGACTGGCAATAAATTCATTGACATATATTGCAGCAAATGTCAAAATTATGTTATGTCCAGTGAAGGCGCATCTTTTTCGTACTTGGCAATAATTGCGGCAATAATTGTCAACAGTTTTTCGTTGACAATTATTGCGAACATAAAATGTCATAAACCGTTTGACATTTCCAAATAAAAGAAAAAAAGACGCGCCATAAAACAAGAAAAAGAATTTTTTTTAGAAAAAAAATTAAATAAATAGAAATATTTTATAAAATACATGAAAATGCAAAATTTTTTATTTCAGGATGACGTTTTCAGATAAAAATTTAAAAAGTCTTTCTGTTTCTTCTTCTTTATAATAGAACCTTTCTGTTTGAAATTTTTTAAATTGTGTTAACATATATACGATTACCCATAGCAAAGCAATAAGCAATATTTTTCAGTTATTCTGCCGGCGTTATTGCTTTATTGCCAATATATTTATTGCCATTCAAGACGAGGGGTTAGTTATAAACTACTTATGTTACTAAATTCATAAACTCATATCGGAACTATCAAGCTGTACTAACTGTTGTATCGGTTGTATGTTTCATATTCTCCATGACGAAAATGTACGAAAGGCATTTTTAGGAAGTTAGCATATACCTATAAAACCGATAGAAAACTTAGCTTACGAGTACCTACAACCTTATGAATTCCATTATATAAATTTTTTACTGACATATCACATAATTTTGTAAATAAAATACAATTTATTATAAATTTAAAATTATCGTAGTTTAGGTAGTATGTAGGTATATCTGATTGTATAGTTATTAAAAAATGTCGTTTAGCTTTTCTTCCTGGTTCACTAAACCTCTTCAAAATAATAGTCAGTTTTTTTTAAGGGTGCTAATTTCCATTTCCATTTCTATTTTTTATACTTTTCCTTTTTTTCTTATTTATTGTTGCACAATTTACATTTGCAGACAATTGACTCTTAAAGTGTGGCAAGGTGAAATTTATTAATTCTGTCGTACAATAAACCCCTTTTATACACAATATGAGTAATAAATAAAATAGAAAACGAACAATAGCGAGAGAAAAGTGGAAATTTAATAGAATACAACGAATCACTATTAAATTTAATTGGCATTTAAATGTAAATACTGAGAACTACTCTCCAGGCGAGCAGTGCTGCCAATTAAGAGGAAGTCGCGTTTGATTTGAGGTTTTTTGCAAAAATTGAAAATTGAATTGAAGTGAATATGTATGTAATGTTCATTTGGGCTTTCCTTGTGTAAATAATAGTAAATCATTTGGAATAGTATATATTAAGAACTTTAATGGGAGCATTAGTATATTTTCATTGAAATTTTATTTTAATTTAAATTAATTCACTCCACACTGTTTGCCCTAAAATATTAAAAAAAAATCATTTCTAAAATACTTTGGCATCCCTGCTCATTAAATAACTCGATTAACCCAACAAACACAAATTTATAGCTGAAACAAACAATATTAACACTGAGTTCCACATTCAGCTTGAGCAGCAAATTTTTATGGAAATTAATCACCCTTATTCCAGTTGGCGACATCGACGTCACGTCAACACAATACCAAAAAATTGGGGCTTGTTTACCCATTGTCGATAACAACTGACTACTATTGACAGGTTCATCCTATTTTCTAGACCTTATAGAACAGAAGTACACTTTCATTAGCACAAAATGGTTCTCGAGAGCGAGTAAACAAGCTCCTATTTCTTGGTATTGTGTTGACGTGACGTCGATGTCGCCAACTGGAATAAGGGTGAATAAAAAAAACTAACTGCTTTTCCTATAAATTATCTGCTCATGTCGATCGAGTGGATTGTGGAAACCGCACTTTAATAATGATCATCGGGAAATCTTGCAGTGAATTTTTTCTCAACAAAATTGGCACCCATTAAGTAAAACTAAATCGATTATGTTAAATTCAAAAATAATATGCATTTTACTTTTTCTAGCTCATTGATTTGGGACTCAATTCTGAGAATTTCAATTGAAAGTAGCCCCAAAAATAAGAACTTCTGTATCCTTCGTTTTCCCAAGTTGGCTGCATTAATAATTAATAATTACATTTTAAAGCCAGAAGAACATTGAATATTTCAATATGGAAAATAACAAGTATATGTACGGTATACCGGGATATAACCGTGTTAAAATATAGAAAAAGTGATAAAAAATCACCTTGAATAAAAAAAAATTGTATGGCCATTAAATTATTAATGCAGCCAAATTGACAAAACGAATGATGCAGAAGTTCTTATTTTTGGGGCTACTTTCACGGGCAGTTCTCAGAATTGAGTCCCAAAAATCATGTGTTGTACTGTGTAATTTTTAAATTTTATCATTTTCTCTGAAATTTGTGAAAAGATTTCCTGAAGAAATGGCTTGAGCACCCAACGTGACCTACATATGTAGATCATTCAACATTTAACATTTTATAAGTCCAATAAAAAATTGATTTGTGAAATAGGTAGCATTTTTAAATTTAAATGAAGTTGTGCTTTAATTTATTTTATTTTCAACATAAGCTCTTAGTTCGCTGGGTTATTCAATAAATAGTTGTTTCCGGTATTTGAATTTGTATTTTCTGTATTCAAATTGAATTAAATGTAAAAAATACACATTTATTTAAGCAACGAAGTGTATTTTGATACATGCAGAAAAAATATAAATTTGTATTCAATTAATTAATTAATGAAGTCACATTCATTTTTTACATCAGATAGGTTCACCACAGAAATACTCAAATCAAATACCGAAATTCGTAAATTGTTTAATTAAACAGAGTAAATAAAAATTATGGAAAAATGTTGTGGTCACCAAATAAGTTTTTTACTGGATTTGACTGGGTTTTTTTCTTCTTTTTTTGCTGTAACATATTTTATTTATTATTTTATAGCCAAGCAAATGTGAATGGAACTACGTGAAACAAAAGTTTGTTTAAAAGAACTTGGTAATGACTTCTATTAGGTGCCACAGAGATATGTACTTTTCCACACAAACTACATACCGTGTGCATTACTTTTCAGTAGTTATCCAATTACTTACCAGTTAATAAACAAGTACATCTGACTGGCGCAGTGCAGAGAGCGAACTTATCATACCTAAGGTCGGCTGTTCAACCCCTGGGGAAGCTTTCAGTCCGTAATAAAATAGTTGTGCAATAGACCAATGAGTGAAACACTTGAAATCCAACTAGAGATGGGATAGTGTGTAGCTTTTCAATCACGCTCATGCATGCTCAAGATAAATTTTTTTTTAACATAAACAGTCAAACAAAATAGATCCTGATGATGAACCAAATGGTTTGAAATATATAGATTGAAAAAAATTACACAGGTTTTTTTCATTTAAGTGAATTTAAGTGATAAGAAGCAATACAAAACTAATTAAAACAATTGAAGATACAACAATACAAAATTTGATTTATTTAATAAATCATCTTATAATAAAAAATTTTACTCATACACGGCCTTGTATTTTTGGCTCACATTCATAATCACGAAATCTCACGTTC
Organism: Gymnocheta viridis; assembly: GCA_956483585.1. NCBI lineage: Eukaryota > Metazoa > Arthropoda > Insecta > Diptera > Tachinidae > Gymnocheta > Gymnocheta viridis. The sequence continues at coordinate 120,888,954 of OY101440.1, forward strand.
ATGTAATATTTACGAAAAAAATACTATAAAACAAAACAAAAAAATAAATTAATAAAATTACAATAAAATAAAATAAATCACGAAACAAGCACGCTAAAAATTTAATATGCACCTTCACTCATGCTCAATTTTATATACTCACGTTCATGCACGCTTAAGTGATTGAAATAAATAACTAATCACAATCATCGCGTGATCGAGCGGTGCCCATCTCTAAATCAAATACAATAATTTCTTAAAAGCTACGAGTTAAATAGTAACAGCATATAATTTTTAATCTGTTTTGTGTATTCAATGACCTCTACGTAATGACATTTTTAAGTCGTTACATGTAATCCAAGTTAATTAAGTACTTGCCTTCAATGACACAGTCATGTTAAAGTAATAAGTTAAAATACCAAAGTAGAAGTATTGAAAAGTATGTACTGCATATGTTTGTTAACGTTTTTACTCGTTATCTTTTTTGCAGAAAAAGCTGAAGGGTCTAAAATTAAAACCTAGGTCCGCCGAGACCCATAAATATTTCAGTTTAAGGTATTTATGGATTTAATAAATAGTTAACGTTAAAAATGGAGCCGTGTGTTTATTTCTTTTTTGCAAAAAAACATTGGCCATATCAATTGACTTTTGCGATTCAGAATTGGGCGTGTTTTCTATATCTTCCGGGTTAAGTTTTCTAACTAATCAAGTCAATAAAGTTTGACCTCTGAAGATTGGCATAAAAATTAATACTTATGGTATTTCAAAGGCTATTTGCTGCCTTTTAATAATTAATATATTTTTTTGTCTTTTATCACGTAGTGGTGTCCGTATATGATTATTTTTCCATGACTTAAAAAATTACACACAGTGTAAGACACCTCAATGGAACATCTTGCGTAAGTAGTTTCAAATATGTATATGTATACATACATAATTTACTGAAGTTAGTTTGGTACATTGAATTGGAAAGCTTGACTTTTTATATCTTTCGGCGCGACAATAGTTTTTTTTTAAGTTTTAAAATTATTCAAACCTTTTTACAAAAACAATTGACCCACCCTAATGTACATATTAAAATTTTATATTGTTTTAAAAAATTCTCATTAACTAGTTCTCATTAATTAGTTTGGACTGTATTGCGATTAATCGATTAATTAAGAGATCTGATTAATAAAAAATGCTGATTAGTTAATTATTTAAAATTTTGATTAATCAAATTTTAATAATTTTAAATAATGCATATCAGAGAAAATAATTTTTTTTAACGCAAGCACTTAGCGCGAAGCCTCTTCCGGCTTGTCCGCAGAAACACCCAGCGTCTAGGCAGAAATCGAAAACTTAATCACAAATACAAATGAATGAACACAAAAAAAAATTAAAAAATTAAGGAAAAATTTAAAAGCAAAATGAAAAAATATTAACACAGTTTATATAATATAATTTAAAGGAATATAAAGTTTTGTATAAATAACAAATGGGGTTCTGGAATATAAAAAGTTTAGCGAAGACTGATTATAGTTATGATTATTATTTATAGTTTATGATTATTACATCGTTTTTGTTTAAAATAAAAAAAAAAACAAAAGAAATATCGTATTAAAAGAACACAAAAAACTGAATGTAGGGATTTTTGCAAATATTTTGTTTTTATAAAAAGTTTAATAAATCAATTAGTTTTTAACGGATTATAAAAACTGAAGTAGCATTTCTTTCCTTACAAAATATACTTTCATATTATGTGTATAAAAAATAAGGTTCTCTTACAAAATACTGCAAAAAAACATTTCCGACTATTGAAAATAGCGAAAAAGTTGAACGGCAAATGCCTTTACGGCTAAATTACTAACATGTTTTTGCAAGTAACATGAACAATATATACATCATCTTAAAGCTTTCAGTGTCTTCTTTCTAAATATATAATTTAAAATCGGTTATTATTCAATTCAGTTACAGACCTATAAGTGCATAGAGGTACGAAAAACCGGTTTTTTACCCGTAACTCCAGATTTTGGGGAAAAATCCCGGAAAATCCAAATACAGATTCTTGATCTATCTGACAGCACCTACAAGAAAAGTAATATCACATTCCAGGTATTTTGACTTCGTTCTTTTTTGTAACACAGTGTTATTCAATTATTCAAAATTCTGAATAATCAATTATTCATAATTTTGAATAATCAAAATCAGAAATAATTATGAATTTGAATAATATTTTTTTTGTTCACCCACCAAATAAACGATTAAACAGATTTTGACTAACCGGAATTTTTAAAACATTTATTAATCGCACCTCACTAGGTTGGACCAATAAAAAGCAAATGCAATATTTTTATCTAAAAAATGGACTTTATTTTTATTTTCAATAATCTTTATATAGAAAGTGCACATACATATATTGTTATTATCAACACTCATGTCATTGTTATCATAAAATAATTTTTTTCTAACATTTTATTAATTATTTTGTTCAATTCATTTATCAATTTATTTATTAAAAAGTCTGCGTTAGTTCGCAGACAAAGAAAACATTGACCATGAAAAAATAATTTTTTAATTCAAGAAAAATATTCGTATTACAGATTTAGTTTCAAAAGTATGCAATCCATAAGTATGGATTCATTTATATGTAAATGTATGTACATGTCTATACATACACACATACATATACTCCTACATAGATACAAATGATGAAATAATAACGACACAGTATTTTTTATACTGGTATGTACTTAACTAGTTAAAAATTCTGTCGTTGGGAATGAACGGACAGTCACTACATTGCACTGTGGCCTTGGTCGCAAACTAAAGGGCAATAAAACTTGGAACATAGATATAGAAGTCAGGTCTTGAGAATATTATACGATATAAGATAGAGATATGGAGGGCCAAGTTCATCACATGAAAAACTTTTATAAACTTTTAATATTTACGGCAGTTAAAAGGCACGAAAGTTTTTTCACACTCAAGGCTTTCAACTTTGTCAAACTGTAGTGACGTTTGTAATTCAACTGTAAATCTTCGCAAACAATATTCTGAAATCTGATCAGTAGCTGAGAAATTATATATGTATGTATGCATATGTACGTCAGCATTTATTTAGCAAACGGTCCCACTGTGCGCTGTGAAAATTTTTTCTAACAAATGAACCATGTAGGAGTCGAATACAAATCTTTAATTGCACACTTTCTCATAAAATTAAGTCATAGCAATTGTAACAATTGTATGGAAATTTGTATGTCTGCTCTATTTAAGGGGTAAAACTATACTTCTCACGAGTTTTGAATTGATATTGTTTTTATGTTTCTTTTTTTAACCAACTATTTTTCGTCGACTACGAACTAAAATTTAAATGTAATACATAATAATAATAATTTTAATATTTAATATGTAGTATGTATTAAAAATAAAATACAATGCTTAAAAAAGTTAGACGTATGCAATACAAAATTTTAATTTATTTTCTTTATTTATTTGTCTGCTTTCTTTTTTATCCCACGACCAAAAAGTCGCGGATTTATAGGTTTGACAGGTGAAGCGGTTTTGCGTTACAATCAAACTTATATCAGCGCGTCAAGCGTTTTCTATCTGTCAAAAATGTTCATGCTCAAACCCAAATAGGGCGGATCAACGCTTTGCAATTAGAAAAGTCGTCCGTTTTTTTTGTTCTCTTTTGTTATTGTTACAAATGGAAAATTATGCCGGTATTAAGTCAATCTAACGGGTTTATCTCCATTTTTTTTATTTGTATTTGGTGGGTTCTATTTTGTTTATAGCACGACGTAAGTCATTTCAGCGTAAAAACGCTCTAATTTAGATTGGTCTGTTAGTTGTTTTTTGTTTGAAAGGTTAATATATTAGTTCATCCGTTTGGCAACTACGAAACACAGATTTCGGAGGTCTTTAAAATTAGAAATTTGTTTAAAGCTCTTGAGACAAATGAAAAATTTTAATGGTGGTCTATATATTTTCAAAGGAATTCTCATTTCCACCAAATTTGTTCAAAGGCTGACTGACGTGTCTCCTAAATACTAGGCTTATGAGAGCACGCTCAACCATGGCCATTAATGCCCTATTGGGGTTTGATTCCCATACAGAATTTCGTAATATGCTTTGTATTTTTTTCTGCTCACAGGATAAATGGATCTTAAAATTTCTTTTTATTTTGTATTGGCAACGAGCATACACCCATTCTGGATAAAATGTCGTGCAGAACCTACTTGGTATGTCAAGGCACAGAATCAAGTGAGATTTGGAAGGAAATGCAATATCACCATCCCGTTTAAGACTACTTGGAAAGGAGATAGTTCTTCGGTGTACTCCAGAAATCTGTATCTGTATGAAACCGGTTACATAAGTAAGCTTAGTATTCAGTATTACATTAAATCATACAAAATCTTTCTCCCGTAAGTAATACCAGCATGCCGATGTTAATGCCCCCATGTTTCACCACTACATCGTCGATCACTTGATCTTCGGAGGTTGAATGTTGAGTATTTAAATCATAGCCTATAATTCCATGTTTATACAAAAATGATTTTGGGATTCTTTCAGTCGTTTTTTTCTAACACATACAATTTCCATACAGCTTTTAAAAATTTCGTAAAAATTTTGGGCTTCTGATATTTTCTGAAGAGTTTGGTTCAAGATTAAGTTATTCCCAACAAACATTTAATTGAAGATATAAAAAACCAGGAGGGTTCACTTTGTAATCGAATCGAAAGAAAATGCTTCCACACAAATTCGAACAGATTTCTTTTCGAGTCGAATTGCAGTGTAAATGCCAAGGCCAACTGTGACGAATTCGAACTTTAAACCAACTTTAATAATCGTTTTAGATATTTAAAACTCTAACAATCTGAACAAAACTTAAAAGTTAGAAATGACAAATAAGAGACTTTTCAGTTCAATTTGGAAAAGCTTAGAAATGATCTCATCCATTATTTTCTTAATAAAGATACGAACTCTAGTCTAATATATATGTAAATAAATAGGCAAAGACAAATTTTTAGATCCCTTTGTCTCCTTTGCTTACCAACCGATTTTCTTCATTCTATTACCGAATGGAAAAAATTGTTGAGCCTTAGTGACATGTCTATATATTATACATATTATTTGAATCGGTTTAGTATTAAAGGAATAAAAAGCTCATAAAGTTGACACCACTACAAATGCTAAAAATACACACGTACATGCACTCACTTAGTAAGTATGTAAGTAATGCTTCAAATTAAAACAAAAGCAAATCAATGAGAGTGTTCAAAAGTACCGACATTCATATGGATATGAGTAATAAGTGTTCGTATACAACTTTATTTCGTTTATTGTTTTTCCCATGGGGAAGGGAATAAGTAATTAGGTAGTTTCTTCTGTTTAAATGAATGCAACTAAAATAGGTATACGTTTAAACTGGCGGTCGAATTTCGACCACTAGGTGTACTCTAGTATATTTAAAATTACTTTGGCTCTAAACCAATATAGTTCGTTATAAATATCACATTAATAAATTCAACACACTTACAATGAATCCATAACTATATTCATCGGTATAATTAATCATAAAAAATATCTTGTTATTTTGCTTTATTTCATTCTTTAAAGAAACTCTTCATTCATTCATTTAGTTCTATTTCATTTAGCAAAAGAAAAAACAGGTGAAACCTTAAACCTTAGGTGTCATCCAAGCTCTTGAGTTAGAAGTAAAACCAAGCAGTTTTTTATGACATTGCAGCTCGTTAGAAATATGTAAAAAAGAGTTATTATTTCTTGAGCTTTTTGCATAAAGTTTGTGCAAGAAGAGATAGAGAGAGAGAGAGAGAAACGAGACATTAAACAAGACCTGTGGCCAAAAAAACCTCTCATGCATGCATAAACCTATTAAATGCTACAGATTATTATATAAGTTTACTAAGACTGACATTCTTCGGGTGCACTAAAGTATAACAGTGGCGAAGGGCGAAGTAGGCAACCACTACAGCATTGCAACAATCAAGACAAGGTTGTTACTTAACGCCCAGGAATTATAACTACATACAATCGTATTTAAAAGAAACTCGCAAAGATGAAGACATTATGGTCAATGTTATTCTAAATATTGTTGAACTTTAAGGATTTATGTAGTTTTATTTATAGACATTACATTTGACGACCAGTAACTCTTACAGGTGTGTTATTTTTTTAAGGCTCTTCTTTTGTTTATGAGCTTTTTCTTAACAAATAACTAATATTTTGAGGTCGTTTAGTGCGAACCTTGTTTATATCTGCCCCAACTGATACTTATAAGAAAGTTAAGGATTCTATGTCTTTCGTCGTTTAAAAATGGTTTTGGAAATTAATTTATAAATACTTTTTTTAAATAAAATTTTGCTTAATAGCTTTAAGGCAATGTTGGCACAAAATGTTAATCTGATTAATATACGATTGAAAAAGTTAAGCGTGATTAATGTTTGTTAATCGTAATCGTTAATTACAATATAAAAAAATTTATTAAAGGGAAAACGGAAAATTGTCCATTCTTTTTCTGTATTTTAGTTGTAACTTTTAATTTTAGTTTAATTTTAGAGTTTGCTTACGATTGTAGTAGTATTTGTTTTCGATTTATGCGTCTTGCCCGAGATGATGGCATCCATTATAATTTTAGTGATTTTAAGGACTTGCTACCAATTTTATAAAAATTTTTGGTTTTTTATGATTTTAGCGACTTTTAATCAGCATTAGATTTTGGCTTTCTTCCAATGTTAGCAGGTTGTTTTTCGTGACTTCTGAGCTTTTGGCATTTTCTACAATTTTAACGATTTTTTAATTAATATTGGACCTTATTTTCAATTTAATATTTTCTCGGGCTTTCGAGTTTTTAGGATTATTCACCGTTTCAGCAATTTCAATGAATGTTAATAACGCTTTCTGCCAGTTTTTGCCATCTCCCTGGTTGCAAAACATTAAATAAAAATGTTCGGAGCTTTTACCCAAAATTTTTGTTTTCACTTGTAAATTGATCTGCTCCATCAAATTGACGATCAATGACTAATAAAGTCCGGCCGAACTTTCGAGGTTGGTGCCCGTGACGGAGTTCGGCAAAAACCTATTTCCAGTTGATATTGGTCGTTCTGGAAAATTTTCGCCAAACATAGAGGCATTTTTTTTATCATCAAAGATACGAAAAAATAAAACTACAATATATATTAAAGTGTACTTTCAAAGTTGCCGAAATAAAAATTGAGGGCTTTACGAAAGAACAACGAATTATAATTGTGAAAATTTATTTAAAAAAATTGAAAGTTAGGCTGAGACCTCACGGAAACTTCGATGAATTTTCAGTCCAGAAAGTGTCAACTATTCGAAGAGGGGTAAAAAAATGTGCAGAAACTTAGTCGGTTACACTGTGTAATTTTTTAAGTCATGGAAAAATAACCATATACGGACACCACTACGTGATAAAAGACCAGTTTTGCCCAAAGTCATGCACTTTTTTTATGGGCCCCCAACGATTTGGGGCCTCGGTGGCTGTTTTCCATTTTTGTTTACCTTGTTTTTGTTTTGCCTTAGTATTCAACCACCTGTGACAATGTAAACATGGAGTTTATTACGGGTGTCCGCGTTTTTAATAATTAATGTTTATGTGTAATTTGTTGAACTTTTAAGGTTTATATTGAAATGAATATTGAACTAAAATATAAAATATATCAAATAAAAAATCAACGTTTATTTTGGAAAATGTATCAATTGTTTCGACACAAAATCTCTTCAAATCTTGCTTCGAATTGACCAAACATGTTTAAGATATTGTAGAGTTTTCCATTATTTTGTGTTTGAATTTTCAATAAATCCGTTGAATTGTTAATTTTTAGAAGAAAGTTTGTTTTATTTATATAAAATACTATTGGTTGTTGTATAAAACAGAAGATTTTTGTGTGTCGATTTTTTGTCGATTTTTTTTAACATTGACGATTTTGACGATTTGATTTCCAAAATTTTACGAATTTTCGGAAAATATTACTGCAGCCGTGACTTAACGTTGTATTATATTTTCTACAGATATGTCCGTAACAGAACAGAACGAAAATGTAACAGAACAGAGCGTATAAACTAATTCTGGCGTTAATGTTAGACAAATAACTTGCTGGCATTTTGTAAAAATAATCGCATTTTATTTAGTATTATAATTTTTAAACCTAAATTGGTTGTTAGTGGTTGTAATCCAAAGTGATTATTATTTCGCTAAAGTTCATTATGTTTTTTTTTAGTCAGAAAGAAATTGGATATGAGACAATATTTCAAAGGAACAAGGGAAAAATTAACATCAATTAATTTAAACTTACACGGCAGAATAGAACCAACGTTGTTTTTCTTTTGATTTTTTTTTAGATATGACTATGTTGCAATAAAGTCGCGATATGTACGAGTATTTATTTCTCCCTCAACTAATTTCTGCCTTTTTTTAAATATAATTCCAAAAAATTCTTTTGTTTTCATTTCAAATCTTATCATCAAAAAATGTTTAATAGTTTTTTAATGTTTTCTATGTGACTCACTCACAAGCAGTGACAATATTACGAGTAACATTTTGCAAACGAAGTTTTCACTAATTAAGAGCCGGTAGGGGCTAATAAAACAAGTTGATTTTTTTTGTCAAGTAAAGCATGAAATTCTAAAAAAAACATAATAGAAAAAATAAAAATCAGTTTGGTGGTAAAAACAAATTTGAATAAAAGTACATATTAGTTACATTTGTTTTGTTTAAAATATCAACTTATCGAGAGTAACAAAAATTTACCTTCAATTGCACGATAATGTTAAAGAAAAAGAGTTAAAATGCAATATTCGCTAAAAAAAAGAGTACTTAACAACTTTTAATAATATTTAACCACATTTTGTAGGTTGTTAAAACCGGTCATACACAACAAAATACGTTCTCACTCTCTTGTTGTTGTCATACACATTTCTATTTCTGTTTGATGGAGATGTTTGTTAACATTTTCCATATGCGCCAACTTCTTTAAAACATGTACTTTAGAAAGTACTTTAAAAATTATTTCGTACAATAATGTGTTCTTGATATTTGATACCATGGCTTGAATTTTATTGACTTGAAAACTACAAAAAAAGGACTTAAAGTATAAATATTTTTTATTTCTATCAATTAATTTTGAATACATTTTATTAAATGGTTTTTTAAGTTTTCAAAACAAACCGATGTTCCACATAGGCAGCCACAATAGATGCATAGACGCCTTTTCCACAGTCAAAGTTTGCTTTGCAAAGTTTTAATTCAGCTGAGAGAAATACAGAATAAGAAGATATTCTTCTCTCTGTCTTTCTCTCAGCTAAATTAAAACTTTGCAAAGTAAACTTTGACTGCGGAAAAGCCATCATATTTGAAATAGATAAGGTCCATCAAGATTTCCTTCAGTTATCACTTTCAATATGTATGTACATAATGCGTGACTATGTATTTTCCAACGAATCATAAAATGTTTTAAATTTTTTTTACCATGAAAAGCAATTAAATTTTTATTTTTATATCTAGAATATATCGCTCTTTTATTATTGCAACGTAGTCATAAATCAAAAAACGTAATTTTTGAGTTAAGAACGCAGAATTGTTCGTCATATCGCTTTTCATCTTGTGTAAAAAAATCATACAAACATCGTGTTTACTCACCTCTTGAGGAGGGAATATGTTTTTATTTTTCCACTAAGGGGTGTGTAAATTAAGAACTTTAAATTCGTTTTCTGAAGAACGAGTTTTCTGCAGGATTCTACTTTTAAGTGATATTTTCCAGATGTGGGTACCATGGCAATCACAGAAATTGTATCTCCCCCACTGTTTTAGTTTTTTTAATATAATTTATTTATTTTATCAGAGAACATGGCATGTACTATATGAAAAATTAACTTTTGCTGAAATTTTATTTGAGTGCCCACACTCCCCACTTGAGTATAAGAACGTGGACCAGTGGCCAGCACATAGTACAGATTTTAAATAATAAGTAAATGTTTATAACCCAGAGAACAATGTAAGAGTTCCGAAACTCCTTTTAGCGTTGATTTTATTTATGATGCAAAAATTTTATTTTGTTAACGATAATAGTAGATTTTATAAATAAACTTAAATTCTAACACGAATACTTATTTTAATCCTAAATGCCCTCCACACTCTGTAACATTTCAACCCAAAAAGTACTTTATTACCGTTCGTACTCTACAATAAAGAAAAAATAAAAATATCTAAAGTATTATCTCCATATGAACCTTTTTAGTTTGGTTCATAGAACTTTTATTTATAGAACTCATTTAGTCTTAATTCATACCCACTGCAGTTAACAATTAATTTTTTATTTTTTTTATGATTCTTTTCTTTTATCTTTGTTATTGTTAACAATAAAGAGAATAGATATAAAATTTATACATATTTTCGTGTTTTTGTTAAAAGTGTTTTTTTTTGTTGTTACTGGTTTCATCATCTGGCTGTCTGACTTTCTGTCAATTAAGTTTTAAACGATTTTGTTGCTGTTGCCTATAAAGTACGTTGTCGTTGTTGCTTTCATGATAAGATTACGTTTACATTTTTTTAACATTTATTTTATTTTTTGTATTGTTTTACCTTAAAAAATGTTTCAATATTTATTTAAGTTAAAAAAAATATACAATATTATTTAGCATTTTTAATTAAATATACAAATTGAATCATTGCGATAACTTTATTCTGTTTTCTTTTTTGTTTTTTTATTCTATAGTTGGCAAAATGGACACACAACTTGTGTGGGCCCGTGATCCGGTTGAAGGTTATATACAGTGTCAAATATCGGAAATCGGTGCTAAAGAATTTGAAGTCACACCTTTGGATCGCAAATATCCAAAGCGCTCATGTGCCGTAGAAGATATATTTTCATCGTGCGATGGACCACAGGATCATGATGATAATTGTGAGTATTTCAATATTAAAATAACAACAATTATTTAAATTGAAAAGCAAATTAAACATTTTGAGATGACACTTAGTGTTTAGGGTTTCGTAAACAAAGTGTAAAAAGGGAACTCAATTGTTTTCGCTAAGATGTCTGTTCGTTAATCACAGGCTTCTATCTCGAAAATAATAGGTAAAATACTATGGCCGCTATAACAACAAATACTAAAAATAATAAGATATGTTATGTTATATGATATACATTTAATGTAATTTAATTGCTGGTAGTAGTGTCAACTTAAAGAGGTAACGCTACGATCAACTTAAATAGGGAACGCTTTATATATGTATATATATATAAATATATATGTATATTATTAATAGGCAAACACGTTTTTTAGATTCCTATTACGGCCGTAATTTGGAAAGATTTATATGTTTTTAAACGTATTTTTACATACATAGATGTGCACAATCTAAATTTTATATAAATCGGTTCGATATTTAGATATAAGCGTTTAAAGTTGCTACTAACACATGCACACTTTTTACACATGCATGCATCAGCTTCACCTTGAAAAATAAACAAAGTGTGCATGTGTGTTTGTCCAATTTGCTTTTGCTTAGAAATGATGCAGAGTTTCAAGTTGTTTATATAGAATGTTTTTTGTATTTTATTGTATGTATTTATGTAAATGTTTAATATTAATTTCTAGAATGCGGTTGATTGAGTCGACCGCTGAATACACTAGTATATATAAATTGGCAAACGTAAAACGGTTCAGCAACATTTTCTCAACTGTTATTAAAAGATTATTCTCAGAGAGTGTTTTGTAAATTTCTTATTGTTTCAATATCAGAAAATTTGCATTTTGCGTTAAATTTCATTTTGTTTATTTAAATTTAAAGAAAAATTTAGGAAAATATTAAAATTTTATGTGAGCGACACATATTTATTATTTTTTTTAAATTTGTTCGTTTCGTTTAATCGATTAATTGAAATTGAGGTTTTTAAATTAATCGAAAATTCGTAAGGATTTTATTTTGCTTGAATTATTCTCTAATTTTTGTGTGCAAAAGTAAGATAAGCCGTGTTATACTTTAGTTTCATAATTTTCATTAATAAAATCAAAATTAAAAACAGTATTTCCACATAATTTGGATCATGGACAAAATTTCAGATCAGTTAAATAAGCGGTCACTTATTAAATGTGTTAACGTTGGAACTGAATGACTAATTTTGTACAATTTAAATATTTTCTTATGGCCTTGTTCACAAACGATTAATAAAGTTTAATTCACACACCGGTTTTTCCATATAAAAATCCAACATTAAATCCACTATAAATAACTTTATTAATCGTTTGTGAATAAAGCCATTAGTTTTTATATAAAAAGAATTAAAATGGCTTGTAAAAAAGGAAATTTGCATTAAAAATTTTACTCGAGTTATTCGATTAATCGCCGTAAATTAATTTAATAAAGTTTTACTCAAAATTGGATATATTTTTTTATCGAATATTATTTGACTCAATTTTTTAGATTAATGGAGCCAAGATTATTCGAGTGAAGAGCTTAATTAATACAACAAACCACAACCGAAATTATATTTAATAAAGCATTATTATTAAGGGTAATTTTCTAGTAACTTTCTTTTTGGCAACACTGTTTTTGGCAGCTCAGCTGTTTTCGTGTAACATGTTACTGTTCAGTCGTAAAGCAGCTCTGGGCGAGTAAACAACACGCGTCGTTGGCAATTATTTTTTAAGTGCAACCAGGCCACCGTTAGTTTATTGGCCTTCGAGAGTTTTGCGTCTCACCCTCGCACGTGTTAATGGTCTACCTCAACTAACTGTATCGCGCTACGGTTCTTTGTGGAATTTTCATTACCGCGTGCAATCGTTTTTAACTATACTGGTGGAGACCATAAAAACTCTAGGAGTGGATCTTAGGAATTCCACTTTCTATACGAAGGTATAGGTCGCTTGGCAGTTCCTAAGGAAAGCACCTATTCATGGGATACCCTGGCAATTTGCGTACTGCTATGCCATTTTTTATTTTTTTTTTTCAAATCAATCAACATGTTACTGTTAAACATGTTCAGTTTGGTGTATAATTTAGCCATAAATCGACTTACAAACGGACAACGTTTGTAGATTATTGAATTTTATTATAAAAATCCATGCTCGGCTAAGAAAGTACATGGTGCACTTCTTCCATTTTATCGTCAGTTTGGGCCACCTTCTGAGGCGGCTATTCGGAATCTTGTGACTAAATTTCGCACCAAGTTTACATTATTGGACATTAAACCACCAACACGTAGAGTGTGGACAGAGTAAAATATCGTAGCTGTATTCGCCAGTGTTGTTGATGACTGCGAATTATTGATTCGGCGCCGATGATGCGATGATTACAATTTTTTTTCTTTTGCCCAAAATGGAAGAGCTGCACTTGGCTGACATCTGGTTTCAACAAGACGGTGCCACATGCCATACATCATGCGAAACAGTGGCTCACTTGAGAGCCGAGTTAGGTGAAGAGTTTATTTCACGTTTGGGGCCGGTCAAATGACCGCCTAGATCGTACGATTTAACGCCTTTAGACTATTTTTGGTGAGGCTATGTTAAGGCTGATGTCTATAGGGACAAGCCCACAACGCTTGAGGCACTGGAAGCCAATATTGAAGTATATATTCATGAGATACCGGCTGATATGTTGAAGATTGTATCCCAAAATTAGACCCAGCGTGTGAACCATTTGAGGCGTAGTTGCGGTCAACATTTACATAAAATCATCTTTAAACAATAAATTATATAGATCGTTCTATCGACTCCAATAAATGTGTCATACATTTCTCAAAATTTTATGTGGTTTTTTTTAAATCAAATCCGAAAGCTCTTAAAAATATCACCCCTTATCATTATATTTAATGAAAGAAATTTTCTTTGTGGCATTTTTCCTGAATTGACAAAATGAATTTTTCAATTCAATTATTTCAATAATCATGGTGAAATAAACACCAATCTTATGTCAGTTTTGTTTATATTAGAGATGGGCACCGTTCTGCATGAATCATGCGTGATTAATTTTTTGTTTCAATCACGTGACCGTGCATGAACGTGAGAAATTGAGCGTGAGCGTGCTCAATTATTTTTTCGTATAATTTTTTAATTAATATTTGTATGTAGTTACTTAAATTGTTTTAGGTTTATGTTAAAAGGAATTGTTTGACTCAAGTTCAAATCTGACTTTACTCATTTCTTTATTAATTAAGATTTTTTTTTTATAAATTAAAATTATTTTTATTAATAAAATATTATTGAAACAATTTATTCAACAGACTAAAATCCAAACTTTTGTTTGTTCAATTTGTGTCTATTTTTAAAATTATTAAAATTTTCAATAATTTCTTATAGGTACTTATACATTTGTGTTTGTTTTTAATGTGCCACTATCTTCTATATGATCCGCAATACTTTCAAAGTAATCCACAATTAATTATCTTGCTCAACAGTAGAGTCCAAAAAATTAAATGGTTTACTTTCCGATTTCCGATTTGTTTTATTTAATTTTTGTTTAGAATAATTTCGGTAGACTTTACATAAACAAAAATTCCCTTTTTTGTTGTAATGTTGTAGCTGTTTCCCTATTAATGACACCTGTTTATTTCACCATATCAATAATTGATTCCCTTTTCTATTGAAAACTTTCTCACAGCACATACAAGCCGTACACAACTAGAAAATTAATTTCAGACATTTAATAATGTTTTATTTTTTATTTAAAGAAAAAAGAAATGCAACAAAACAAACAAAAAACAATAAGTCATAATAAATTTTATTTTTTATTACAATTTATTAAAGTTTTTTAGATATCTGTTTTCTCTTGTTTCTTTGTAAATTTTGTACAATCGTAAAAAAACCATTTATTTATGTCAAAAACATAAATTATCCAGGGATGCTTCAGTTTCTCTTAGACCGTGTTTTTTTATATCCATACATATTATGAATTAACTCCAACATAATGACTATACAGGCTTAATACGCATTTTGGTTAGCCACTGCATATGTGCTGTGGTTAACTTTTTATCATGAATACGACTTAAAATGTATAGAAATTTTAAAATAAGCACATCATTTTATCGGGGCAAAGAAAAAACAAAACCAGTCTTCCTCAATTTTGTAATACTCGTATTATTATGATATTATTGAAGAAAAAAAATTGTATAGAATAAAATTTCTCAAAAAATTAAAAAAAAACAACTGCTACAATTTACTGTCTTTAAAACTTTTTATGACAATGTCTTCATGCAGACGTTCCAAATGGATAATATTTTAATTTAGGTTAAATATTCTACTTCAATCAACCTACTAAATACAAAATGTGTATGACTGTGTGAGTGTGTGTTAACATCCAATCTATTGTTGAAATTTTGCACAAATTTGCATGAGTTTCCATCCTTTTCAAAATACATAAAACTTTCCAACCAGAAAATAATTAGAAAAAATGTGAAATCGTGGTTTAAATGGCACGATATTTATGGTAATTTTTGAAATTAACTGAAAATCGTTGTGAATAAAAAAGAAAAAAAGACATCTGTAGCAAGTCGCAACCGCCTAAGTCTTTTTTGAATTTTTTTTAAGAAATGATTACAAATAAGGATTTTTTTATTTTTTTTTAACTTTCGAAGACAGCTGTAGTTGAACTAGAGCCTTGTAAATTTTGTCAATAAGTGTGTTCGAGTACCCAAAAGTTTTTACAAATTTTTACTGAATTTTACTAAATTGCGTTCGTTTACTCAAGTTACAGTAAACGAGAATACAAATTGAGAGCGTAAAGTGATAGTTCATGACTGAGAATTTAGACATTTTTACTGCAAAAATTTCTTGTACTAAAATTTAGTAAAACCAAAAAAAATATGATTCAAAAGGTAAACAAACAAAAGTAAGAAAAAGAAAAGTATAAAATTTGTGAAAAAATTATTTAAAAAAAAAGAAAAACAGACAAAATAATAAAAATTAAATTAAATTAATTATTTTCAAACTGTTCCTTCGTTAAACACGTATGTACATATATGCCTTTTTAAAGGAAAGGAATATTGTAGAAACCATTTATAGCCATTTTCGTTGTTATTGTGTTATTTCTTTGGAGTTGCGAAAATGCTAAGTATATGGTTACTTAGTACAGCAATTGCTTTTAAGGTTGTCAATAGCAAAAATAAATAATCAAAAACTTTTGAATAAATTTAATCAGACAGAAATTAGGAAAATCAAATAAAATAAAAATAAACATATGAAATAGATTACAGAAAATAATTTGGTTATATATTTTCTTAAAATATTCGTGTTACAATAAATGCATCGAGTACCAACAAGAAAAAGGGTTGAGTAGTCAAAAGTGTAAATATATTTCAACAGTACATATATTGATTTGCAGTCATCTGTTTCCTTAATCTTACTAATTTTTACAATTTTTCCGTTCGCGTACTTTTTTAGGCAGCAGCTTTTTTTGAGATTAAATTTTTCAGTTTACTCAGTAATTATCATTTACTGCAGTTTACTGTAAAAGTACTCGAACGCAGCTAATATCAATCGATATCGAAAGTTTATTGAATTTATGATTTACAATATCTATAAAAGAAGTTGTCTTCCTTTTCATATAACATATATGAAATTTGCATTCGGAAACGAAATTAAATGTTCATGAACTCGAATTCAAGAAATCTTAATACATTATTTTGTATCTTGCGATATAAACAATTACGAACAAAGGAATTTCGGTACATTTTTATGAACCGGTTCATAATTACAATTGAATTACGTTTTCGTTTCAATCAAATTCCGTAACGAATCTTATGAACAGAATATATGGCTTATGTTTGACCTAATGAAGAAATAAGTTTGTTAAGAGAAGTTTTTATTGAGTGTTTAATTCCATGTAAATGTTTTTTGGCATTCTTTAGGTAAATATAAAAAGGACTATCTTTCTGTATAGAATATCGATCGAGGGTATTTTATGGATCCTTTTTAACTTTTTCTTTAATGTGGCTTGTGTTGCAATTTGTTCCTTTTGTTATTTGCTATTTTCTCATCCAAATCTGTAAATGGGGGGCAACGTTATATTTTGCTTGTCTTGTTTGTGGTCAATTTTATGTTGTAAATTGTTATATAAAATTATAACTTTAAATGAGGAAAATCCTCAGAAATTGACATATAGACATATCCACAAATAAATAAAATCATATGAAAGTATATGACCTGAATCAGTGAAGTTTTCTTGCAACAAAGAAAAAAAAAGAACAAACTAAACTTTCCAATTTTTATTCTCTTTGAAAAATGTCAAACTATGCTTGAGGTCTGATGCAATGCGAATTGATACTTATACATTCTTTTTGACATACAAAATTAAAAACAAACGCAGAAAATTCAACAAACTCGTTTACAAAAGGAAGAAAGATACATATTTTTATATTCATTTTTAGAATTTTTATGATTATGAATATCACGTTTATCGTTTTTGTTTTAATTTATTTTTTCTACATACAATAAATACTTTTTTAGTTTTGGTTTTTAGTTTGTAACTGCCTGGTTATTAGTTGGTTGGTTGGCTGGTTGGCTGGTAGAAAAAGTTCGAGTTTAGGGAAAATGAATGGCACGAGCTTAAAGTGGATGTTTGTTTATTTGTATTTATGTAAAAGAGAAGTCAATGAATTTTTAATGAACAATTTGTATGGATTTCTTTTTTTATTGTTGGGAAAAATGTCACGTTTTTTTTTATTATTTTTATTATGTATGTATGTGTTTTAATTTTTTAGATAACATTGTAGGTATGCACTACATTCAGCCAGTATTTTTGTAATATGGGACAATGGTACTTGTAGGAATTGTATTCATTGTTAAGGTTTTATGATTATATTTTAAATATGTTCTTTACTTTTATGACATGCAAATGTACATGCATAATCTTTATTTATAACACATTTGACTTACACATATTTCTATTTAAACTACTCTTATGAAACTTGTACATACAATGAGTTCCCAGTGTCAAATAAATATTATTTTTTAGCTACTTCTACTAACCCGTGCATACACGTTTTGTCCCAGTTTAAATACAAGATTATGACCAGAAAAGGGGGCAGTGCCAAGCCCAAAAGAAATAAATATTCTTTTCAAATACTTATACTTAACCGATTCTTATGAAACTTTGCACACTTATTTGACTATTTTTTGCCAGAATTATATTTTTTATATTTTTGACAGAATTATTTTTGGTTAAAGAATTTTTTGACATCTGCAAAGCTATGATTCTTGATTTTTTTTATCTCCCTCCATTCTTATAAAAATAATATTTAAACAAGCTGTTTCAACTAAGATTATATAATTATTATAGCGTACTAGTGAATCTCTAGTTCCAGTGGCTCCATATGATTCCATAATGGCTACTTAGTCAATATTTCTAAGGTCACTAGCGTATTCTCAAGGGCAAGCGCATGCTAAATGTCTACAGCAGGGAGCATTGTGTGGTATGTAATTGGTCAGTAGTATTGGTGACAAAGTCAATAGTAAATCGGTACAGTTTTGCTACCCAAATTTCCTACAAAGCTCAAATAAATATCTGTGAATGTAAATATGTAATGATCAATGAAATTTACAAACAATTCAATGTTTGCGAATGTTAATTTTAAACAGATTTCGTTAATGCAGGTCGTAGATGTCAATCTTGTTTGCTAAACCGATTTGAAGCCGGTTGCACATATACTACAAACCGAATCACATAACTGGAGTATTCGAAAACCGGAACCGAAAACTGTTTTAAGGGAGGTTTTCTTTAAAAAAAAATTAAGCGTTTTCGAATAACTCGACAAGCTAGTTTTTTGTAATGTTTTACCGATTTTTTCACCGAATATGATTTTTTTAGTTTTTTTATAAGAAATTGTGTTTTTAACTTTCTATGTTTGAACAGGATACCCGCAACGATTTCATGTGATAAAATGAAAAGCGTGAAAGGCAAAATAAGTAGAGAACGCTTCGTTCATCATTTAAAAAATGAAATGTTTGTGATTTTTGCAGGTTGCGTTTTGTTTCTTCATTCTATTTTAAATGGTATTGATATTTCAATAAAATTTTCCCAAGTGAATGACTCGTCTGCTGGTGCAGAGTTCCAAATTTTCTTTAAGTAATATCTCCAATTTTTGATTTTTTGATCCGCAGAATTCTTATAATAAAGCTTATCTTTATAATCTGCCTTATCACATTTGTCGAATTTTTCTTTACTTTGATTGCGTTTTCTTTTCTGGAAAAAAGTTTACATACTTTGCCCTTTTCAATAGCAAATTTACAATATAATGATTTTCTGAAGTAGTCAATTTCCTTTACGAAACTAAATTTTTGTTTTAAGAGAACGCTTAATGAAAATCAAAACATTTTTACCTATTTGTATGAATTGTAAGTTGGTAATTTACACTCAAACATGTTTCTAAACAAAGGAAGGGATTTTTCCTGCAATATCTTGTGTGATCTTTTGGTCTTAAATTCGTGAGCCGGTTTCAGCAGGAAATATACGTTCCTGTCCCATTAAACTTGGTTCTGTTGGCGATCACGTAGTAGCTTACAAAAAAAACTGCAAAGCGTCGTTAAATACATACAAAGGCATGCAAAATAAAAGCAGCTCTAAAATAATTGTAAAAGTGCGAGGTCGATTTATTTTTTACCAATTACTTTTCTATGACATTCTAAATGGAAATTCATAGCTCTTGAATGGAAGAAGAAAGGAGTGGTTGTAAATTTGTTACGAAATTTACAATTCGAACAGGAAAATGCGTCAAAAATCTTAAAAATATAAGTTACGTAAGATATGAACAGCCCTCAAAGCACAACGGAATAGTATATGTAAAAGTGTCTCTTTATAGTAGTACATACAGGAATATACTAGTACATAGATTTCTAGAAATATAAGCACTTTCGCATCATTTTTCTCATTCAGTTTCGTTATTAATTAAATTATCTAATATTTTCATTTCAGGTGAACTTATGCTTCTTAATGAAGCCACATTTTTGGATAATCTTAAGACACGTTACTACAAAGACAAAATCTATGTGAGTTAACAAAGTAGTTTATAAATATTCTGTAAAAAAAATTAATAAAATATTTGTTCTTTTCCAGACATATGTGGCCAATATTTTAATAGCCGTAAATCCCTATCGTGATTTAAATGATCTCTATGCACCCGCCACAATCAAAATATACAATGGACGTTCCTTGGGTGAATTGCCACCCCATGTTTTTGCCATAGGTTAATAAAACAAAATATTTTATATATCATGCACATAAATACATAATATCTCTTACAATCTGTTCGTTTAATATTTCAGCTGACAAAGCTATTCGTGATATGCGTGTTTATAAAGCTTCTCAATCGATTATTGTGTCGGGAGAGTCTGGAGCTGGAAAAACAGAATCAACAAAATATTTACTTAAATACTTATGTCATTCACACGATAGTGCCGGTCCTATAGAGCAAAAAATTTTAGATGGTACGTGCTAAACCTAAATAAGTGTACATACATACATACTTACATATTTGATTTTAAACTACAACTAATAAATATGGATATTAACTTTAACTTTTTTAATTTTCCACTTTAGCTAATCCTGTTTTAGAGGCTTTTGGTAATGCGAAAACCACACGCAACAACAACTCATCTCGTTTTGGAAAATTTATTGAAGTTCACTATGATGGTAAAACTCAAGTTGTGGGTGGTTACATTTCACATTATTTGTTAGAAAAAAGTCGCATTTGTACTCAAAGCGCCGAGGAACGTAACTATCATGTGTTCTATATGCTTTTGGCTGGAGCACCTCAACAATTGCGTGACAAATTAAGCTTAGGCAAACCAGATGATTATCGGGTATGTAAACGAATAATATCTAAAACTGTTTGTTACTTACATGCATATAATTTTGATATACAATTGTTTACAATTTTACATCATTACGGTTTTTACTTTTACAGACACACAAAAACTATTTATTACTTTTTTTTGTTGTCTACTTTGTGAGCCAAAAAGTTAGAGTGCATTTTTTAAGTGGAGATAAGCAGTAAATTAAATGCTTAGATAAATTGTTATCTCCGAGGAGTATTGTAGGAATTTATTATATTTTTTATTGATTGCACTTTTTTCCAAACAATTTTATTGAGTTAATTCTGTAGAATAAGGAAGGCTTTTTTAAAAGTATGCATGTAATATACAGTATCGGACAAAACTATAGCACGTCTTCTGGCGATCAAGAAATGATACATGAACATTGAAAATATTCGTTATTTTATATAAAATATTTAACTGAAAATTGAGATTCAAAATTATTGCAAATATGTGTCTAAAAATGCTGCCAACAAACTAATGCACATAACCTTGAATATATATTTTTTTAGACAGTACTCGTACCAACAACAAAAAAAGTTTTTTTTTACAAAAATATCAGTTAGAGTGTATAAAGAAAATTTTCGAGTTAGGCAAAATCGTTCCTTTTATGGAATCGTTCAGACCGATCCGAAAGATGAAAGGAACTAGGTCGTTCCTTTCGTTCATCGTTCCTTTTTTTACTATGATCAATGTAGAAACGAGGAACGAGTGAAATTCTCTGGCTTTACTAGAAATGTTCTATAAGCGCTTTCGTAAAATATTTGTAAAAAATAATAACTGTTTGAAATAAATTGTAAATATAATATTGTCCATTACGTCTTCAACAGTGATCTCTATATAAAAAGTCAACCTTGTTTTAAGTGTACGAAATAATTGTAAGAAAAAGTCTTCGGTCAACGATTTGCTTTTCATACTGATTTTGACATTTATCAGAATAAGTTAATGATTCCTCAAGACGGTTTGCAATTGCGGAACGTGGAACGATAAAAAAGGAACGTTTGGACCGGTCCGCATCGTTCTAATTAGGGATGAAGGATTCTAGGATTGGAACTAGGTCGTTCCGGAACGACACAACTCTAGAAAATTTACATTTATTCACCACTTGTTTCTGTGTTTTGAAAGCCGCCGTACGTGCCCCTTTTAGTCATTTAGTGCATTTAAAAGAAAAAATAATGACTGTTTATAATAATGGTGAATCAGTGACATACATTGCAAGAAAACTTTGTATTCATTAATGCGTAATTTCGAAAATTTTAACGCATTGTCATACTTTGGGCATTTTGGCGAGAATGCAAAAGTCTGGTCGCCCGCGGAAAATTAGCAAACGGGAGGACCAGGAAAAATATACGTACTATAAAAAAGGAACCGATTGTGTCGTAAATTGTCATTCAACTAACATTAATATCCGAAGACGAGCAGTAGAAGGTGACCTAAAATATAATGCTTCCAGATGCGGAGGAGGAAAATGCCAATTAAGTGGAGATACCGAATAATAACGAGCCAAAAAACAGATGTGTGTATGAAACAGTTTTCAGTGAATAACAAAGTTGACATTTTAAATTGGCCAGCGCAACCGCCTAATATCAATAGCATAGAAAATAGATAGGAAATTGTATCTAGAAAAATAGTGCGCGATAAACCGTCAAAATGTTTATGAAATCTTCCATCTTGTTGGAAATGTTTAGAATGGTATTTCTATATATATTTTAACAAGTTTAATTGGTTCCATGCCACGCAGATGCTCAGAAGTTTTGAAAACTAATGCCAACGCAATAAAATATTAAATTTTAAATAGTTAATAAATTTTATTGAGTATGTTTTTTTATTTTATATGAAGAACTTCTCTAATCTTAATACATATATAAATGAAAAAATATAATCTAAAATAATTTCTCATATCTTTATACTTAAATAAGTTCTAGTAGAAAGGATATCGTGCTTTATTGTTGTTCAACATTCAAATTTCTTGCAATTTCTTTTGAAAAATTATAACGATTGAAATCGTTTCGAAGAATCTTTTAAAAAATTCCATATAATTTCGTTTTTTCTATTTGTATAAAATTATTCATGAACTTTTTTTTTTAATTTATTAATCGAGATTGCCCCGATATCTTCTTTCAAAGATATTCAAAAACTTTTGTTTGTTGAGGGTTCTTTGGCTTCTCTGTATACATGTGTTTCATTGGTGCTAATGCCAAATCCTCAGTATACCTTAAACCATATGATGATGATTTGGCATTAGCACCAATGAAACACATGTATACAGAGTAGCTAAAAAACCGTCAACAAACAAAAGTTTTTGATTATTCATGAACTTCAAAATTGTCTTTTAATTATTTAAAATATGAGGTAAATTAAAAATTTATACAAAATTATTTCAAAAATATGACAAAGGTTGTTATTTTAAAAAGCTAAAAGATAAATGGTATTATAGCAAAAATCCCACCTCGTTTATATTAATGCTATGTCCTTTTATTGCCAGTCTCATTTAAATAAATTCCATTATTAAATATTTTTAATATAATTTTTAATTATTTTTAATTTAAATTTATTTTTAATATTGAAAGTTATTATATCAGGCTTGAGTTCGTTAGCTCAAATTATTAATTTGAATTATTTTATTAAGAAAGAAATACAGGAAAAGCTAATTAATGTGGACAACACTAAATCAGAACATGCCAATCCCCCTCATAAGCGGTCACATGTTTGCTTCCCACTTTCTTGGTGCCTGTCACTTTTTAGGAATATCAAATATTTAGACAAATTAATAACAGCGATTGATCAAGAGTTATCAAGCTATTAAAAGTATAAATTATCTGTATAATATCAATTTCGTGACACAAGTCTTTTTCGTCAGAAACAATTATAACAAAAAATTAATTTTAAATCTGCTTTTTCTTGTATTATTTGAATTTGACAGTACCTATCCGGATGCACTCAATACTTCGCCAATAGCAAGACCGAACAGTTAATACCAGCAACTCAAAAATCAAAAGATCATGCGCAAAAGGGGCCGTTAAGAGATCCCATAATCGATGATTACAATCATTTTCAAAATTTGGATAGAGCATTGGGCAGATTGGGTTTGAGTGAAATTCAGAAGTTGGAAATATATTCCTTAGTGGCAGCCTGTCTACATTTGGGTAACATTTCATTCGAAGAAATACCAGATGATGCTAGAGGTGGATGTCAAGTATCGGAATCATCAGAGAAATCTCTAACAATAACTTGCCGGTTATTGGGAGTAGATCCAGATGAATTAAGACAGGCCTTAGTGTCGAGGGTAATGCAAAGCAAGGGAGGTGGATTTAAGGGCACTGTAATAATGTAAGTAACTTTTCCTTAATATGTACTATATGTGTATTAACTTAATATTTGTTTTCTTTTTTGTTAGGGTACCCTTAAAAATCTATGAAGCCTCCAACGCTCGTGATGCTTTAGCTAAGGCCATTTACAGCCGTGTATTTGATCGAATTGTGGCTTTAATCAATCAAAGTATACCTTTCCAAGCTTCCAATTATTATATTGGTGTTTTAGATATTGCCGGTTTTGAGTACTTCACTGTGAATTCTTTCGAACAATTTTGCATTAACTATTGCAATGAGAAATTGCAAAAATTCTTTAATGACAATATTTTGAAAAATGAGCAAGAACTTTACAAACGTGAAGGCTTAAATGTTCCTGAAATCACTTTTACTGATAATCAAGATATTATCGAATTAATAGAATCAAAAGCAAATGGCATCTATATCCTGTTAGATGAAGAAAGTAAACTGCCTAAACCCTCAGCGGTACATTTCACCACAGAGGTGCACAAAGCTTGGTCCAATCATTTCCGTTTGGGATTACCCCGATCATCAAGACTCAAGGCTCATCGTACTTTAAGAGATGAGGAAGGTTTTTTGGTGCGGCATTTTGCTGGAGCTGTTTGTTACAATACCGAACAGTTTATAGAAAAGAATAATGATGCTTTACATGCTTCCTTGGAGGGTTTGGTACAGGAATGCGAAAATCCCCTCTTAAAATCATTATTCCCCTCGGGCAGCAGCAATGTGACAAGAGGAAAATTAAATTTTATCTCAGTTGGTTCAAAGTTCAAGTCTCAGTTGGCTGAGTTGATGGAAAAATTAGAGAAGAATGTAAGTTTTTCTATTGAGTGCCAATTAACAAATTAATATCAGTTTATTTGTGTTGCAGGGAACCAATTTCATACGTTGTATTAAGCCAAATAGCAAAATGATAGATCGTCAGTTTGAGGGAGGCTTGGCATTGGCACAATTAAAATGTTCCGGAACTATATCCGTATTAGAACTAATGGAGCATGGCTATCCATCGCGTGTACCATTTGCCGATTTGTATAATATGTATAAATCAATACTGCCGCCAGAATTGGCCAAACTGCCAGCACGCACTTTCTGTGAAGCCATGTTACAGTCCTTAAATCTCAGTTCAAGAGATTTTAAATTTGGCATAACAAAAGTATTCTTCCGCCCGGGTAAATTCATAGAATTTGATCGTATTATGAAATCGGATACAGAAAATTTGTTAGCCATAGTGGCAAAGGTCAAGAAATGGTTAATACGTTCTAGATGGGTAAAATCTACCTTGGGAGCTTTATGTGTAATTAAATGTAAGTTTTGGGTTGTATAATTATAAATTATCTTATGTTATAGAACCCGTGTCATTAATTTCAGTACGCAACCGCATTAAGTATCGTAATAAATGTGTTTTGGTTATGCAAAGCACTGTTCGTGGCTATTTGGCACGTAAACATCACCGTCCCCGTTTTCAGGGTATTTCAAAAATTAATAAAATTCGTTTGAATGCCCAGAAAACTGTGGAAATTGCTGGTGGCTTGAGAAGAGGTCGTGAGGAAATCTTAAACGAAGTGTCCGATATAAATCGACAAATCGATGAAGCTATACATAAGATAAAGGTAATTTAGATAACTTGTTATTTCTTTCTCAATTTTGTTTTATTGATTACATGAACGAACAAGAAAACATACATTTATTTTTGTTATTTTAAATTTAATTTATTTTTTGTTCTTGCAGGCTAATAACAAAATTACAACTCGTGAAATAGATGGACTTTATACGAATGTAATGGCTAATATGAATAAAATCACTGTCGACTTGAATACTAAACTTAAGGTAAAGTTAATTAAAAATATGTCGAAATACCCGAAAGCAGAATTTAAAACATTGATTTTCTAAAAGTGTTGTTTTATTTTATTCTTGTGTTGACTTATTGAACATTTTGGTTTCATAAATAATTATATTTTGTATTTCGGCGTAAATCAGGGGGTTTACATGTAAATCGAATCAAAAGAAAATGCTTTCGAATATCAATGTGAATAACATATTTGCCCAATCCACAACCTATTGTAGGAGTTATAAGTTGTATTAATTGGTAATTTCCAATTAAAAATGTTTATATAGAAATTCCGAACATATAATTTGTACAACATACAACTCCTACAATAGGTTGTGGATTACGATATTATTTTAACTAAATTATTAAATATGATATACATATAAGTATATGCTTAAAACACACATTTTATAGCATTTAAAATTTTTGAAATTTAAATTAAATTTAATTTTTTAGCTTTATTATGATTCGAAATAAAAATTTAGACAATTCCAATTGTTTTCAGGAACAACAACAAGCTGAAGAGCAAGAACGTTTGCGTAAGGTTCAAGAAGCCTTGCAAGCAGAACGTCGTGCTAAAGAAGAAGAAGAGCGTCGTTCCCGCGAAGAAGAAGAAAACAAACGGCTGTTAGTATTAATTTTGATGCTAGAAAGTTTATATTTATTATATATGTACGTACATACAAAATTTTAATTACTATCTTGTATATTTTTCTAAAATCAGTAAAGCAGAAATTGAAGCCAGACGCAAAGCCGAAGAAATCCAACGTCTCAAGCAAGAAGAAGAGGATCGTAAAGCAGCCTTAGCTTTACAGGCACAATTAGAAAAGGAAGCTCAAGACGATGCTAAATTCAGGCAACAACTTGAGCAAGAACGTAGAGATCACGAGTTGGCTTTACGTTTGGCTAGTGAATCCAATGGTCAAGTGGAAGATAGTCCACCCGTGATAAGAAAGTAAGTTAAAAAAAAACATTATTAACATATCTTTTTATAATTATTGTGTACATAGCTTACAAAACAATGCAATTTTAAGCACTTGTGATTTTGTCCTTTTCTTTTAATGAAAATTATTTTGTAAAGTTTAATTCTTATTTACATATATAATTATATTTGTATATCTTTTACTTTTTTCTTTATCACTTTAAAATTCACTATATTCCAAAACAAAAAAAAAATACGAAACAAAATATTCCACATTATTTGGTTTTTATTTACAACAGTGGTCAAATGGAAGCAACTTTAATGGGTCAAAATAAACTTATCAGGTATATACCATACAATAAACGATTTTTCTTTACCTTTTTAACAAACAAATCAAAATTAAAACTAATATATAAAGAGAAAACAAACTTTTCAACTAATTTTTAAACTTAACAAATTTCTTTTCTTTAAACAATATTTATTATTGAATTTAAAGTTTTACAAGAGGTGTTTCTAATTTTGCTTCTCGTTATTTAAACAATAAGTGAGTTGAGGTTTAAACTTGTAATATCATCCAACAATATCAGTTTTGAGGATCATTATTTATTTATTTTTATTTAACATACATTAAAAATAAACATACTTAAGTAGTTTGCTTCGAGTGCTTTTAGACAATAGTAATTCACCTCACTTGTATTGATTTTTTATTTTTGTATAGAATTTAATTTGTACATGTGTTTTTAATAAAACATGGTTGAGGTTTTTTTTGTTAATCATTAAAAATCATTATAAAAGTATACATTATTTGGAAAATAATGCTACTATATAATTTGTTCTTCTTTACTCATTCGATCAAGATCGGAAAATGTTCGTGCTCAACAACAAGCCTTGGGTAAACAGAAATATGATTTATCGAAATGGAAATATTCGGAATTACGAGATGCAATTAATACATCCTGTGATATTGAATTATTGGAGGTAAGTTGAACAAAAAAAATGCAACTCAAAATACAAATTTTAAATGTTTATTTACATATGTACGCATCTTTAATAATTGTCTAATAATTTCGAAGATTTTTTCGATACTTTTGGCAGTTTTGGCTCTTGTTGAACCGCTTTAGCGGCTTCAAAGATAATTTAAAAAAAATTACAATTTTGTTTTTGTCATATTGCGTTTTGTTCAGCATTTGGTATTTAATTTCAAATATATGTATGTATATTTTTAGGCCTGTCGTCAAGAATTCCATCGTCGTTTGAAGGTATATCATGCCTGGAAGGCAAAGAATCGAAAGCGTACCACAATGGATGAGAATGAAAGAGCTCCCAAAAGTGTTATGGAAGCTGGTAATCATATTTTTGGTTAAACTAAATTTTTACACACAGCAATTTAAAAATTCTTTTAACATTGATTTAGCTTCTAAAGCACCTCCCCTGGTACAGCCAAAACAAGAAATTACTACTGCCCAGCATCGTTATTTCCGTATACCGTTTATGAGAGCAAATGCGCCAGAAAATAGTGAGTTAAAATGTTGTTATAAAGATAGTAATATTTTTAATTATATATCTTCTTTTAGCTAAGCGTGGTCTCTGGTACGCCCACTTCGATGGTCAATGGATTGCAAGACAAATGGAATTACATGCTGATAAACCACCAATACTTTTAACAGCCGGTATGTTTAATTTAAGCGACGAAGTAAGAATTGCCCTCAAAACCACTTTGTGAAACGGCACGTATTTTCTAGATCGCATGCATAGAGCGACCACTCGTCACCCTAGCGCTACAACCACATATTATAACGGTTCTTTAATCTGTTATCTTTGTGTAAATGGTTTAATCTATGAAGAATTATACACACATGTGTATCATGTCATCTCCGACACTAGCTTCAATTATTTGATCTCACTACGGTTAGCGATTTTCGCCATCGACATTTTGTATTAAATTAAAAAAAATATGTGTTTTGTTTAATCTACTATAAAATATGGGTGCCAGAAGTGAAAGGTCCATTGGTTTAGGATTTTTCAATGAGCTTTTGAAGGCTCATATTTACAAAATATAAATAAAACTGTCCTTGTAAAATTATAAAGAACAATTTTACTCAAACAAAAATTTAAATTTTAAATTAATGGAATTCTTAACGAACTCTTTAAGATTTTTGTATTTGGATCTGTTTTAATTTTACATTTTTGTATATATTTTTTAAGGTATCGATGACATGCAAATGTGCGAATTAAGCTTAGAAGAAACTGGTTTGACACGTAAACGTGGCGCTGAAATTCTGGAACATGAATTTAATCGTGAATGGGAAAAGCATGGTGGTAAACCATACAAAAATTTAGGTGCTAAATAAATTTTAAATTATACTATTCAACTAAATTAAAACTATAAAACAATATTATATAAAAACTATATTTTATAATTAAAAATTATAAAAACGAAAAACAATAAAAAAAATTATTCGTTTTCCAAATAATAAGCGACAGAAAAAAATACTGCATATTTTTACATAAAATTATAAAATGCATATTAAAATTCATTGGTTAATTTTTAATCATAATGGTAGTTAGTATTTTTTTTCTTTGTTATAGTTTTCGAAAATAAGTGTGCCTTTTTTAACATAAAAACATTGTCTATTGTTTTTGCTCTAATTAAACTTAAATTAAAACGAAAGGCATTCATTCACATACCATAAGTATTGAAATATTTATACATATAAAAATTATTCAATAAACTAAAAAATATACACAGTGAAATTTTATTTGTAAAAAACGCATGTAGTGTTAAAGCTAACTTGCTAAAATTTATTTCTATACGGCAGGCATAAATCAAAACAAAAAGTTTGAGAATAATGGTAGTACATAAAAGCTCACCATTTTCCAGCAACCTCTCAATATATATTGCATTGGATTTATTATTTGTGCATGTACTAAAAAATTTATTTTTTTAATGATAGCTTTTTTATTGAAATCCATCTCAAATATTAAAAAAATTATTTTTGCAATATTCAAAATTATTATTCACCGAGAAATATATACATATAGTTAATTTAATTAATTAATTAATTTATATTAAAATTTATTTAGAAGTTATAAAAGTATGTAATAAACGTTGCATACCATTATCTATAATGCTTTTATTTAAGGATAAAATGTTTTCAAAACTGAGACCGTGGTTGATAAAAACGCCAATAAAATCTTTTGGTTGGCCAATCACAATACCAATACTTTCGCCATAAAAACGGCAATCATAAAAAGGGTGAATATTCAATGTCGTGTTTTTAGTTAATTATTGTAAGTCATAAAATAGTTAACAATTGATCAAAAAGCGATTTCGATTTTCTTTATTTACACTAATTTATATTTTAGCTAACGATTTGTATATTACGATTGTGAGTTTTGCAGCGAAAGATGGACGTTTTTAGAAAATGTTACCGTGTTAGCAAAAGCGCCAATAAATACTTATTAACGGTTTCGCCAATCACAATGCAATTTTTTTAAATCGCCCGTCTTTTGCCATAAAATCCAACGAGAATAAGGGTGATTATTTAAAATTTAAAAAGTTTATGCTGAGAAAATGGTAACAATGGTGGTGGAGTTCTTGCCTTAGTCGTAGATTTTACTGCATCCATTTCTTCTGTTGTCACCGAATTACTATTGTTAACACTCAAAGTAGGGCTATTCGGAGATATGATTTTTGGCCTGATCTGTTGTGAAAAATGCTTTGGCATATTGCTTCCGACAGGATTATTTAGAATGTTTTCCACACTATGTGTACGGGTTGGAAACCTTGGCCGGGGTTGCAATGTAATTGGCGGTGTCATATAACGGGCTTGTTCCAAACGTCTATCATAATATGAAGTGTATTCGCGTAGCTTACGTATTCTTTCACGTTCATGTTCAACTTGGCGCTTTAATGTATCGTTCAACTTTGCATAACCTTCATTTTCATTTCGTACTTTCTGGGCTTCTGCTTTCCTACGACATAGGTGTTCGACCAGACGCCTTTCCTGTTCATGATGGAATTTCATTACTTTCTTGTAATGTTGATACTGCTTCATGGGACTAGAAAAATATTCAGCCATTGATCTTGGCATGTCCTTATTTATTGGTACAGGATTAAAAGGATGAGCACAAATGCAACAATTTCCTTGTAGGCATTCACCGCAAAGTATATGGCCACAGCGTGATACGAAAAGCTGGAGAGATGTCTCGTATTTTCGACGACGAAAACATTGGTTGCAATAAAAAGGAAACATTTTATATACCACTTTTAATAAAAATTATTTTTATTTAACAAAAAGGTGTTTTTATATTAATTGTGGAAAACGGTTAACAAAATAACGGCATTATTAGTTTACGTGTTACTGTATCATTTGGAAATCAGTTTGTTGTTTGGTGACGTGATGGCAACCTTTTGTCATGGTAAGTCATATGATATTTACATGATGATACTGGTATCATCGTTACTTTTCAAAGCAAAGCATATTTTTGCACAGTATTAAAAAGCCTTTCTCAACTTGTGATTAATTTTATTAAAAAATATCGGTGGTACCAATAAAATTCTTACTAACGCAGTGTACTTACAAATTTAAAATTTTTTTATTTTCAATAAAACCGCATGAAATTTATCTTTGCTTTCAATAAATATTCTTTTAGGAACTTTTGATGTCCTCCCTCTTTTTATTTCTTCTTGGGAAATAAAATCCTAGAGAATATTTATAAAAAACAATTTAAATTTTTTATTACGAATTTTACCAAAAAAATATACCTACATATATATATATATATATATATATATATATATATATAAAATTAACTAACCGATTTAAAATCACAAGATTTCAACAATGTTTGTGAAGTGGTTGCTAAGCGTTCAATATGCATCTATCATAAAAAGAATACACTGACTTCGCAAACAAGTTTTAAAAAATATATCAATTTTATTTTCAATTTTATATATTCATTCATTCATTTATAAATAAATTGATAGCTATAATAAAACATGCTGTATAAAATCCAGCATCATTTTAAAAAATCTACAACTTCTTCCAACTCACGCTGACGTGCTTGTTTCTGTGCCCATCTAGATTCAGCCACCTTAATGCTGACGACCCAACGATCATGTGCAAGACGAATACCACAGGAACCACCCATATCTGGTGTAATAGTTGGCATTTTAGAGCCTTGACTTCCACCCAAATAATAAGTGGCATCAGAGCGTAAGTGCCGTTTTTTAGCAGGACACAATTTTCCGCCTTTAGGAAATGGTGGTTCCTGCAAGTATAACTTCAAGCAACCTTGATGAAACAAATGGCCACAATAGACTCTTTCGACATAGTCATCCTTATTATCATCTTTTTCTAAATTATTTGGTTCTGATGGTAACACTAAACGTTGGCATATGGGGCATACTTCGCTATGAAATGCTAAAGTAGCCTCAAGGCAAAATTTCAAAGCTCTATATAAAGAAGGTACTGGCTGAAAATCTGATAAAGTTTTACCCTTTGGTATACGCAAAGGTGGTTCTACACATTGTCGGGCAATTTCTTTTGATTGTCCATTAAGATATCGCAATAAAACTGCAGGTAAATTTGTTTCTTGCTGTTGAAGTTCAACATAATGTAAGGGATAATCATCCGGCACTATGGCCTTTAAACGATAATAATATTCACCTCCTTTAGCCGTAAAGTAGACCGCAGAAGATTTTTGTTTTAATTTTAACTGGTCCGCAGTAGCATTACCGCCCAAATCCTTCCGTAATTGTTGAATTTCATCAAAGCAAACACACAAACGATTGTCTTTAACATATTGTTGCAGGAATTGTAAAGCTTTAATACAGTGCGGTTTCCCCAAATATTCCTGGCACTGTTTTTCACACAATCCTGTTAGGCCTTGTAAGAACTTTTCGGATAAAGTTTTGCTTTTTAGTTCAATAAGGATTTTTTGCTTTGGATAATCAGAAGGAAATCTTAGGCACACCGTAAATTGACGAAAATTTTGATTTTCTTGTATATCAACGCGCACTAATGGCGCGGGAGCAGCAGAAGTGCAGGCAATTATTTTCGAGTTTGGTACAACATTTTCACACAATTTTCGTATTTCATCAATTTCAAATTCAATTATGCTCATAATCTGGTTAAAATTGAAAGTATTCTTGTTTGTTAAAAAATTTTATTATCCTTGTTAGTTTTTTTTCGGATACTACAATTTTAGAAAATTATTTTACAAGAAAATATTACAAGAAAACACAGATGTGCCGAAGTAGCCACATATAAATTATATTAGTGCCTGGCAGTATTATAAGCAAGGCCAATTATTTGACAGGTGTACGTTGTACGTTTTTGGTGTTTTCCCACTGTCTAAAGAATTTCAAAAAGCTAGTATTAGTTATCGCCAAAAAAAACAAGCCCCTTTATTTAAATTTTTTGTTATCATCAAGTCATAACATAGAAGGTTGTACGTTAAAATGTTGCCATTCAAGTTTCAATACACTTACTACTACGGGGCGGCAACTGATTTCACCTTGACTATAAGTAAAATATTCCATGGTCCATTTGTATATCTAAACTTGTTCTTGATTACATTTCCTTACTTATTTGGAGCGTACGCTATTAAAAGTTTTGAGCAAATACTGGGAGTTTTGATACGCTGTATCAAAAAATCCCCAAGAGTTGGTATATGTTCAATAGGAAAGGTATGGCATCTCATACAATTTGACAGCAGTGCAAAAATTGAATTTGTCAACAGTGTAGCCACGTTGTGTGATTCACAACTCAATTGCAGAATTTGTGTGATTATTTGATTGTAAATTTCTTTTCAAAAAGACATCGAATTTCATCATCTATAAAAATGGTCTTGGATTTGGATCTCTTCCGTAGTGACAAGGGAGGTAATCCCGATGCCGTACGTAAAAATCAAGAACTACGCTTTAAGGATGTGGGTCTGGTGGAGACTGTCATCAGCCAAGATACTGAGTGGCGTCAAAGGCGTCATCGTGCCGACAACCTAAATAAAACAAAAAATGTTTGCAGCAAAGTTATTGGCGAGAAAATGAAGAAAAAGGAACCACAAGGGGATGAATCCGCAGATGTGCCGGTTGCGGTTCAACAAGAGTTAACAGAATTGAATGCTGAAAAGTTAGCGGTATTAACAGTGAATCAAATCAAAAAGGTGCGTGTGCTTATTGACCAAGCTATGGTGGAAAATGAAAGGCTTTTACAGGAAGCCGAACAAAAACGTAATACAGCTTTGCGGGAAGTGGGAAACCATTTGCATGAATCTGTTCCAGTTTCTAATGATGAGGAAGAAAATAAAGTTGAACGAACTTATGGTGATTGTACAAAAAGAGGGAAGTACTCTCATGTCGATTTGATTGTAATGATTGATGGCATGAATGGTGAAAAGGGAACCGTAGTATCAGGTGGTCGTGGCTATTTTTTGACTGGCGCAGCTGTGTTTTTAGAGCAAGCTTTAATACAACATGCCTTGCATTTGTTGCATGCTAAAGACTATACTCCTTTATACACGCCCTTCTTTATGCGCAAAGAAGTTATGCAAGAAGTAGCCCAATTGTCTCAGTTCGATGAAGAGCTGTACAAGGTTATTGGCAAAGGTAGTGAAAAATCAGAAGAAGGAGGCGTCGATGAGAAGTATTTAATAGCTACTTCAGAGCAACCTATTGCTGCATATCATCGTGATGAATGGTTACCAGAAGCATCTTTACCAATTAAATATGCTGGTCTATCAACATGTTTCCGTCAAGAAGTTGGATCTCATGGCCGCGATACTCGTGGTATCTTCCGTGTACATCAGTTCGAAAAGATTGAACAATTTGTGCTCACATCTCCCCATGACAATAAGTCGTGGGAAATGATGGATGAAATGATTAATAATGCAGAAACATTCTGTCAATCTCTCGGTATTCCATACCGTATTGTCAATATTGTTTCAGGTGCCCTTAATCATGCTGCTGCTAAGAAATTAGATTTAGAGGCTTGGTTTAGCGGTAGTGGAGCCTTCCGTGAATTGGTATCCTGTTCGAATTGTTTGGACTATCAGGCCAGACGCTTATTGGTACGTTACGGTCAAACCAAAAAAATGAATACTGCCGTTGATTATGTTCATATGTTGAATGCTACAATGTGTGCCACTACTCGTGTTATTTGTGCTATTTTAGAAACAAATCAAACTGAGACTGGTGTCAAGGTACCAGAACCTTTAAAAAAATATATGCCTGAGAAATTCAGTGAAGAAATACCATTCGTTAAACCTGCACCTATAGACATAGAAGCCGTTGCCAATAATACTAAAAAACCCAGTAAGGGTAAAAAAGATGCTGCTGCCGCTTAAGTCGTCCCATGCAGCAAATAATATAAAATAAGCAAAAATTTAAATTAATTGCATTTTTACTTACGCTTAATACTGCAGAAAATTTGGCTAAATAGATAATTATCTGCATAATTTTGTTTTTGATTTATGAAACTTTCCGGGTTCTCTGAGTATTTAAATGATTTTAAATAAAAATGTCCATAAAAAGGATTAATCGAATGAAGAAACAGGTAAATATTATTGTTTTTAAAGAGAAATGAAGAAAAAGCTGATAGTAATTAAATAAATGTATTTTTATTCATGTGATCGTATTAAATTGGAAACTGGATCTACGGTCCATACATACATACTGCTTATGTATACTAGGCGTTTAACTTTTTAATAGTTTTTGCAACACCAAAATTTACATAGTAGGTATTCTCATGCAAATTAAGAGAAATATTTTTTTAAATTTATTAATCGAGATTGCCCCGATATCTTTTTCCAAAAAATTTTAAAAACTTGTTTGTTGAGGGTTTTTAGCTAGTCTATGTACATACATATGTACATATACATACATATATGATGTAAAATAAATTTTAAATTTCAGGTGAAATTAAATGATAATTATATACACGTATTTTTGTTACTACATACAATGTAATACCTGTGCTTCTACAGTTAAAAAAGTATGTATGTACATACATATATGTATATAAAAATGCAGTCAAATCGATAATATAACAATTTTTTATGCACAATTCGAAATAGAACATGCATAAATTTCACATAGAATTCGTAAATTATATATAGCGACCTCTGAATATGATCTGATTTTTGTTACATATACTTCTTTTGATGAATAGCTTCAGTCTCGTGGAAGAAGAATAATATTAGTAGTTTTTAATTCAAAGTGATTATTATTTTGGCTATTGTTCGTAGCATTTTTAGTCAGAAAGAATTGAAATGAGACAATATTGCAAAGGAACAAGGAAAAATTTTAACATCAATTAATTTCAACTTACACGGCAGAACAGAAACAACGTTGTTTTTCGCGAAATATTGTCCGCAATTATTAAATTTCTGCCCAGTCTATTACATACATATATCGTTGCCTTAGGTTCCATTGGCAGCCGTGATCAAGCACAGCTCACGTGGGTCCATCAATTAGTTCCCGTTGTGCTTAATATAGATAGAACGTATCTTGATTTTTTTTTTAAATTTCGATTCTAAGCTTTTCTTGTCTATTTGGAAGTGTAATGGTAGAGAAGATTAAAAACGGCGCTTAGTAAAAAAAATCGAGATAGTCCTTTCTTTATTAAGCCAACGATATCATTAACTTAAACAAAAAACCATCTAATTAATCTTTTTTGAATATTACGAGACAAGAACAAAACTATAAAATATTTTATGTACATATGTGATACAGCTGCCGGTTTTTTCATTTATAATACACAAATGTATGTATGTACATATATGTTTTATAAAGAAGTTTAGCAATTTGTATTATTCCTGCAACTACACAAAAATAAAAGACATACGAAATTGTGCATTTTTCTTCAGTTACATATGTAAATACATATATTGCTCTTTAAGCTAACGAGATGCAGTTGTCATCCTTTTTTTATATAAATTAAAAAAAACAGTATCCTTGGTTACCCAAAAGTGTATATATAAACAAGTTGTTCTTACTTATTTTTCTGAACACAAATTAAAATTTTATAGAAAATTAAAAAAACAAAATTTGTGATGACACAACCAAAACGTGATAAATTAAATTCTAACAATAAGGATACAAGATGGGATCGAATACGAAAAAGACATTGCACGAATGTTTCAACAAATTTAAAATCAGAAGCTGTCAAAAAGTTCATTGAAATAGATTATATAGGACGATATCAACAAAATATGCTCAATGGAGATACAAATATGAAAATAAATCTAGATCCTGTCTTAGTAATGAACCTTAGACACGAAATGGTATGAAATAATTAGGATAATTCGCATTATACATAAGTACATATTATATATGTACATACATACATTAATGCATATTATATACGCATGTATGTATGCATGTAATGTACATACATATGTATATTAAATTTTCCATTCTTCTAGTTTAAGAAAATACCACGTAAATTGCCCTTAGCAACGGTTGCTTATAGCAAGAACTTGCGACAATGTAAGGACCATAATATTGCTGTCGAAGATCATTATATTGAAAATCAATTAAATCAATTCCGTAAGCATTTGCAAAAACAAAATGAACAAAACAAGCTACCTCTGAAAAAACTGCACTCCTTGTTAATCGACAATACAGATATAATGAATAGTTTGGAGTGCACTCACAAGCATATAGAAGACTTTTACAATACACCCATTGATGCGTTAAAGCAGGTGAATGATATATTCGCAGATAAACATGTAAAATTAATAGATGATGAGAAGCTGAGTACTAGAAAAACTACTTATTTGCAAAATGAACACTTACTAAATCATTTTGAAAGCACTATGTACAATCA
This sequence comes from Gymnocheta viridis, assembly GCA_956483585.1. Classification (NCBI taxonomy): domain Eukaryota; kingdom Metazoa; phylum Arthropoda; class Insecta; order Diptera; family Tachinidae; genus Gymnocheta; species Gymnocheta viridis. The sequence continues at coordinate 120,926,673 of OY101440.1, forward strand.
CCTGAATAAAGAAGTGCAGGGGCAGGATACTCAAGAAGACAATAATTTGATACCCGAAAATGAGAAAAATGGCTTAGACTTTATGGCCGAGCGAATGAATGAGCTAAATTTGAATAATGAACTATTTGAGATGCAATCTCCATTAAGCAAAAATGAACAGAGAACTCCGAGTCCCTTGGAAAATACCGATGAAGTGCTGCATCCCTTAAGACAGGTGTTAGAAGACCCAACAGCTCATCATTTAAGATTTGTAAGATTTGACGATGAGTTAAATGAGTGTCATCTAAAAAGAGAAGCTTCGACATGCTCAAACACCAGTGATGGTATTGACTCTGTAATATCTGATCTGGCCGAAGAAGCTTTAAAAGAACTTCAAATGGAAGAAGAGGCGAAATTAGTTGAAATTTTAGATACCAATTTGGAAATAAACAAAAGTAATCAGAACTTAACTCTTAACGAATGTCCTCTTCATATGGGTGGAGAAAAGAAAGATGATCTACTTATAACTGGTACGGTGGCTCCTTATGGCAAATTGCCTTTAAGAGAACATGAGGAAATAGCTCATTACATAAAATTTTCTGAAGAAACGGAGTATTATAATAATCCAAATAATGAACAGTCGAAAATTATAAAACATTTATTTCAATCCCGAGCTCATAACAAAACATCTATAATGCGAAAATATTTTTTAAAATGGGTTCATTACACGACTATAGAAAAAATCGAAAGGGAACATGTTGACGGTAGAGCTGATCGTGTGAAGAAAATAAATATTTTCTTGGACAAAATACGTATTGAGAAAAGGCGCTTGAAAAACAGCCACAACACGACAAACGATTCAGTATGTGCTAAAGATCACAAGAATAGTGAACAGAAAAGCGAATCGATGGAAAATACGAAAATAAACAAAAAATACCAAAATAAGTAAGTGGAAAAACTAAATTTTAAAATTTGAAATTAATGTTTTACTTTTTATGCAGAATAAAAGTTCAACAAGATATAATTGATTTGCAACGACTGAAATTGGAGAGACAGGAAAGACTAATCATGCAACTTAAGCTTCATAAATTGTCGGAAGAAACAAAAGAGGCACGTCAGGAATTGAAAAATGAGTTAAAGTCTGTTATACGTTCGGGGGATCCGAAATCAAAGGCAAAAGCAAAATGCCTACAAATAATCGGTAATCTCAAAGATGATGAAGACGAATATTTGAACGAACTGCAAGGTAAGTCTCTCTTGATGCCGAAATTCTTACAAAATATGAAGGAAAGAGCCTTAGAAAGGAGCATACGTCATGAACAAGCCAAGCAAAGAAGAATGCAGCAGGAAGCTGAAAGAGAGGCGCATAAACTAGCCTTAGAAGAAGCAAAAGTATTTATGTTATAGTTATATACTTTTTCAAATATTTGTTAATCAACATTTCGTTCGATATAGCGGCTTGAGGATGAAGAAGCTAAACGATTACGCATTGAAGCCTTAAAGGAAAAACGTCGCCAAGAGAAAATGTATAAAATCATCAAAGAACGTGAACGACAAAAATATATACATAATCAGCGTAAAGCTGAAGATTTCTACAAAAAAATCTTACTGAGGGGCTTTGGCATTGAGGGATTCAAACGTCTGTTGCAACGTAAAAGAGACAATCTTAAAAAATGTGAAGAACTACGGCAATCTTTGTATAAGAAGACATATTTCCAAGCCTGGTTCAGTTTATATCGCATACTTAAAGCTAGACGCAACCAAAAGGCCGATGATCTATACGAAAAATGCTTAAAACGCAAATACATACAAATTTGGCTGCAATATATCTACGAAGAACGCTCCAAATTTAATGTAGCTGTAGACTATAATGAGTTCAAACTAACTGAAATCATGTTCCGAAAATGGTGGTTATATGTAAAACGAATGCAAATGATTGAGGAAACTAAAATGAAACAAGCTATATCGCACCATGAATGGTGAGTACAAATGCTTAGGTTTTATTTTGTTAATCAAATACTGTAACTGACGAATTTTATAAAAGGCATTTAAAATGGAAAGTATTAGATTGCTGGCAAAGGCTGGCGCAAATATTGCAATTGGAAAAAGAAACAGAAGAAAGGCGACAAAGATGGCGTTTGAAAATTTGGGAACTTTTACCGGACTATACACCAAACAGAGATGATCTCAATTATATGTAAAAATTATTTAAAAACACTACTTTGAATTATTTAAATAATATTTTTTATATGCTGCTTAAATAAACTATTTAATTATTAATAATACATGTTAAATTGATTTTAATTTTAATGATTTTCGAGTAAAACAAATTCATTTTGTTGTCAAATGGGTGTCTGCCCGGGCTAATAACTAATTCATGAACAGCAAGTTTATGGTACCTTTTTGTATACAGATGTCACTAGTGATTTTTTCATTATTATTTGTTGACTTGGTAGTACTTTTTGTACACATAAATGTGTGCTGTGCTTTTTACAAAAAAGGCTGATATCGCCATACTAAAGGCTTATATGATTGTTTTGTCAGTATTAGGTACAGTAGTCAGGTTGGCCGAGCGGTCTAAGGCGCCAGATTTAAGCTCTGGTTCCCGAGAGGGAGCGTGGGTTCGAACCCCACACCTGACAAAGTGATTATTTTGTTTAATTAATTTATTAATACATATAACACATGTTTTGACAATTTCTTAGTTTTATTTATTTTAATTTTAAAACTAATGTTTTGGAGATTTTTGACCAATTTTTAAATTATTTTTTCATTCCAATTTTTACATATTTACAAATTTAGCGAATTTTAATAAATTTTGAAACTTTTTATTTACTCCCAGTTTAGCGACTTCTAATTTTAACTGTATATGAGTTTTACCAGAATTTTCCTAATTTCTTGACCTAAAATGATTTTGTCCCGGCAATTAGCCCTTAACCCTTTTCACAGACAAAACTGTTTCGCAAAAACTTTTATGAATTTGAATATATTGTATATGTATGTATGTGTTGATTGTATTAAAGGGTCTTTTGACAACATACATACTTATTTATAGGAGTATTATAAAAAACTTATAAATTGTTTGAAATCAATTGGGACAATTCTGACGCCATGTGCCATTAAAGGCGACATTCTCGTATTTTGGAATATAATAGTAAAATCACAATTTATACTTGCAATTTTCTATTTCAAAAATATTTTGAAAAATCGAAAAATGTGTCACAAATTAAATAATTACTTTTGAAAAAATAAAAAATTAATTTTAAATTAGCAAAATAAATATTTAATTGCTCAATTTGTTTTTTGCGCGCGGAGCTGCCGATCTGAGGGAAAAAATTAAAGTTATATTTAACTCATGAAAGGTCTACAACACAACAGGTTCTATTTATAAATACATACCTAATCGGTTATTGTTGAAAATGATTAAGCAAAGTTTTCAATTTGAAAGAAATTGCTTGCTAAATGTTTGTGACACAGGTGATTCATATGCATCAACGGGTTAAATATTGTTTAAGTGATTTTTTGTGAATTTGGAAGCTTATTTAGAATTTTGGGCGTATCTCCGCTAAGGGGATGTTCACATATTACGCAAAAGGAATTTTTGGCGATTTAAGGTACATTTTTCCTATGCTTGGCCCATATGGAATTTTCAAGTTTTTTTCTTCCAATTTTAGCATATTGCTACGAACTTTGGATATTTTTGGAAAATAAGATATGTACATATGTATATATTGCTGCTGAAACATGCATACAGACATACATATGCATGCATTTTTCTCTACTCTATTTTTGTATTCATACCGAGTTTTATTTATACATAAGAGTTAAAAAAAGGCAAAATTAGTCAGAGTGTTTCCAAAATTTGATAATTTTAAATTTCATCCTCATAAATATGTAAAACAATTAAACAATACAAAATTGGAAATATGAAAACAATTTTTGTATTAATTTGTTGTTATAAAGGAAAACAGTATTTATGTGGTTTTCGGGTATAAAGAGTTAACAGTTTTTCATTCCATTTTAATAAAAATTTTGTGACTCAGTGTAATTTTTCTATGTTACCTTCAAAATACGTACTTTTGTATTTAGGAGAGTGAGATTCAAATACAAACTGGTTAGACCACATGTTTTTGGTTAAATGTTTTTGTTTTTAATGTTATTCAAGTTTAAGTGCAGCTACTATATCATTTTTAACTCTCCTATGTACATATCCCTCGTATGGAATAACAGTTGTCTTTAGATTGTTGATCGTAACGGTTGTCGCTTTAACAAATTAACGGTATAGTAAATTTCTATAGAATATGGTGCAAAAAGTTCGTAAAACCTCTAATAAACAATAATAAACGCATTAATATTTTTCAGTTAAGAGAAAAACAGACAATTTAATACCTACATATAAGATATTTCTTTAACTGTCGAAGTGCTTAAATAAGAAAATATTTTAATACCAGTATAAAAAGTACAAATTAATAAATATTTGTTATCATATCACGTAAATTTATTTCTTTCGCATAAAAAAATACTGATAACAAAAATCAATCGATTAATAGCGAACAAAAATTTTCAACGACTTATTGTGTCGGTTCTGTTGCAAAAAGAAAAACATTGCTAAGAAATTGTAAAAAAAATAAGTTTTCCACTAAATATTTTCACAAAATGTCGTCAAAATCTTTTAAATGGCATATTCTACTATTTTTATTGTCATACATCGCTTTGGCTGATCTTGGTAAGTTTTTTTGTTTTTCTGTTTTATATGCATACATATATATATATATATATATATGTATATATATATATATATATATACATATATATGTATATCTGGTTTTTATACATTTTTTTCTCTCCCCACTATCGGTTTCACTCTAAATTATTCACCATCTCTGTTGCGGCTGACTAAAATTGGCAAGCAAAATTGCCAATGCCTATTTTAGCCATAAACTAGGATTTTTATAGTTTTTGCTTTTAAAAATAAACGTGGATTTCTTAAATTTAATATTTACAACTGCGATAAAATAGTGTTTTTAATTGTTTTATTTCAAGTCCAGGACGTTCATATGAGTTGGCCAAGAGCTTGTAAGTGACAACGATTGAATTTATGTTGAAATATTTAGTTCTCGACTATAAAGCAACTTTTATTTATTTATGTATTCGCATTTCCTTGATAATAGTCTTATAATTATAGTACAAGGATCAACATAATACATGTAATGCAGTTAAATAGTAATATTAATAGTAAGTTTGAGAAAAATATGGCTTTCATGATACTCTAATAGTCTGACAATATTTAATTAATCCGCAAGTTATTTTTTCTATGTAAATATTTGAGATAAACATAAAGACGGATAGTCTTATATCGAATCCGAACTAAATAATAAAAAATGAAACAAGGGAACCATTCAAATAAAATAAAACTTAAAAATAGTTGATATTCCTAGTCACTAGTATCCACCGTCAAAAGTGCTAAAATCGAACAAAGAACGCTGATGAGATGGTGTAGCGACCTCGAAATCAGTACTGATCCGTTCTGCTAGTCTGATGAATAAATTGTTTCAAATAAAAAAAGTACGCTCTTAATAAAATAATGAATTTATCCAAAAAATAATTTCTTAAATTAAGAAGAAATGGGTAAACTCAGATTTGAACTCAGCCATAAATTTTGATTTCAATATATACCTTAAACAGTTCAACAATTACATATAAAATAAAAATTGTAATAGATTCATATGTTTAGGCGGAGTTCTGAGGTAAATTTAGAAAAATACACACGGGTTCATAACCTCCTGCTTTTTTGCGGACTTAAAAACAAGAAACCGTGCTCTTTTTCAATGATTAAATTTGTGCAATTCCCAATTTGACACGAGTATTTCTAGACGGCAATTACGTTTCACAATTTTTTCCCTATATTATCGTTATCGATTGTTTAGTTTGCTATCGATGCTTATTAACTATCGATATCTTCGATAGCACTATTGATAGTATTCCATCAATAGTTCATCAACTACCGAATTAATTGTAAGGAGTTTGTATAGTTGACCTGTCAGTTTATGCGATCAAAGTTAACTGAAATATTAGAAAATAAATAGAAAAAAATACATAATTTCTTTAAGAAAAACAATGGTTTTTATAAGACCTTAAGCCGAAATAAAATTTTTTCATCATATTGCCGAACTATTTTCGAATAAAAGCTTTTATATCAGTATTTAACATTAAAATATCGATATTCCAAAGTTATATTTTATATTCTTCTGCCAGAAAATACCTGGTATATGTTCCAAATTGCTTTATATAAAATGTAGGTCATACTTCAAAAAAGAATGAAAACTGATTATAAAGACTTCCCGCGAATTTAGACTTTGCCCGATTAAAGTGTGCTTGAAGAAATGTTAATCTTCTTATTCTGAATTAAAATGTTTGCATAATTATTTTCGAAAAACGGCTAATTTAACAGTTATGATGCAAAAAAGCTTTATAATGAACTTAGACTATTTTTTAAGTCAAAAGTTTAAAACGAGTGGGGATTTTTGCAAATAAGAGGAGTTTGCAGAGTTCAGAGTTTGATGCAAATGGTCTTGCAAAAGTGTTAATGCAACTGGACCTATTTTCTGATTTATTTGAAGTTGCTTTTTATTATTTTTTTCAACTGTCAAATAAAATCTCATTTTGTCGTGTTTTCGTGTTTTACAAAATTAAGACGTACCATTCTGGATATTATAATAATATCCCAGCAAAAACTTTGATGGCAAAGTAATGAGTAACATTCTAATAAAAATTTGAAGTACATATGTACTTATCACTACTTCTACTTCGGAATTTTAACGTATTCATTTAACATGGCGATGTCATTGGAGACAAGCACTTAGCACCTCGAATTAAATTAAACGACTTCAAAATGTCACTCGTGCTTTGGAGAGAATTGTTGGGTTTGATATCAAGTGTTTTACTCACTGGCCTATTGTACAACTATTTTGCTACGCACTAAAACTAGTTTTCATGAACACACTCGCAATTAAAGAAAAACACATGTCGTTGCCAGGCTTTGAACAGCCGACCATCTGAATAATAAAGGCATGTTATAATACCGCGCCACTAAGTAAGTAACTCTGAAACTACTGCAAAGTAATGAAGACGGTATGTAGTTTGTGTTGAAAAGTACTTTGCTCTTAATGGATGTCATTAAGAAATTTTTGCTGGGATATACTAAATTCTTCTAAATTCTATTCAATCATTTTGTTTTATTGTTAACATAAAATTTTCCAATAGTGCTAGCAGATTTTGACAGCTCATGGTTATTATATTGCGTTATACATTATTTAATTATTACCAATATACTTTAGCACTTATAGTATTAAATGAGTACTTTTCCAATGGTAAAGCAGACAACAAAGTTGTATTAATTATTTAATTTATAAAAGCATTAAAAATAATTTAACCATAAAGCAGTTTAATGACATTATTTTCAGTTAAATTATTTTACTTACATAAATATTTTAATAGTCTTATAAACTTTAAGTACATTTAATGCATATTTTTCAATAACAAAAGGCAATAAAAGTTTTAATTTCAACAGACTTTGTGTTAAACAAGAATACTTTGTACGATGAACTGAAAACAAATAGTTTTAAATAAATAATTTGAAATACTTGTAATACTTCGAATGTCGATGACTGGTGTTTGGAAAAATATTCCCAAGATTAATCGTTTCAATATTCCCAAGATGTTCAAATAATCTAAAATGCTCCTCGTTAGTATGAGTCACATTCAAAAACCCGTTTAATTTGAATATTTGAAAACCCATAAGAATACAAAAACATCATAAAATAATATAATTATCTTATTATACAAACGGTAGGCAATAATTTATAACAGTCGTTAGAAAAAACCACAGAGTATTCAATTTAGTGTTAAAGGTTTTGAGTTTTGAAAAAGAATTTGTTCAATAATCAAATAAAGATGTGATCAGAAAATTATGAGCAACAGGTGTTGGAATTACAAAAAGAATAAAAAGTATATCATAAATCAAACAACAGATTTGTTTTTGTGTGTGTGTTTTTTTTAAGAAAATCCGATTTGCATTAAATTAAATCTCATAAAAATATAAATCAGTGTTTTAGGAGACCAATATTTTCTCAAATTTCTATAAATTCAAATTCAATATTTATGTCTTATTAGATTTAAATAATATCGGACCTTTTAAGTTATACCTTTTTCAATATCTTCTAATTTTTCTAATTTATTTAAACTTTAAATTGAAATAAAACAAAAAAATGTTGATATACAGTGTACTCGCGATAATGTGAACATCCAATACAACCTACTTTAAAATATTAATTTTCTGCGAAATATGACCATATGACCATAGTATTGAAATTTGCTGAATAACCAACCGTGCATGGTAGAATAATACAGGTAGTAGCGAAGCGTTAACGGACTTTTTTTGTTTTCGCAGCTGTCAAAATTTGATTATGTACTAAAAAAGCACACTTGAACATTTGTTTCAAATGCAAATAAGAAAAGGAAAAGAAACAAAATTGTTTATAGAACAGAAAATGCAACCAAACACACATGTGAATATAAAATTTTTTGCAATTTTTCTTTTGTGCTTTTTGACACCTTCGAACTTAAAAGCAGTGTTGTTGTAGCTTCGACAATACCTGTAATTTTCTACCATGCAACCGTGTTAAATGTCTTTAGATGCCAAATTTAGCCAGAAAATGGATGTATGTATGCATTATATTTTTGGTGATTAATGAAAAAAGTTATTTTAATTTTTTTTAAATAAAACGAAGAATAATTTTAAATCAAATAAAACTTTCATTGGCAAGTAGAAAAGTAGAAGCTTTATGTTGCAAGTAAATAAGAACGGTTATGTAAATATGTGTATAACGAGCTTTTCACATCATTCGCAAATATGAGCAGTACTGTAAATATGAATTAAATTAGTTCATATTATTGCGAGTTCATTGTATATATGTACATATGTATTAGTGTACTTAAATTTGCAAATTTGTTCTGTCGCATCTATTTCCAACTGCAGGTCTCGTTTGAAGAAAGTGCCAGTTTATATTATGCAACTTTTGTTGCTACAATTTTTCTCTTTTCTTCTTTTAAGTTGCATTTGTGTTTACATTATGAAATTTTTATTGCACAATTTATGTATTTGTACGAACGACGGGCAAATCAAGAAGTGCAGCGACAAAATGTAATGTAAGCAGGCACAGACTTACGAAATCGTCTTTCATCCCAAAATTTAAGAAAACTTTATTAAGAAAACAATATAAATTAATATAAATTTTAAATACTTATAATATTTTACTCTGTAATTTTTTATAGATAATAATAACAAAATTACTCTACTTGTGTTTTGTTAATTGTACTTTCAATTCAAATTCAATACGAATGTCGGTATCAGTAGCGGTATCGTCGATATTCTTTTAGAGTCAGTATCGTATCGGACAAAAGACGTATTGGTGCATCTTCGATTTTGACGCATTTCAAAATGATTATTTTTCATATTTTGGTTTATAAATATGCAGCTCTATTGAAAGTTACTTAAAATCACCATTTGTTAAAGTTAGCATTTGTGCAATGAGAGGCAAATTACGGTACTCGATATTGATTGAAATTTCAATCGAATTCGAATGGAAATTTCGATCGATATCAAATGCTATAATTTACCGCCTGAACTTAAGGTTGCCTCATATTCTCTATTGCCGTTTCATATCTGTAATATTAAAATTTTGTTTCGATTACCGCATTTTTCCTGAAACGCTCATATAAAGCCCGTTTGTACTACGGGGATCTAAAGACAGAACATGAACGTAGATACGCATTTTAAAAATATGTTTTTCATTTAATTTTATATGGTCCTATCTACTTAATCTCTTTAAAATAAAATTAAAATATTTCTATGGAATTCAAAGATAAAAAAACTGGAAAGAGCCAGTCAGCCCTATTCTATAAATCGAATCGAGTTAAGACACATAATATTTACCAAAGAAGAAAATTTCATGAGTATTTGCGTTTCGTGATATTTTGATTTTCCTATCTTGAGGTTCGATACGTTTTACTAAAAGCTCCTTGTTACAAATATTGCACACCAGGAATCATAAATGAGAAAACTAATTTCGTATCAACGGTCTTATAAAATAGTGCTTTTTCGACTTTGATTATGCTAAAATCTTCATTATATTCCTAAGTATATATTTTTGTATATTTAATAGTACCGATCAACGAAAAATGAAGAAAACAAAGGAGAAAGAGAAAATTTGTCTTTCCTCATCTATATATTATAGATTCTTGAAATCCGTAAAATGTAGTTGCTCAAATTTTAAAATAAACGTAAATAAGTAAAATAGTTATTTAAAAAACTTTAAACTTTTTTCCTTTTTATTATTATTTTCTAGGCTTAGCAAGTCCAACTGTGATAAAAGATGACGATATTGTTGAAAGTCTGGAAGAGATTGATGATCTTAATAAAAATAATTCATTAGTAAATGTAAGTTTGTAAAATAATATATATTACAATAATTTTTTGTTAAACATCTTTGTCATGAACAACAAAAAGTTTATTTTGGCACACTTCTTCAACTTCCTTAAAAGATCAAAAGATCCTAAAACAAATATTAACGCATCCAACTCAGACAGAACGTGTACAAAAATAAATCCATATTAATGCACCGCAAATAATAAATCACAAATGAGTCATAAGTATTTGAGGTATTTTACAAACACAAAAAGTGTTTTACACTTAAATTTATTTCCATTAAGTTTTAACTAAAATTTCACAGAATTAACCCCAAAAAATTTTTTTTTAATTTATGACGAAATTTTAAATTCTTCCGAGAGCGGATTGTTTAACGTCAAATGAATCACAAATCAGTAGCAAAGAATACAATAAACAAAAATAAATACTTGAGTGTGCGAGGGAATCTCTCAGCAAATATTTAGATTGAAAATACCTACACGATATTAATTTAATAAATTATTAGTTTTAATTTAATTAAGTAAAAAATTAGATACTCATTTATTTTGCGACAAATAATAATTGATGTCATTTAGAGAAATTTGAAGAAATATTTTATTAAAGTCACGATCTTTTTGTGTACAATTATACAATATAAATAGAATTTGATGTAGAATAAGCGATACGTGCAGTTTAAAGTGCTTTATATTCTACTTGAATTGTAGTATGTAGAGTTTTTCTTTTCTCGGACTTTTTCATTTCCCGAGATTTCGGGATTCGCCGCTCCGAAATAATAATTATTTATACATATGTATTTATCTATACAATCAAACATTTCAGGATTATAAATTTGTTTTGCATACAAAATGACTGGCATTTTTGAAACATTTGGAAATAAGTAAATTTTTGGTTTCATTACAAGTGTCTGATTTATTATTTTTCCATGTATTTTTCCACCATACCTAGCGATTTCGCAAAATCGTATTTTAGGTTTCAGAAAGAAATATCTGTAGTGACTTTTGTTGAAAAATTTTTGAATATCTTGCGATTTCAGAGTTTCATTTAGAAAGTTTTGCTAAAAAAAAGCTACAAAAAGTATATAGTGAAATTCCCGAGAATTAACGCACTAATTTCCCTGGATTTTGGTATTGAAAACTTTACGGATATCCCAGCTCATGAATAATTATATTTTTTTGACGTTTTATCACAATTTGTGATGGTGAAGTAAGTGAATTGCGAATTGATCTATTAATGAGAGTTAATAAATGCAAAACTTGAGAACATTTTGACACAGAGATCGCAACTGTTATGACTTTTTTTTTATAAAAAACAGAGTAGAATATAATTTTTATTTTAATATTGAATTCCTTTTGCTACTCAATAGTCAGAGAATTAATTATAGTTTATTTAAAAAAAATAAAAATCTAAAATAACTATTAATTCTGCCAATAAATATTTTAAATCAGAAAATAACAATTATTTGTGCAAAAATAAGAAAAAGAACAGCAATCTAAAAAGTATATGATTTTATGAAAATCTAGTTAAAAGTGATCAAAATGGTGCACTCACTCGACTTGGCTCTCCGATATTTTCTTGTGTTCGATTTTTTACTTAAAAAAATAACATTATATTCTGTCCCAGATTTGACTGTTTCTCTGTGGTGATTTTTTTGTCTGACATCAAATTCTAAATGTCACGTTTGGATCCTGCCACCATAATGTTCAGTTTATTGCAAATCGCCAGAAAGTCCTCTTATACACAGTTTTAAGCCAGTCTATCTTTTCTAATACTAATTATTCATAAGTAAAAAATAATATTAATTTTTCGCCTTAGGATAATATGTACATATATTGTGTAGTTTTGTAATATAAGAAACAGTTATAATTATTGTAAAATATATATATTCGAATTTCCCACGGCGAACATGTGATAATAATACAAATGTAGTATGATCAAGTTAACTAGAAACTTTTTGTTAGATGTAAAAAGTCATTTTTAAATTGTATTGAATGAATGAAATATGTACATATGTACATACACATACAACATTATGTACATACATACGTATAAACGTTTTCTATTTTATTTTATTTACGGAAATTTAATCACGTTCATTTTATTAACTCAAAATTCATTTACACAAATTGTGAAAGTTGAGTTAGTTTTCAATTAGTAATATGGACAGTTTTATTCTACACCAAACAAAATTTAGAATGTATTGTTTCCTTTTCATAATGTTTGAATTTGAAGTAGTCTTATTGAAATGAAAGACATTATAAAAATGTACACACCTGCATATGTATATATATTTATACATATCCATACTTGCATTTCTTTTTTAGAAATAATTTAATATAAGTTTACTTTTGTTACCAGTTTCCCGGAAACAGAAATAAAATTTAGTAATACATAAAACTCTAAATACTGCCGGGCGCAAATGAGTTTCAAATAATGTCAAAATTTAATATAAAACTCAATGCTTTTGTAAATGGAACCACAGGCATCTATATATAAATAGGCAAAGACAAATATTTTGTTCCCTTTTTCTCCTTTGTTTGCCAACCGAATTTCTTCATTCTTTTGCCAAATAGTGCACATTGTCGAGCTTTAGTGAACCGACTATTTCATTTTTGAATTGGTGTAGTATTAAAGGAATAAAAGACTCATAAAATTGACACCAGACAAATGTTAAAAATACACACGTACGCATTCATTTATGTAAGTATTGGTTCAAGCAAATGAGCGTGTTTGTATGCAAATTTATTTGTGTTATTGTTCTTTCCGTGGGGAAGGGAATAAGTAATTACTTAGTTTTTTTTGTTTAAATGCATGCTAAGTATTTTTTAAGTTTATTAATCGAGATTGCCTCGATATCTTCTTTCAACGGTTTTCAAAAACTTGTTTGTTGAAGGTTTTTAGCTATTCTATATACATGCATTTCATTGGTGCTAATACCAAATCATCAGTAGACCTTAAACCCTAATTTTAAAATGTTTCAAACCTCTTATCTTATACACAAACTTTTAAAAAACCAATGAGAATTTTAAAAAATTACAAAAGTATAAATAAGCATAGTATGTTTTGAAACTCATTCAAAAATCCCAACAAACAAATTATATTATTCGATATGAATCTATTTTTTTAAATGAATGCAACTAAAATACGTATTAGTCTAAAGTGGTGGTCGAATTTCGACCACTGGGTGTACTCTAGTAATAATAAATCAGCCAACTGCTAGTCTGACTCGTGCACCCTTTAATTTTCAACTGAATTAAATTTTTAGTATTTTTTGTTAAAGCTTCAACGGCCTGTACGGCTGACCAGGTAGGTACAGCTACAAGAATGATAAAAATACTTTGAGTTCCCTTTTTTGTTAAACCGACAATAGTAATACACACTCTCTAAAACTGATCAGTGTCTATTACGGTTCATAATTTAGATGAAGCTCTAATTCCAATTAACCCTTTAATTGTTAATTGAATTACATTTTTCGTATTTGTAATTAAATCGCCAACATACACCCTGAGGTAATTTCCAATTTCTCTTCTAATGGTGCCAATATCAAGAAACATCCTATAGTAATACATATAACATGTGAAAATTTAAAATCTCTATCACGATTCACGAGTTCTTATTGTATATTTTGAAAATTTTCAAAGAACAATTACTTCTTGCATTATAATGTGAAATGCTCTTTTAATAGTTATTTAAATCAATATTTTTTATAGATCAGTTTTCAAAATGCGTTTTATGTAAAGTCTTCAAAACTACTAAATTTTTACAAAACCGAGTTTTGAACTATTCTCAAAATTATATAGAAATAAAATGGTTTCGAATAGGGGCTTATAAGAAAGCGATTATACTATTTTTTCAAATATTTTTTCATTTGATTATACGAAATGCTAAATGAATATGTATACAATTTTATTATCGCCATAATATACAATTTTATTAAAATTAGCAGTTTGTCAGTCTTTGCTTGAAACAACCTTTTCATTTTATCAAATACCTACTTGATATTTGCAGGACTCTCCAGATGGTAAACTAATTGAACCGCGATTCACACATCGCGATGAAGACATGTTAGCCGATTTAAAAGAGTCAACTATTTTCGCCACTTTAAAACATGACGTTGAAGTTTTGGAATCAAGTGAAGTTAAAAAAGAAGATGTTGAAATAGAAGAACGTTATAGGTAATATTTTCTTTGCTTAAACAAGAAAGTTAATTAATATATATTTTTTTTAATTTTCTTTCAGAGGTCCGGCCATAACTCTTAATACCGATAATTTTATTAATGAAAACATCGAAGTCAACGCTAATAATATTGATTTAGAAGAAAGTATTACCAAAGAAACTTTTGCCACTAGTCATTTGATTTTAATCATCATATTGGTAGTAGTGGCCTTGGTGGTGATAGGCTTGTATATAACTTTGGTTGTTTGGCGCAATCATATACAGTAAGTGGAACTAATAAATATTTATTAATTAAAAAGAATTTTTGCAAAAATACTTATTTATAATTATTTGTTTTCCATTGTTAAAAGTTGTTATTGATTTATATGCAACTAAATCGAATGTACTTTTGTTTTTATTTTATTTAGTCAACGCTATGGCATGCGCGAATTGCTAGTTACCAGTGACAATCAAGATTATTGGCCTCAAGATGTTATAGCGTCAGTTGTTGCTCAACATCAGCAGCAGTATCAACAACGCCAGCAACAATTACAATCATAGTTTAATTGTAATTGCAGCTGTTTTAAAATGCAATTATAATGATATTGTAGCAATTTAACCAGAAAAAATAACAAATATCAAAAAATTCCCATTGATTTTTCAAGTAGTATTTTAGTATTTAATTTATTTATATACATAAACACATATGGATGTACATATGTATGTACGATAAACGTTTATAAATATTTTATTATATTCTTTGTTGTAAGTTCGCTATTATTATTTAAGGCATTTTAATTATAAACATAACAATTTAATTTGAATTAAGTTTAGGGCTGTGATATAAATTTATATTGGTGCTTCTTTCTACTTACTAATATAATAAAATAAAATAAAAATAGCCCATGGAGACAGTATTTTCATCTGTACATTAATTCAATAGTGTCGACTTCAGTTTGTAAAGCAATAATAGATAATATAAGACATAGCTAAATAAATTTTAAAAGCTTTTTTTAAGACTTTAATTTAAAAAAATTAAACGGCTGATACAAGCTTTTTTAGAGATATTGTATGTAACAATATATGTATAAGGAATATAATAAATAAATATTTACACAACAAACAAAAAACTTAATTTTTGGGTCTTTCCGCCTAAAATAAACGACTATATTGTTTTCAATAAAATATTTAAGTGTGGTTCGTTTTATTCGTTATCTAGTTGAATGAAAACAATTATAAATTCATTTTAAAATAATATTAGTGTAACGGCTATCTGAATTCTTAGTAACAGTTTTTACAGTCTGGCAGTTATACATATTTAATTAACATTGACGAATCATCCCTTAACATTTTTGCATTTTAGTTCCTCGTTAACAGCTGGTCTTTTCAGTGGCAGCTTCGGGTCCGTTTGTGAAATAAATTAGAATATGTGTGTTGAAAACATAAAATATAGGAAATTTTATGAAGTCTATATAATTTAAAAAAGTGCTTACGGTCTTATAATATTTTAAAAGTTACCGAACATAAATGGAATGAAAAATGCAGGTTAATTAAATGTATTTGTACCTACATGTGTAAATAGAAATTTATGTATACAGTTTTTTAGCAATGTTAATTTTATTAGCATTACCATACTACTAAAATTGTATGACGTGAAGTTACATTTCGGTTAAAGTTCAAATAGAATAATGATATTGTTATTATTGGTTATTATAATAAAGTACATAAATTATTTGAAGAATCATCGAAAATAACGATAAATTTATATACCAGATATGCGTTAAGACCGATATTGGATAACGCTCGTTTTTTATTATCGTTATCATAACATTTCGCAAGTACAAATTTTTAACATGATTGGCTTGGTAACATTTTGAAAAGCAACTTTTATATTGGTGCCTATTCCAAAAAACGCGCCGATGACGTGAAATTTAACATAGAAAACACTAACAAATAGTGAAGGCTTGCCATTGTTTGCTGTTATTTCTCATACAAAATGTACCGTTTATTGAAGAGAAACTAACGCGTCTCAGTACTCGCGTTGGTTTTATTTGTAAAATTTACAGAAAACAAGAACAAATCTTCACTTTTTGTTGGTATTTTTCATGTAAAGTTTCACTTTTCGACGCGTTTTTTGGAATAACCATGATTATGTCATTAAGTGCATCCGGTAACATTATTAAAATAATGATAAATTTTAGATATTTTAAAACTCTCTGTGTTTAAATTTGTTGCAAAATTCACTGTACATGTATTTTTGATGAAATAACTTTTGAATAATTTTTAAATTTATGCTTCTGTGACTGCATTCTGGTCGGTTGAATTTTTTTGTAATCTGGCTTTTACATATGCTTAACATCTACTTGCCGTTCAAAAATGTTAACGTCGTTTATTTACATAATTAGTTATTTGGCCTCACGTCGGTTAGTGAACATAATTAAAAAGTGTTAAAAACTTAAAGAGGGTGCTTTACAGAAATTAAATTAACTAAGCACAAAAACTCCAATTGGAAAATTCTTTGGTTAGTTTTTTGCATTTCTGTTCATATATATGGCAATACCACCATACTGTTAACAATTCTAACAGCGAAGTAACAGGTCGCTCTTTGTGGAGATTTGAGAATATCTGGCAGTATTATTAATAAACATTCAATGTCAAAGTCAGCTGTTCAAAGTTTTTCTTTTCAATAAAAATATTCTGTGTTGTTTTTCCTGTTTTGTTAATATATTCTGGATAAATTATCGTAGAAATTCTAACGAAAAAGGTAAGCTTTATAAATTTATTTACCCTCTGTGATTTTGTTCTTACAAAATGAATAGTTTTAATTCAAAAGTTTTTGTTTAAATGTGTATGAACTTTGAACCTATAACCTCCATGAAAAAGTGGAATGAAACCGTGTTTTCTCATCAATGCGCTTGTCCATTATTTTATTTTCTTCCCCGGTAAAGGTTTTCCAAACTAATAACTGAATTGGTGGTTGTAACCAATCCATACCCCCTATTATGTACTGTTTTTGTTGTTATTAAGGCAAGTTTTTTTGATAAATTTGTGGGTTGGCATTGCCAGCACTCCACACATGCAGATGTCGTTCATTCATTCATTCAGTTTTGTTTAGTTATCTGTTGGCACTTGTCTTCTTATGTTGTTGTCTTTAAGAAAAATTTCGATTTAAATTAATAATAATAAAAGCGGGTTTCGGTCCTTTGCGTGTTTATATCAATATCGAGTCATTAAAAAGAACTTAATGCTTTAAAACACATATATATGTACATATGTTTCATCGAATGTTTATTTGAAATACATAATCAAAATCATCAAAATAAAATTTTCATAAACAATTTAAATACACACGTATGTATGCATACTAAAAGTGAATAGTTTATATAAAAATACATAACTTCTAAAAATTTAAAGTGTTTCAATGGATTAAATTGGCGAAAGGATAAATGAAACTTTTTTAATAATATTTATGCAACCAATCAATTTAAGTGGAATTAACTAAATAATAAAAATTACACTGTGTACCGTAAAAAATTTCAATACCCCTGAAAATTTTAAATAAAAATGCGAAATCAGAGACCCCACGCACTAAAAATATTTAACCAAGTTACTTTTAATAGATTCTTACTTTTTAAACGATTTGGAACATACAGAGTTAAGAGTCCAATCTTTTGTGCAAATAATAAAAATATCAGTATTTTTCGGAGTTTTTCGTAACAAAATTTTGTTTGAAATCATTTCTTTTAATTTATTTCGTAAGCATATTTGACAACGAATGGGAAAATGATTATTAATTAGTAAAGTTTAATTAGTAAAGTTTTCCGATATTTAAATTTAGGATGTCGTCGAACAGATATTAAGTTTTTGGTTATTACAAATTTAATTTAAGCTGAAAGTTACGTTTAATTCTAACGTGAGTTTTATACTATGTATTGAAGTTGCAACTATTTTGAATCAAAAGAAACACTAACAAAATTCGGGGGCATAGTTTTAGGAGCGGAAATAAATTATTTTTGTGTGATTAAAATAATTTCAGGCACCGACTTAAGGTGGTAAAAATTGTTTGCCTTGGTAATCCCTTGTTTTGAAAAGGATTAATTTTATTTTTCAGGAAAGTTGAATTAGTGAAAATAAACTACAGATTACTTTTCCTCTCACTTTAGCTAAATTTACCTTTTAGTAAGAGGAACTTTACTGGCAGAAATGGTGAGAATATTTCACATATATATAAAATTTAATCTTTTTAAAAATTTTAAATCAATTTTTATTCGCTATTAAATACGCTTTTAAGCTAAATTAAAAAAAATATTTATGAAGATATATTTTATATGATAATTATTTATAGTAAAATTTAGTACAACAAACCTTAAATATTAATGCATCTTCCAATTATTGACTTTTGAAAGCGAAATATGTAATTAGTGAGGAAACAATTCAAACTAAAAGTGCATTAGACATTTCTTTCATAGTTGTTCACAGAATTCATATATCAATGGCTTATGCTGGAAAGCAAACAATTTTTCTTTTGATTTTTTAAACACACATTTTGTTGTGCAAAAACTATTCTTTTATTTGTTATTTGAAGTGTTTCAACTTTTGCATACTTGAGTTAAAACAGAATTGTGGCAATATCCCTCGTGTTAAATAAGCTCACATTAAACTTTTGCAGGTTTTCTTTTCTTTTTGCTTAAAGAACGATTTGTTAGGCATGTTCTTAATTGTTATACATGTGGTAGCTACATATGTAGTTTTTTGAAAATACTGATTTCAAGACTCTTTAACGTTATGAATTATTCACAGTTGCTTATTATATTTCATTTTACTTAATCCTTATTAAATTATCTATTAAAAAAAGTTGCTTACACTCTCCCCTCTGTTTATAAATAAAATACAATTTTATAATACTAGTTTTAAGTACGCAAACATTAACCAATCAATGGTGCAGTCCACTACTTCCAACTAACTTCACATATACTTTGTCCGAATTACTTTCTTTTTGATAGCATCGCTATCGGATAAAAATATCGATAGTATCATCGAAGGTTTTGCAACTCTGCCAATTATGCTGCAAATGTGTTTCTGTGTTCCTTAAAAGCAATAATTTTTTGGCATTTCTTCTTAAATAACTTATATGTTTCTTTACACGGTACATTTCAGTTTCCATCATTTATTTTTAAAATGTACAACAAGTCTTTCCTTTTCCTTTCCTTGTCAATGACAGCCTTAACCTAAAAAGTAAAAGTATAAAATACAAAACAACGTGTAATGAAAGTATTCAATTAACAAATGCATTATATGTATATCTATGTCAGTATGTTCGATATACTTCAAAAACATTTTAATAATCTTAATTGATTTTCAACCATATATTGTGTATTATTTTATTATATTACGTTATGGCCATTTATACAAACATACACACGTATGTACATATATATGTATTTATATACAATATTTTGTTTTGAATATTCATTCATATTTCCACCAAAGCAACCAAGGTAAATTTTAGTCGACTTGAACTGCCAGCCATGTTATTTAGTTTGACCAACACCACTTTCATTTGTGTCTTTGTTTTCATACACTAAGGTGCCTATCCCATCCTACTATTTGATAAGGATAAAAAGTATTGAATATTTATTAATTTTGATGTACATACGCTATTATTCTTATTGATTACATTGTGTTAAGAATTTTCTGAACGTTTCCAAGGGTTCTTTTGTAAGAGGTGTAATTTAATTTAACCCTTTATTTGGAAAGTGAAGTACACAAGTCACTTCATCAAAAAAAAACCATGTGATCCATTCAAAATCTTAAATATTTCTTCTTGAATTGAATTATAAATTCTGTTTTACGGCAATATGTTTTACGCGAATTTGATTCGACGATTTCCAAACAAATATATCATTCGGTTTTCAGATACCGTGTGATGGTGATGATAGAGAAAATTGTAGTAAAGTATATGCAGGTACAACTAAGAATAAACTAAAAACTAGATTAGCTAGTCATAGATCAGATCAAATATACAGAAATAACATTTCAGCATTAGTATCACATTGTGTTAATTTTAATCACAATCCTGATTTTAGTAATGTAGCAGTTTTGAATACGGAAAATAACTAAAAACGTCGATATATGTTAGAGATGCTACAAATTATTAATGTTCCAATGGGAAGGAGAATTAATTTTAAAGCAGATACAGCTCATTCATATAGATATTTATTATATAAGAACGGAAATAGAAATTTAATATTTGGTTATTATAATATTTTATGTTTGTTCATTTTTTGATATTTTAACTTTGACAATTTTTTGTATATTTTTTGTTTTTTTTATTGTAAAAAATTTTTATTTACACAATTTTACATATCCTTGAAGAAGCCACACAAAGAAGTGGCGAAGAAATATCGGTTTTTTAATAAAAATTTTGCTAACGTCTTTTAAAAAAATTTACCTAGTGAGTGCTCAAAATAAATTAGATTTATTTTATAATTTTTGTGATATCTTTTTCTAAATGTACTATTTTATCTTTTGTTTTTTTTTAATAAAACATGTGTATAAAGTAACATGAATTTTATTTACATATTTATATTATTTTCCTTGAAATAATATGTTCGTGAAAACAATCCCACCATTTTATATGGACACTTTATCCTTAAACGATTTTTTACGTGAGTTTTCGAGGAACATATCTATTGCATAAAAACAGAATTAGATGTACTATATATACAAAATAGGTTCATATGTATATGTACATTCGTATGTTATACTATCTAGATATTTTAATTCAATGTAAAAAGATAACTTAAAAATGCAATAATCTAAATGGTTGACTTGATATTTTTAATTATGGAACTTGCCTCACTTTCAAAATAAACACCTTAAGTATATTGTTACTACTGAAAAACTTATATCATTTCACTAAAGTGAAGTTAGTTAGTTAAACTCTTTAGTGTTCTTTTTAATTCAAGAATTTTTTTGTATAATTTTAAATTAAACTTTATTATTTAACAAATAAATTTAATCAATTATTTGATTTTTACAAGCTAAATTAATGTTGGTTAGTACGAAATTCAAATCTCTGATGATTAATGATTGCATATATTATTACTCTCTTGCTTTTTCCAGCGCCATTGGCTGCTTAGATCATGCTATTTTCCATTTGCTTTTACTTGGCTTTTGTAGTTGAGTTTCTTAGTATTCAACAAACAGATTTGAACTTGACTCAAACGACACCTTTCGAATTAAGAAATTCCATCATAACTTCTTCAACCAGTCGTGTTTTTTAGTGAAAATATTTTCTATTTAAGAGTTTTTCGAATGAAATAAAAAACAAAGTTTCTAAAAATTACCCTCTTGTGTCCGAAAAGCCAATTAGCAGACTTTTGTGGCTGTGCCAATTACACGATCACTTCAGTTACATTATTAACAATATGTAATTGCCTTATTACAAATAAAATTACACTCAATTGCAATTGGAATAGTTCAAATTTCAATTACATTGCTTTAGTATAATTACAATTACTTGTAATTGTAATGAATAATTATAATTGTTAATGCTATCGTGCAATTCAAAGTCATAAGTAATTTGCATTCATGTGATTGCAATTATAAATATAAGCGAAATTTATTTTTAATGAATGAATGAGACACTAATCCAAGCTATTCCAATGACCCACCTAATGAAAGTCAGCATCGAAACACAGAATATTTCTTATTTTGCGTAGCAAATCTATAGTAGCGAATTTCGAGAGTTATCGTTGCTGAAAATTTTCGAAAAGAATGTTTTTTAATTACTACAAACATTTTATTTAAAACAATTTTCGAAGTTTTGTCACTTTTTTGGACTCTAAAACTACATCGAATGCCAAAAACTTCATCTAAATCGTTTAAAGCCCAAATTTTCAACCTTTAGTTAACTTATGACGGCCGTTTAACCAATGAGATTTATATGAAAAGTCGTTAGTTAAACCTTTGTCATTAGTTAACTAAAGACTGAGAATATGTGCCTAAGTGTTTTGTGAGCTATTATTGTCGAAAAAATGTTTAAGATGTGCTTTATTTCAATTTCTCCAAAAATCTGTAGATTTTTTACCGCTTTGAGCTTGAAATTAGTGGCAAGTTCCAGGGATGGTCTGCAAGGTCGAACGTTTTCAATATTTCTTCATACAAAAAATTACTTTCTTTTTAATTTTCGATACTGCGTTTGTTTTTAACGTGTTCATAAAAAACTAACAGTTATATTTTCCGCTTTCTTTCAAAACCCTAATACAAGTTATTGACTAAAAGATTCCCTTTAATTTAAAATTATTATAAATAAAAAAATTCATTGAAAATCAAATTATTCTCAAAGAAAAATGATTTTTATGACTACGAAAAAAATCTGAAACACTTTTTAAGTTTATTATTATAAAATAAAAAATTCTTTTTGAATTTCTTCTGTTACATGTTCTACAAAATCCAGCATTATTATTATCAACAATATCTCGAGAGGAGTGTATTTTAGTTTGAATATTTTTAACACCAGCAGCAACAAATTACACTTTACTCCCAATCATCGACAACAAATTTCTTTAGTGCAAAAAATTATCAGTATCACCATACTCTCAACTACAGACATAGAAATAAAAAATAAATAAAAAATATTAGAATATAAACAGTACATCATTATGACAAATTGGGAGGACTTTTACAATACACATCTACCCCCAGCAGATTTTGAGGATAATCGTTCATTACTGAAAGAATTTTGTGAACGACACAATAAACTACAAAACAGAATCGTCCTTGTAACAGTAAGTATTGCATATTTTACAAACAAATTTACATTTATCTTGTTTATATTCTTTTTTTTTTCATTGTGTTATTACCAGTCTAAGTTTGCTACTTGTTATTACTTTTTTAAGCCCCATAAAAAGCTGTTACAAAAAACATCTTCTTTAATATATGAAATACTGAAATAAAATTGCCAGAGATAAGAAAAACATTTGTAAATAAGTTTAAATATTAGATACTTATTCCGTTAACTGTTTATAATGATTTAATATTTTAAGGCTAAAAATATAATAATAAGATATGTTTCATTTCGGCAGAAAACCGCAAATGGAAGCATAACTTTTATCACTTGCGTTAATATATAAACATATTGCAGTTGATCAACAAGAGGGTATTAACACGAAATTTGAAAATTTTCATCAGAAGCAAAATACTTTTTGATTTTACATCAAAGATGTATGAAAAATAGATTTTAAATCATGCGTTTCATTAGCGAAACATAGACAAAATAATTTGAAATTTTTACTGCAGGCAAATATGATTATTAGAATGCAAGTTTTGGAGAAAAGTGAAAAAGTTGAAATTTCAACAGCAGGACTATATTTATCATAAAGAGCACAGAATTGAGAGCTATAAGGTGGAATAATAGTTAGCGAAGCTTCATTTACAGACGTCATGACTTATTGACATGATTGCTACTTTATATGCGCGAGAGACAAGGGGAAAAGAAATGAGTACTCAGGTGCATGTACTGTCATTATGTTTTGTTTTCTCATTCGTAATTTTAAGCCTGAAGGCATTTGCAAGTAAATCTCGTCAACATTACATGACTTCTCTGAACAACAATGAAAGTTCAAAGAACAAAAAGTAAGAATTATAACAATAAAACATGACGCGTCTAAACGCAGACATACTAGCTACTTTGGAACTAATTAAAATGTGATATTAATACAGTACGTCCAATTCACAATCTATTTGTATGAGTTTCACGTTGTATAAATTTTCACATAAACATGTTTCGAAGCAAATGTTAAAAAACAAACACAAACTGCTTAAGCCATTTCCGATACTCTGTAGAAATACCCATGATCTTGGAAAACAATCTAACACACAACCATAAAAAATTAGCAACAGTTTTTATACAACATACAACTCATACAATAGATTGTGAATTGGACAATAGAGTTAAGCGTTTTGCTTGTATTGTTACACTTCATTAGCAATTTTTATTTTGTCTATTTTATTTCAGTCAGGTGGTACAACCGTCCCATTGGAGCACAATACCGTACGTTTTGTTGATAATTTTAGTGCCGGTGCACGTGGCTCCTCCTCAGCTGAATATTTTCTCGATCATAATTATGCCGTGATTTTTATGCATCGTCTTAAATCTCTGGAACCCTTTACACGTCACTTTACAGGGCAACAATTTTTTGATATGCTTGACATAACCGACAATGGCCAAAGTACCTCAATCACTGTTAAACCCGATTCCGTTGATGTGTTTGCACCCATATTGGCCAAATACAAACAGGCACGTGAATCACAAATGATATTGTATGTCAGCTTTACCAGTGTCGTCGACTACATGTGGCTGTTACGTGCTGCCTGCGAATGTTTGGCAGCTTTGGAGGAAAGAGCTGTTTTGTATTTGGCAGCGGCGGTATCAGATTTTTACATTCCCCAAGAATTGTTGGTAAGTGCGATTATAGTATATTTACTTATTCTACTTTTTGCTAATTTCAATGGCAAACCAATAAACTGAAATAGAAAAAAAAACAAATTAACAAACATGAAATGCAAAAATATCCTTTTCCAAAATTGTATTTGATCAACTTTTTGTTATTTAGTTTTTGGGTTTGAATGTCGTTTTTCGTTTTTCTGACTTCAATGGCAATTTTTATTCTTTTTCACATACGAGTAGTTTTTATTTTGTATACCTTAAATGCTTTTGTTAGCGTTTTTCATATGCTATTTAACTTTTCACTTGCAATGTTGGGCAACTTTAAAAATCAATGTAATGTAAGAGTGAGAGTCCATGTGACTTTTAGAAGAAGTTTTTGCTTGTGTCGCTGACTGGGTGTGTGTAATGACGGTTTGCCATCCTCCAAATTGTTTTTGTCTTTTATTTTTTTCGCTTTTAAGAATTGTGGTTTCGTTGGTATTAATTAAGAGATGGGCATCGCTCACGTGAGTTTCGTGTGATTATATGATCTTGAATAATATTTTGTTTCAATCACGTGGACGTGATTGAGCGTGCATGATTAGATTGCGCGATTGTTTCGTGATTTTTTTTTGCTTAATTGCAAATTTTTTCATATAATTTTTAATATATTTTTTAACTATTTTATAGTTTTTTATCGTAATATTTCGTGAGCATAAGTTTTCGTGATTTTGAGTAACTTTTTTTCCACTCACGTGAGCGTGCATGAATATAAGGTCGTTCATGATCGTACATGAGTAAATTTTTTTTATTGAGAGCGTACATCAGCGTGAGTCAAAAGTTACTCAAGATCCCATCTCAAAGTTTAATTTCGATTTATGGATTTTCTTTAAATACACATTTAACTGAAACTTTTGTTAAACATAAATTAGTTCTTTTTGTATTGTAAACACGTGCTTTTGTTTACGACCAATTTACATGCAATATAATTCTTAAGGAAAAATTGTTTAATTAAAGTCATGAGAAAAAATACAGGAAATTTGTGAATGACGAAAAAAGGAAAACCAACAAACCATAAAAAGTAAAAGTTCAATATTTGATTGTATGCATCCAACGCTCACCTTATTAGTATTACAAAGAAAAGTTGTCAAATTTTCTGTGATGACGATTTTTGTACTCCTATACTGTTGTACGCAAATGTGCATATTCGATTAAGAAAATTGTTGATTCAATAAAAAAAATCTAAATTTTCTGTCATGACGGGTTCTATATATTTGGTAACCAAAATTGTAGATGTGTTTCTTGAAAATATTTGTATGTTTTCCTAATGAGTGTTTGAAAAGTAAGTTGTATTATTGACAAACATAATCAAGGAAAATTTATACAGGTGAACTTAATACTACAACAAGTACAACACAAGGCAAATTCATAACAGGTAGACTCCCCTCAATTGAGTTTTTGAAAAGTTGTATTATTGACAAACATAATCTGGGCTGAAGAATAGCTCTCGCGTCATCGTAATTATTTCTTAAGTGCGGTCAGGCTTGCGTGTGTTGTTTGGCTTTCGAGAGCTTTTCGTCTCGCTCGCACTGGTTGACTGATTTGCCACGGTTAACCGTATAGTCTTGCGGTTCTTTTGTGGAATTTCGTTGACAACCACGTTGCTACTTCCTATGTGAAGGCATAGGTCGTGTGTAGTCAGTCACAAAAACATTTTGTAAAATACTGTTAATAACATCATGGATATATGGTCTAGTTACCGATGCCATTTTTGTGCAACCATATTCTGCAAATTTAATTTGTAGAATATGAACTAATAAATAAATAAATAATCATGGCGAATTTATACAGGTGAACTTAATACCGCAACAAGTACAGCACTACAAAAACCACTAGCATTTTGTTGTTGTAAAATTAATTAATATATTTCAAATGCATAAGGACAACCGAACACACTTCAACATCGAAACATGAAACAATCATCACGTCTATTGGTGAAAACATCCATTTCGGATAAAAACTGATTGATGGTTTGATTAAAATAAGAATGTCCCACGGAATTAGTACGCTTGGTGTCTACTGAATCAATTTCATCGATAAAAATTACACAGGGAGCACGTTGTTTGATGGCCTCTTTGAAATAATTCAAAAATACAAAAAGGTTTCTGAAAATTTTATTTTATTAACAGCTTACTAAACAAATTGCGTGACACAAGTTTTGAGGTACTCTGGTCATATTTTGGGCCGACATAACAGTCTCCGCGGTCGGAGACAATTGGTGAGCATCGTGTCGTTTCAGAGGATGAACTTTGCTTTCGTTTGTTCTTTTTGTTACAAGTGTATCACTTTAAAATTAAATTCGTTCACTTTTGAAAATTTTCAACTTGAATGTAAACAAAAGAAATAAATAACTTTTAAAACCCATCTATGACTTCGCCTTGAATAAAACTAAAAAAAGTTATCAGCTGCGCTATCAAGTTCAGATGTTTGAGTTCGCCTTGAA
Organism: Gymnocheta viridis; assembly: GCA_956483585.1. Classification (NCBI taxonomy): domain Eukaryota; kingdom Metazoa; phylum Arthropoda; class Insecta; order Diptera; family Tachinidae; genus Gymnocheta; species Gymnocheta viridis. Next base: position 120,954,226 of record OY101440.1, read on the forward strand.
CATAATAGTTATTTTTATAAAAAAAAAATACGGTTGCTAAAAATTTACTTTTTTCTGTGCAGTAAGAAAAATATTCCTTCAATTCAAGAATTCAAGAAAATCTATAATTTTGGATTCGCAAGTACTGCAATATCTTTGTAGCATTTGCAATTCTCAGAATGTTTAGTAAATAATCCATTTTTGACATTCGTTAATTGCATTTTCTTACGAATAAATTTTGAACGTGGGAAAGAGCCATTTTCAAAACGGTGTTGTAGATCTCCGGAAGCCATGTAAATTCTCTGGAAAAGAATGAATTCCGGCATGTTTACAGAAACGGCAAGTCCGTGCTCTCCAGACCCATTTGAAATAGTGTGTGAGGGATTGCCACATTGCTAATATAATTTCATAAGAAGTAGAAAATTTATAGTTACACCTCCTAATATGGCTCGAAGCAGACCACTGTTGTCTCGGATTCCTTATCGATAAAAATATAAAACAAAAATGTTTCAGTTTCGTAGAAATAAAAATGATAAAATAAGCTATCGTTAAAGTACTTGTAATTTCTTAATATTATCTAATTTTCCTTTGAATTTCCACTTTTGAAAATATTATTATTGTCGCCATTAGCCATCATCAAAGAAATCTTGAGGCACCTTCACCTTAAGCTTAAAGGAGGCCGTACAAATAGAGTTGCTACATAAATAATATTTAACGCCAAATGACATTGAATTTAATAAAAATAAACTTACTTAACTATGTGGCAAAGAGTGAAGTAGAAATGCGTCAAACCCTACATACATACATACATACGAGTATGTATGTATATTCGAATATGAAATTGTTTGAACATGAATTACAAATGTACTGACGATTACGATTACGAGTACTTCCTTGAGTTTTAATTTTATCATCCGTTTAAATTCACCAACAAACACACATTTTTTTTATTTAAATTATATTTATGTGTAAGAGAAAGCCATGAAAAGAAACCAGCAATATTATTACAGTAATGAAATAAAAAAAAGAGAAGAGAAGAGATTAAAAAGGAAAACTGTCTTTGTAACTTGACATTGACATTAGTGGTGGCAGTCATAGCAGTGTCACTAAGATGAAACATCTTGTACCATGGCAAGGAAGTGTAAGTATACGTAGTGTGTGCCAAAAAAAATACGAATTAAGTTTCTACATCTTCAGCTCAATCATCGTCATTCTGTAGATGATGCGAAAAAGGTTGAGTTGGAGGTTATTGAATATAGTGGTTGTGCTGCTGGTGTTGCTCTCTATGTCATTAACAAGCAATCATCCTACTAAGCTGTGTTGGTGGATAACTACCCAAGTCAAATAAGCCTAACGTGCTGCATAATTGTACGAATGACAGTCAGTCAGACTGTCAGGCAAGCAGTCTTTCTGTCTGTGTCTGTATTTTTGTGTGTCTATTGCAAATTCATTTTTCTTGTGAATTGCAGTTGAATTGGTTGTTTTCTCATTGTCACTTCATGTTTTACAGCATCCTTAACGATGTCATAAAATAATTTGATTTGCATAATTTGCGAATATAAGAGTTCTCATTACTTTTCTTCTATTTGCTTATGCCTTGCACTTTGCATCCCATAATGAATTTTTGCATAAATAGCATGCATCTAAAATAATTTCGTTCCCAAATATTTTCCATTTTTAATAAATAATATGAACTGAACAAAACTTTTATTTTTGAAAAATATTTTAAAAATTCGGATTATTGGAGCATTCAATTAATTGGACTTCTGTTTTAATGGGCTAATCGCTTTTGATTAATTAATCGTCTAATAGTAGGTTAATTTCGGATTAATCGGTTAACCGATTAATACAAACTTCCCACAAATTAATGAATTTCAATTCGCTCGATTTTGCAAAGCGCGTAATAACAAATGCTGTAAATTGAACGAAGTACTAAAATGGAATTTGAGATAGAATAAAGTATTCTAAATGTCGAAAATATTAAAAAAAATATCAATATATCAGCTTTTAGTAAAATTGATTTCTTAAAATCGCGCGATTTAAAATCAATCGATTTTCGTGTTTTTTACGTTTTTTTTGCCCACGTTTTTTTTTTATTCCTTTTACGCCTGTAATACTGAACCGTTTTTAAAGGTATTTTTTACGTGGATGTGAACACTTTTAATTTTATTTAAATGGGTTCAGTATCTTGGGAGCTATAAGCGTTTAAAGTTGCTACTAATGCATGGACACTTATGACACATGCATGTATCAGCTTCAAGTTGAAAAATAAACAAAGTGTGCATGTGTGTTTGCCCAATTTGCTTTTGCATAGAAATGAGACAGAGCTTTTTTATATGTACTTTGTAAACAAAAAAAAAAGCTAATAAGTTTTAAGTTGTTTATTTAGAATGTTTTTTGTTTTTATCGTATGCGTTTATGTAAATGTTTAATATTAATTAATTATAAATAGAATATAGTCGATTGCGTCGGCCGTATGAAATACTAGTAACAGAATATTTTGAGATTTTATTAGTAACATTAACATAACAAACATAACAATTCTTGCAATAAATCAGGCCATTTAAGCCCTGTTTTGATTTCTTCAAGTTTTTAAGCATTCTAGTAGTTTCTGTTAAATCTGTTAGATCAAATCACACACATACAAAAAGATGTTCAAATTCTAACAAAAATATAAATTTTTGTTTGATCGGTTAATCGATCCAAACCAACCGACGTAATCGTTATTCGAAAATAGACAATTTTGAATTATTTGCAAAATTGATCGATTGAATATCCTAGTGTTGAACCTGACGCTTACTGATTGCTAATCGCAAGTCTTACTTCTCTGCCGCAAAGACCGTAATATACACATGCATTCGATTTGCACTTCATAAACATATCGGTCATTTACTCAAACAACGTCATAACTCAAAAAAATCCTTAAAAAACGAGCTTAAAGTTTTTTTTGAATTACACAAATTTCAATGGAAAAAATAAAAAAACAATGTCTCAATCAAAAATCCCTGAAAAGGTGATTACACCAGATATTTATAAGAATTTTTTACTCAAGATGAAGAACGATATGACGAATAATTCTGCATTCTTGACTCAAAACTCACGTTTTTTGAGATATCACTACGTTGCAATAAGGATATTGTGAATTAAGAGATTTCTTTTAGATTGCTCTCTTTAAGAAGGCTTTTCCTAAATATATTCCCAAAGTTTCTTGTACACTCAAATATTCTTTTTTTAATATAAATATGAGGCAAAATTACTATTCGTTGCAAACGTTGCAGATGTTGCAAATTTAGGATATATGTTGCGATAAAGATCATCATAATCACAAAAAACACTATTTATTATAAGCTGAGTATGCAAATTTGTATTGCCAAGGGAGGCTAAACTCGCTCAGATAGAATAAATAAAGCATTAAAATTAATACTGGTAACGCGTTAAACACGTAGACGACAGCTGGTTACCGACTACAATCTTACGACTGTTGTGTTGAGATCACATCAGTGGGGGATACATGGAAACACATATGAACACTGATGATGTGGCGTCTCCCGAAAAACAACCTTATTTCTGTTGATGTCATTGTTTCCCAGAATAAAAACGTTACAAACTTGTACAAGTAATAATCACATTTAGTAGAAAAAGTAGTTACTGTTTTATGAAGCATTTTAAAAATAACAAATTATAACAAATTTTCTAATTTCTCACACTCATGTTTTATAGCTGAAATTGATTATTAAACTGTTGCACAGTGGAGTATTTGAGTCATAAAGCTGGCCAAAATTATTAAACGTGTTTTTTGAATTGAAAGATTGAGTTTTTTTATAGTTTTAGGTGTAATTTGATATCAAAAATCTAGTGGCAAATTTTTTGATGTTTTTGAATATGTATTTTTATGCATAAGTATGTTCTTATGCGTAAGTTAGTGAGTCGTCTGGTACGTGGGAGACCCATGTCTTTTATATTTGCCTATGTTTACTTTTTTAATCTAATTTTTGTGATTAATGCTTTTAAAAATTACTTTACTTAGGTATGGACAAATATTTTTCTAGCAAATAATGTTGTTTAGAGGGCAGATAAATAAAAACTGTCTTATGGGGCTGTGGGACACTCCTTTATAACAATTAGCGATAATAAGCATTTTGCAAATTCATATTTATGGGCAGATAATCACACTGTGAAATGCTTAAAGTGATGTGAATAAGATTTAAAATCAATAATCTAAAAGACACAAAAGATTGTGACGTCAAAAAAGTATTTGAAAAAGTGCCTGTTGAGCAAAAAAAATCGTTAAAAATAATGACGCAAAATTGGAGCACTTTTCCACGGTCAAAGTTTACTTTGCAAAGTCTTGTGTTTGATGGTGATAAGGGAAAGACGAAAGGGGGTGAGTACACACTTTGCTGTAAACGCAAAGTTGCTTTCTACTTCCTTCGTCGTTTACACATACTTGTATTTCGTTGCATGTGTGTGTTTGGTTTACATGTTGATCCAGCAAACGAATACAAAATCTTTCAAAGTAAACTTTGCGTTCGGAGAAGCGAAACAAAGTTGAAAAGAAAATTTAAAAGACTTTGTCAAAGTAAACTTTGATCGTGGAAAAGAGCTCTTGCGCAAACTTTTTTTTGTTTTGCGTCTAAAATTAGAGATTCTAAATTTTATTGTGGTAAAAACATAATTTATACATTTGCTACCTTCAACATTAATATTCAAGATAATTTATTTTTTATATACCGTAAATAGCTTTTGATCAAATCTTTCAGTTAAAAAAATCGTTTCTTCGTTTAGCCACTAAAGAAATATCTAATAAACATCTTGAAACCGAAAAAAAACATTAAAAGCGCATTAAATTTTCTTCACTTTCCAGACTTCAGCAGCGTCTCAGAGCTACAAATCCCAATATAATGTCTTAAAAATTTACAATGGTCGCGTTCATAAGACGTAACTGTTGCGCAACCGTTGAGTGTTTGTCTTAGAAACGCAGAGTTGAGTAGTTCCGCTCCACACAACAGTTGAGTATTTGCTGCCATTTTTTCAATCATAAATTTTTTTTCGCTTCATTTAGTCAACATGTGTTTAGCTCCGCTGCTGATCAAGAGAGTTTTGCGCTTTTACATTCTAATGCAAAGCTCTTTTGTTACGTGGCGACTGCAAATTAATTTGTTAAATTTTGTATTATAATTACGATAAAGTAACGAAAAGAAAGAGATAAAATTAAAATACTAATTTCATTAAATATACGTCGGTTTGTTATTGTGTCTATTTATGTTAATTACATAATTGGTTCAATTTAAGGTTTAAAGATTTTTTTGAACACAGTGCCGAATTTGATATATAAATGCTATCGGCGCAGGTTTATCATTTTATTGCAGTATTTTGCTTTGCATTTTTATGTTGTGAATATTAAATTTGTGCCAAGAAAAACTCTATTGTAAATTCTATGTTGTCCATACTTTTTTTAGTATAAGCCGCACTAATAAATTTAGCAAAATTAAATTATTTCTTTTGCAGCATTTTTATTTCTTTTCAATTGTTTACATTAATCAGCTGTTCGTGATCCAATTATTCATCACGCCGTTTTTAAGACGTAACTGTTGGGCTCAACAGTTGACAATAGTTTCACAACAGTTGAGCTGAACAGCTACGTCTTATGAACGCCACCTCTGCTGCGTTGCACTAAAGGAGCGATATGAATAATTACACACAAATTGTCAAAACTGGAAAGATTACAAAAGAAAAATATAACTAACATCCTCACAAATTTGCGATTTGAAATAGTAAAATTTTTTACCTCGGAAGCTTCGCCGCCCCGATTATCCGCAAACTCCAAAGTCGTGACTTTGATGTCAAGCATAAAAGGCATCGTATGAACTGCGACTTATGAAATTTTTACTATTTGTTTACTTTCCTTTTATATTGTTGGGGATTTAGATTAAATTTTTATTAAGGAATAAACACTTTAATTTCGAATTTAAGAGAGTTTTTGTGTGTTGGGCTGCTGCATGCTATTTTAAATGAATTTTTCAAGTGATGATGTGTGTTGTAAGGGCTTTAACTTGAAAGATGAATTTTGGAATTAGAATATTTTACTTATACTACACACGTATGTATTTGTTTCTTAACTTGTTATATACTCGTATGTGAAAGCATTGGTTTTTAAAGGGATCACTATGGCAAATTTCATAAAGTGTTTTTTGCATGATCACTGATTTTCTGGTTAGAAAAATTCTTTGAAAGTAACTTGAGAACCTCAAGAGCAAAACAAACTAAATATTTATTTTTATTTCCCTGCGAAATAACGTATCGATTTCACATTATTTGAATAAAATTTAAGATACAGGGTCGCTGATGAATTTCGCTACATTAAGCAGATGGAATAAATTTTTTTGTAATGGAATTTATTAAATCTTTGTTAATTTGAAAGCCCATTGAATTGTATTAAAAATTGCTTAATTAGTCTTAAAGATAATTGAATTTAAATACAGTTGCGGCATCTTAGCAAAAAGTTGTTCATTATTGCCTGCAAAGTTGAGGCTGGAATTGCAGCTATTGTCATTCGAAATTATTGTTTTAGTTCATCCAAATTTGTCGGTTGCGATTCGTACACTTCATGTTTACAATAATCCCACTAGAAAAAGTCCGGTGGAGTTATGTCAGGTGACCTGGAGGTTGAGTTTCTTGAAATGAACCAATTGGTAAATTTTCTGCGTAATTCGGCCATAACCACACAAAGCTGAAAAGAATTGTCTTTCGGCGTAGTTGCGGATAGAAAAGTTATTTTAACATGCTCAAGTAACTGTTTCCATTATCCGTAACGATGTGTCCGTTTTATTCATAGAAGTATGGAGCGAAAAGTTAGCACTATGACTGACGCGAATCGGATGCAATTCCCTCTCATGCAGTATTTGTGGGTTACCTACTAACATCCTTTTGGGAAGATAATCTCCTTGAAACACTGAGGCTGCTTTATATGGCAGCAGCTACGGCTGCTTCGCCGCTAAACGTGTCCCGATGTTCTCTTTGAACCAATACAACGGACTCCAATAGCGACGGACGATCCAGATTCTCTTTTCAGTGTCCCAGTTTTCCATTATTATTAAATCTAAGCATCAATCTGCAAAAACAAGAAAATATTTCAGATTACATAGATAGAGAAAAAGTTATCAAGTTTTCTTTTGGTAGCGTCTTTGGTCAGCCACCCTGTATTTTAGAATACTTTAAAATTTAAATGCTCACTACATTTTTACTTCGAAATACAGTCGAACTTCTCTATAGTGAGCTTCTATATAATGAAGCTCTCTCTACTATGAATTGATTCCAAAAACACAACTTTCTCCTTCCAATGTTTGTGTATTTTCATATCCTCACAATGAATTTTTCTTTACAATGAAGCAATTTGTAACAATGCTTAATCGTATATTTAAATGTTTATATTTGTTAACACATTCAAAAACATATATTTTTATTAGATTATATTGTAATTTTTTATATATTTTTTATTTATTTTTTATATTTGAATCTATACTCAATTTCATAATATCATGCTATATAACTTGTCTGATTCTAATACTATAAATTATAAAATATTATTTCTCGTTGTTTTAGAAACTCATATACACAATAAATAAAAATACAATACAAAGTCGGAACCATTTTCTCGCAAAAAAAGAACACTGTGCGACGAGAATAAAGTAATATAAATAGGGGATTCCCAAAAAATTAAAAAACATAAAAACGAGAAGAAACTAATAATTCAGACAGTAGTTGTCCGTGTTCAGTGAACAAAAATGACTAAGCGAAGAAGGATTTCTTTTGAAAAAAAAAATATTTTAATTAACAAAGTTGAAGATGGAGAAAAAAAAGCAATTTGGAATTCTTCCTAACACTTTATCAAATATTAAAAAAAACAAGGCATTAAATAAAAGTGCAGAAAATATAATTTCTGTATAATGAAGTTTCTATATAATGAAGCGATTTTCTTGTGCCATGCAGATTCGTTATAGGGAAGTTTGACTGTATTTGTTTATATAATTGCTTTTGTTGAGGCTTTCACAGCAAATTTCCATTTATTGTTATAAAAATGGTATCATCCCTATTTACGAACTCTGTGTGTGGATGTTCTGAGGCGAACTCGGCATGAGATTCTGAGATAATTGAGTTTGACTTTGATAATTAATTCTTGTTATTTGTTATCATCACACACGCCATTTAAACTCTTGCCATTTAGACTATAAGTTTAATTAATTTAATTAATTCATGTTCAACTGCATTATTTACGTTTTGCTATCTTCTTGCGAAACGCCCCACTGTGCTTCTAAATATGTTGTATATAGACACGCAGTCAAATATACATACATACATACATACATATAGTACATCCGTACATGCATATATTGTACATATATATGTACAATAAATAAGTTTCAGTATTTATGCATGTATGTATGTGTGATATTTATGTTTTATTTCAATTGTTGAAATAATGAAGAAATGAAGGTGTGCCGTTTGCAATTTTAACAATTTTATTATTTTATAACTCTGGTCGTTGGGATTACAATGAGTTTTCTTTATGTGCGTTTTATGTTGAAATATAAATCATTAAAAGTCCTTCATTTAATAGGATTAATTTTAATGGGGTTGATTCATATTGAGTGTAATAAAAATTATTAATTTAAATATTAATTTATTGTTTATTTATTGTTCATTGTCCTGGACAAAAAAAGAAGTAATATATTGTATACGGTTGTGACTGGGCTTGTTTAAGCCCTGTTTGGTGTATGGAATATTTTCCTGGTTTGAAGATGGTGTATTGGCTGGCGGTTAATGCAATTATTGGCTAAATAAACTTAAGATCAGGTTGTGGATTAAACTAGAATCAACTCGTTTTGTTGTGTTCATCAAATACGAGACAGTCTTATAGATTGTAAGGTGGCACAATACTAGAATACGAAGGCCGCGAATCTTGATGTTGTGAACAGGCCATGAACTATAATGAATGTAATGTTTAAAAAGAAAACTCTGTGATACGCAACATGACGGAGAACAGTCACGTAACTGGGTTTATTTAAAAAGAAAATTAATTTCAAGGACTTCGCGCCAATTCGTAGAGAGGAAAGGCTTCTGTTCCTTAAATGTTTAATTTTTTTAATTATATTTTAAACTTAATGTTTATATTCGATTTATTGTTGTTACAATCTAACATCTTTTCAAACTCGACGAAAGCTTTTCTCTTTACACTGGGTCTTCACGTAGCAATATCCATTGCGGCAATTGCCAAAATTGATTGCGGTCATGAAAATTGTTAGGTGTGGACTGCGATTGCCATTAATGACAATCTATTGCGCTATGATTGCTCAAGTGATTGCTAGAGCAATTATTGCCTATGAATCTGCTGTCATTTCTCTTTTCTGTAGTCAGTACATTTGCGAATTTGAATTTAGAAAACTATATATTTATTAAAAAAAACACCGAAGAAATATTTAAAATAATAAACTTTTATCAACAATTCCCATCTTTATGTATATAATATTATAGCATATTTATACAACCTCGCACTATGAAAATTTTGAATTTGTGACGAAGCAATTTTACGTGTTCTCCACCTAAAAGCAATCAGCAATCGAACTATCAAACCTCTGCGGAAGTTTTTGCTTGTTCTCAGCAATGAAATTGCTACGTGAAGACCTAGTGTTAATAACGAGATGAAATAATAAGTTGTAAACTTTAGTATGTCTGTCATTAAGTTTTATTTTACGTTCTATTTTTGGCAGGCCTTGTCGATTTCATTGCTGTAATTGTTATTAACATTTGCAAATCCAAATGCCTTCAATGGAAATAATTTCCAAAATTGATTGACAAGTCAAGACAGCAGATTAAATACAAGACCAAGATAAGAATTTGTCAACAATTGAAAGCAATTTTCATTGGCAAATGTTTATGTGTAGAGTTTAGCCAAGAGTTTACAAAATAATAAATCATTATCGCAAACATAAGAGACCGTCATGATAATTCAAAATAATAAAGTTGTTACATAAAACATTTGTTTTTTTTCCCTAAAATATTAATAAATTATAATTTAGAGTTATTACATCAGGGGGCAAATTCAATATCGAACGAAATTTCCATAGAAATTCAAAAAATTTTTATGGGTTTTCATTCGATATCCGATGCCGTAATTTGCCCCCAGACTTGATTTAAAATATTTGTTTTTAAAAAGGAATACAGGAAAAGCTGACTGTGCTAGCAATACCGAATGACCGACTATTTTCCATTTTACCTAATATTCAGGGTTTTTAAATTTTTATTGTAACAGAAAAATGCAAATAAATATTTGTATCCTCAAATTTTCCATATATTTTTTTTGCTTTTATTTTTTATATTTATCTTCTTTTTCTTCTTATCTGCTTTATATATATAATTCTACTTTATGTCACTGAACTCCTGCTAAACGGCTGGATCTATTTGAATGAATTTTTTTGCATGCGTTTGGATAGCGGTTCAGTTGGTATCTAGGTTATATATATATGATGTCCTGGGTCTCGAAGGGCCACAACGAATCTAGTATATGTATAAAATTGGTGTGTGACGGTGTTTATGTTTGAACTTCTCCTAAACGGCTTTACCGATTTTTATGAAATTATTTATGTATATTTGGTAGGTATGAGAAGAGTTCGTAAAGTATATTTCATATAGATTTTTGGTCTGTGGGCGTAGGGGCGTGGCAAAAACAAATTTTAATATTTTACCATAAATGTTCAGTATACAAAATTAAATTTTTCAACAGATTTCGCTGAAACTTAGAAACATGTAATGCACTCAACTTGGACAAGGCCGTAGAATACTTTTCGATAGACCACACCAACTTTTACGCCCGTTTCGTTCATATATCTAAAATTCCTATTTACTCTAATTCGGTCTATATAAACATTTTATTCTTATATATAAATTCCTTTTAAACTTGATGTCTTAACCTCGGGAATTGACCAAGCACAAGTTTTAATGACCACTCCTTCTCAATTAAAAGTCTTTTAAATTGGTACACACAGACAAAAAATCATTGTGAATTCAACTAAAACAAGGTTGATTCAACTAGTTTTGTTAACAATTTTGCTTCATAAACGTTTCATGTTAATTTAATATGATATTAAAGTTAAATAAAAGTTATAGTTATCCACTTTAAAACCAGTAGAAATCATGTTGAATTGACATTGTACGAATTACTTTTTGAATTTTTTCTCTGTAATGAATTAATTTCCTTTCAATATGTTTCACGTTATTTCAACATGCTTCATGTTTTTTTAAATATTTATTTTAATATTATTCCAGTCATTATAAATATTTCAAAAAATTTTATTTAACTTGCTTAACATGTTAATTTAACATAAATAAGTCAATGTTTATTTATATCTAAAACTGAAAAAAGTTTTTTCAAAGTATTCCAATGCCATTTTTATTGTTTATAACAATGTTGATTTTACAATATTTAATCTTGTTTCAACTACATGCAATATTAATTTTACATGAAAAACTGTAATTATTACAACAAAAACGCAATTCACAAAATTTTAATGTTATTTTAACTCTGTAAAAGGTAAAATTTTAAATGTGATTAATTTTAAATCAACATATTTTAATACTAAATTAATAATTTTTACCATTGATTTAACTTAAAACAATGTTAAAAGTAAATTCAATTGGATTTTTTTGACATATTAACAATGACTTGATATCAACATTTCTTCATGTTGATTTTACATTGGGTCTTTTTCTGTGTGTATAAGTCGCAAATCTATCTCCATTTCTCAACAAATTTAGCAGAAATTTGGAACATACGAGTATAATGTAAGTAGCCTGGGCAAGGCAGTAAACTACTTTTGCATGGACCATTCTCACTTCTGCGCAATAACCAAAATGTTCATTAGAAATAAGTTATAAAGCAAAACAATATTTGCCGGGTCTCCTAGTATTTTTATATTTCTTATAATTTGTCTGGTGATATTTGGCAAGTCCCAGAAACACTCCACCAACCAAAATTTTTTGAAATTTATCCAACTTAATTTTTTTTCTTTTTTTATGAATATTAGACTATGAATTTTATGAATATTATAAATGAAATAAATGTATATCGATGATCATTAATTCACAAATTATTACAAAATCCTACCCTGCCTCAGATCTTCTAATTTCATACCAGAAATTAACAATTTTTAGGTATTCATATTATTATTTTAGTGTTAATGAAGCTGGCCCGATCGAAAGTCATATTTTTATGCATTGAATTTACTTGAATTTTATTAAACAAATTTTGTGTTTACTATTTTCGAAACATTGAAATTAGGTACGAAATTATGGAAAATTCGCTAAAAATTACGAAAACAGACTTTAACTTTCAAAGTTACTTCCGTTTCATTTTTGTAGCGTGCATCACAAAACTTTGTGATCAATTATTTCGCAACAAATAACTGCTAAAAATATTTTTTTTTGCCATTCATAAGTACACTTATATGCCACCGAACACCATGCATAACTTGAAGGTACCTATTTTCAAAGGCCAACAAATTTGGCAGGATTTGCCCATATGCTCTAAATAATACGTTTTCCTCGCCTTAAACTCTATAAATCAAAATGTTTGGATATTTTGAATATCAAATTATTTAATTTCTGTTGAGTCGTATTAAATTGGGAGTTTATTCTTTACTTTGAATGCATGGAGAATTATTTCGTTTGTGTTGGGACTTATTTCAATGGGAATTATTTTATTTCTATATGACCTTCAAAAATTGGAAGTTATTCCATTTTGTACTTTATGTTTTATTTCATTTGTTCTGTTCTGTTCTGTTGGGCCTTTTTTCATTTTTGTAACGAATTGTTTCATTAGGGAATTATTTTGTGGCACCTGTATTTTATGTGATTTACTCAAGCAGCACACGTATGTATACGGATTATAAACAAAAATAAATATTAAGTATACGCTAAGAAATAACTACAATGGAAACCTCAAAAGCACGTGGCAAAAGAATTCCGTAAAAAACGGTTAAAACAAAAACAGGAAAAAATTAATGTTTAAAAGAAAAATAAAAAGCAGTTTACTAAATGTTTAATACTAAATGCTTGAATGAAAGAAAATATCGTAGGTATCCTGCAAAAAAGTTCTAAGTCCAATTTTTTGCGAAATGGAATTAATGATGCAGAAGTGTCCCAAAAGTCATATCCTACGTGCTGTAAAAAAAAAATCCCATGCCTTTTTAGAATATTTTTGTAGCTATTATATTAAAACAAATTATTCTATATCCAAAGCACCCAAACATGTAGAGCAAAAAAGTCGCAAGTGAACTTAGAAGTAAAGGAAATCCTTATAATATAACTCAAATGCGGTTTTCCTATTTTCTGGATTTATCAAAGCTATCAGAGTTTATAAAAAACAAAAATTAAGACGAAAATTCGGATCAAATAAACTGGTTGAAAGTAAAATCTTTTGGGTACCAAAAGATTAAACCTGGTGTAATAGAGTATAAATGCGCCCATAGTGAAACCCATAAAGAAATACGTGTTTTTGGTAAAGGTCGGCCCATGAATTTGAAAAAAGTCAACATTGAAAAGGTGTATTAAAAAAAGCAACCTTCCTATAAGTATCAAAAAGAAGAAAGATTTACTTAATCGCCAATAACTCAGAAACACAAATATGTGTCTTAGGACTTTTTTGCAGGATACCGACGATATGTATTTATGTACATATTTTTCTTTGTTAAAAAGTGGACTTGATCGATAGTGTTTTTAGCAAAGGCATATTTCGGGAGGTTTTTTTTTTGTAAATTAAACACTTTCATTCGAATCGGCTTATATGTATGATTCAACGAAAATATGCTTCTGCTTTAGTAAATTTATTACACTTCATGTGTAATTTTCTTAACTTATTTATTTTTGTATATTTTGAGCTAAAATGTGTGTTTTTTTTTTCTTTCCATTATTTTAGCCAACACATAAAATGCAGTCCGGTGAAGGAGCTCCTACAATTTCGTTACAACTAGTGCCAAAAATGCTGGCACCTTTGGTCAGTCTCTGGGTCCCACATGCATTTGTTGTTTCATTTAAATTGGAAACAGATGAAAATTTATTGATTGCAAAAGCTCGTGATAGTTTGAGCAAATATAAACATACGGTAAGTTGAAAAGAAATAAAAAATAAATAAATAAGCGAAATGGAAATGAGAATATGAATGACTACTTTGTATGTGTAAAATCAATCCTTTTTAAAACTGTTGATGGCTTGCAGTCTTTTCTTGTACTTGAGTATTAATTTTTATTTGTTTTTATATATAAACAGCCATTTTGTTGTTTGTTAAATTGAAACTTTCTGCATTATTAAATTTCAAAGGCTGATGCGAAAACAATTTAAATACGGAGCTGTGGAATTGCTTTCGAGACTTTAATTAATGTGGAATTTATTTCCAAACGTTAAATCCTCAAGATGGTAGAACTAATTCCCGACAATAATTGAAATTAAAAGCATAAAGTTTAAAGCTTAGCGGTTAATAATTTGTTGTTCTTTTGTTCTACTCGGCATTAATTAAATTTCCAACAACTCTATTTGTTAAGTGCCATCCAGCACGTACTGAATTTTATAGCTTAAACATATTTTTTGCAGGAAATAAAATGAAATTGAATGTTTTTTTTTAACTTTAACATTTTCCAAACCGTCGTATATGCAGATGTATTATTTGATAGTAAACATTTGATAACATTGTTATGTGTTAAGAGTATACAAATTGCTCCCTTATTGCAACGTAGTCATATCTCAAAAAACGTGATTTTTGAGTTAAGAATGCAGAATTATTTATCGTATCGTTCTTCATCTTTTGTGAAAAATTTATATAAATACTAGTATCTTGTTTACTCACCCCTTGAGGGAAGAATTCTTTTTTATTTTTCCATTGAGATGTAAGTAAATTAAAAACTCGTTTTCGGAAGAACGCATTTTTTTGAGATATGACTACGTTGCAATAAAGGAGCGATATGTATTAGAAAATATGCATACGTACATAAATGTATATCTGTACATGTGTGTGTGCTAAATATTTGTTTATTATCTCTTTCATTTCATTGCCTGCATATGACAAGTGTTTTAAATAAAATTGTTAAGCAAATAAATTGCATTAGAAATTGTTTGCATTTACATTTTCCTGTTAAAATAAAATAAATATATATAAAATAAAAAATCAGCAAACAACAAAATTGTTACAACAAACACACAACAGGACATCATCAAATGCTTTTTTTTTATTTTTTAAATTTCTCAGTTTTTATATTTCTCAACTCTATTGTTTCACATCCCTTCCTCACTACAAGGTACATAAATACATATTTATAGCAATTTTAAATTTTATATGCATTGATTTAATTTACACAGAATTCATTTTATAACAGATTCTTGCTGTTTCTGGAAATTTACCTTTTATAGTCTTCACCAAAGGTGGGACCCTATATGCTAATTTTTAAATTCGATTTATTTTTTCAATTAAATTCAGTGAAGTGTAAAATTTTAAAACTTAGTCTATAATTTTAACTGATATTTTTGACCGAAAAAATAAATCTTTTGAGATTACACTATACAGAAAAATCAAAGTAACGAATCAATGACTAATATGGCGACAACAAAATATGCACGTGTATTGTTGTTTTGAAAATTTTACGTCTGAGTTTTATTTTATGAGTAATTGAATTTCTTAAGGCCGAGGCACATAGAATCCGTCCTACATTATACGTTGCTTTTTTCAACGGACAACTAAGTTGAAATAGAGGTTTTCTTATGAGGTTTGTCACATTCCGTACGTCTCCGTCAACGCAAAGTACTAAAGTTGGGCAACTTTTAACTTTTAGCGTACGTTCAGTACTTTGACAACTATCAGCTTTTTTTGCTTTGTTTTTATTTAGCTTTTTGTGTTGTGTGGTCACAAAATTAAATTAAATAGAATTAAATAATAATTACTATTAAATGAAATTCCAAAAAATTCCATTGAAAATGTGTACTTTAATCAAATTAAGCTGATTTAATTTCCGCCAACAAAAAGTACTCCGCCGATACTTTAATGTCAGTTGAAGAAAGCAACATATAACGTACGACGAATTCTACTCGTATATGCCTCGGCCTTTATTATTAAAATGTATTTTCTCAACATCAGCTTGGTTTTCTTATTGTCATTTGTGTTTTCTCAATTTCAATATAAAAGTGTTTAAATTTTTCTTTTATACTAAAGAAACATCTTAAATCCGATTTTGTGGGACATTTTAACATCAATTGTGAAAAAGTATGAAATTGACTCTTAAACACATTTCATGTTTTGACTCATCTCTGTTGTTTATATTAATTTTTTTTAGTTTTAGTGTATTCAGAGAATGGTAGAATTTAATGACAAATATTTTTGTAGTACATTTTAACCCGTTGCATCCCATTTTAAGGAACATTTTTCCCCGTTTTACGAAGGTAACCAAAAATACAGGTGTGGTTTGCTCGCTCTATATATGAAAAATTTGTGCCCTGCCCAACCGCTAGGATGAACGATTTTAATGGCTGTTCTAAAGCGCCTATTAACATTTTCTACACGTCCTTGGATTTAGCACTTTTTGTTTTTTATATTGTGTCACCATCTTCAACCCGAGCACAACATATAGCATATGGTTGTTAATAGTTTGAATACAGCTTTAGTTTTGTCTTTGGTGGGGTTTTAATCGGATATAATATGACGCAATCGCCCTCTGATGTATCGGATACTCGTGACAGTTTTGTACAATTTGGGCCAGTCAGCTACTGGGTAAAAAATAAGATTAGAAAATGACCATTACATTTCTTTTGTCCCGCCCTGAAATACTGCTCTGTTTTTGGTCATTTGGAAAAAAATGGTTATTAAGTTTGCAGTATCAGAGATAATACGTCCGATTAAAAAACCAGACAAAATTAAGGCTCATTCAAAATATTTACAAAAATATATTACATGGTTACAAGGCTATTGAAGTGTCACCAACATCAGGTTGGCATTATCAGTTTGCCAGTATAACCGATAATGCCGATATGTCATATTCATACCAATGACAGCTGTTTATATGTTTGTGTATAGCAACATAAATCCTTGTATTGATATAGGCAGCATTGCTAAACGCAATGGTGGTGGACGACAAAAAACCGCAACATCACATGAGAGGGCTCGGAAAGTGAAGGCTTGACTTTATCGAAATCCACGTCGTTGTGGTAAACAAATGGCCAAAGAACTGAAAATATCCCAGCGAAGCAGCTGACGCGTATTCCAAAATGCGCTCAAGGTAAAGCATTAGAAGTTCTAAAAGGCACTCGATCTTACAACAAAGCAAAAAAAGTTACACTCGAAAGAGCAAAGGAATTATTACAATTGCACGGTCGTGGCGAATTTCCTTAAAAACATTGTGTTCTCTGATGAAAAATTTCCTATTAAACTCTCAAAATGTTCGTGTTTACTTAACTGCACGCTCTAATGAAAATTTTAGCCTACGAACGGCCAGCCGAAGTAATTTTCCATCTCGAGTAATGGAATGGGCAGCTGTGACCGCCGATAGACGCTGTCCAATCGGTTTCATTGAGCCTGGTGCCAAAGTCAATTCGACTTATTATCGTGAAATTGTTTTGGAAGCTGCTTTAGAGCCGTGTTCATGCAAACATTTAGTTCGTAGACGATCGTAGACTACGGACTTTTGAACAAAGCTCGGAGCAGTCTCATAAAACTCGTGTTTAAGAAACCATGTCCAACACTTCATTTCGTCCACATAATAGCTTTTGAATTCGCCAGATACAAATTCATTAGACTATTCAATCTGTGCTATTTCCGCGAGCAAGGTGAGTGCTAAAAATATGCCAGTATAGATGCGCTGAATAAAGTCATTGTACGGCAGCAATGCAACTCATATTTTAATCTTTTGATTGTCATAATCAAGGCAAAAATTGGCCACATCGAACTGAAGAATGGACTCTAAAATTCTGATTTTTTTCCACACATTTCGTAATTTGAATCAATAAAAAATAATTTCATACAACAAAATTTGGGGGTTTGGATGGGTAAAACTTCAATCGCCTAACCCTGTATATAAAAAATATAACGTTCTACCTCCAGCTGCGTGGGAAAAGTTTTAATGGGTGTTCTAGAACCGTCATTGACAGGTCTTTCATACTAGAGGGTCACGGGCTTTGAATTGGTCGCAGTATTTCACTGGGTATTTTTTTTATTTTAACTTTAAAAAAAAAAAATTGGCGCGCCGTAATAAAAGTTCGCCGTATTGAATTTAGAATTATTGATGTGACGTTATTTTTCATATCCTTGTCTCAAACGCTTGCATTTGATATCATGTGTTTATGTATAGAAAATAATTGGTCCTCAAGGCTTCCTTCCGCCTTATTCAAAATAATATTTGAAAATTAATTTCCCGGTAAGGGAACTTATTTAGATCGTTTTTTTTTTGCTCCCGAAATATTCTTGACTATAAATTTCATTTGCTTATTTAATTTTTAATGCCAATCATGTATCACATTGCCTGTGTTAAGTTAATAAATTCATAGTAACGCTACACTTTGCTTTAATTTTAAATGAAAATTTAATTTAAATAAAGAATTAAATTTTGTTATTCTCATTTCAGTTGGTAATTGCAAATCATTTGCAAACACGTAAACATCGTGTAATTTTTGTGACGCCAAACACATCCTATGAAGTTCATTTAAGTAGAGAACAAGCTCTGCAGGGCCTTGAAATTGAGGAACCAATTGTTGCTGATGTGGTAAGTTTGCAAACAAAAATAAAAACTTTCAGCGAAAACTTTGCACAAGTGTATTACAATTAAAAAAAAAATAAATAAATAAAATTGACATTCAATTATGTGGTATTTTTCCTATTTTAAATTGCAGGTACAAAAACACGTTGAATTTATAAACTCGTGTATGTCTCGTCAATGACCAATGTCAATGCGACAACAGCGACAGCAGCAACGTCATCATATACAAGTGGATTGTCGCGTGACAACGCCACATTTTTGTCGCCTCTTAAATCCAGGGCCCGGCATTGGACGAAGATATTAAGAATATAATATATGAAAACAACAAAATATACAATTTTACTATCACAAAAGTAACAACAACAACAACAAAAACAATAGTAATAATAAGCGGAGAAACAACAAAAATAACATCATCATCATCATCATCATCGATATCATCATTATTTACATCCCACGTTCGACTACGTTTGACAACAAATTACAATTCAGGTAAAACTTTTTATTTTTATTTGTATTTAGCTATTGCTTTTGTTTTTCACATCCTATTTTCTATATTCTATATAAAAAAAATATTATAGATATAAGAATTGAAAAAAGTTAAGACGGGGGTCGTCTATTTTTAAGGTTCAACAAACGCAAGTTAAAAACAGAACTCTATAATAAGTAAAATTTTTTTATAAATATTCATATGCATTATTTTAAGTTAGTTCTTTTCTTTTTATAAATTCATTACACTTTTACATGTTAAGGGTTAAAAAGGAAAAGGAACAAAGAATTGCAACGTTTTTTTTTGTTTAAATAAGCATTTAGTTTTAATTGATGTTTTTTATAAGGAACCTTTATATTTTTTTACTACTGTTTCTTGAAAAGAAAGTATTGGAAATGACATTTAAAATTAATTAAGCACAGTGGGTTATTTTTATGGAGTTGAAATTTGCAATTTTCTTTTTACTTGTCTGAATCATTTTAACAGAATGACGTAAGCTGTTTGTTGTCTGCTGAAATATCTGCTTTATTAAAAAATGTAGATTTATTACGAAATAGAAAATACCTTTTAGGATGTAATAATTTCATACTCGTTGATATGAATCCCTCGACAATTTGAAGTTTTTCATATGGCTCTTGATAATTACACGATAAATTAAAAGAAAATACTAATCCAATTAGGTCTTTTCGGCAATTTAAACTTGTGGGAAAGTTACGCTTTATAATTTTAACTATTACAATGTGATTGCGTGCAGGGGTTTTTTTTAAATAAAAAATAAAAATTAATTTAACGTTGGTGGACTGAAGGAGCTTACTGCTAAGAAAATTAAGGAAATTTTATTAAAAATTTGCAAATAAAGGGTGTTTTTAAGCTCCAAAGAACTTTAAATTGAAATATTTACTTGAAATTTTATATATTTTTCTGATATATTTTCAGCTTTTCGATTATTTTTGAAATTACAAACATTTTAAAGCGTGAATATATTCATTATGAAATGGCAATCAAAACTTACCACAAAGCAACTGTCAACTGTTTACATATATACATACATCCATATGTACATACATATCTAATTATGCAAAGGTTCAAAATATTAGAATTTTTTCCATATCCTTCCTTTTGGCTATTTGAAATCTTATTATTATGTCGAATTCTCCGTTATTTGAACTTTGAGCTTAAAGTTATCACGAGTCGACTGTATTAATTTGATTTGTCCTGTACCATTGTTTCGTGGCAATATGATTGCATAGATGTAAACACATGCTCTCCTAACTCTATGATATACTTCCTATCATTAAGCCACCTGATTCCATGTATTGAAGCCAATAAATCATTGTAAGCCCGCGAAATGATAGGTGATGTGCTTAATAGTTTCTAATTACTCTGAGTTCCTTGCCAATTTTTATATACTGGTCCTTGTTCTAATTTCAAAGAAATAGAGTCCATATGGGGCATTCCACGCCACATCAAAAATTTTTTGATCTTACCCAATCGATGTTTTCAAGTGTTCAGCGACTCCAAATTAGTTTAGAACGTATATTTCTTGGCTTAATTTATCTCTTAAACTATTGTTATTGATAAATCAAACATAACAAAATTCGAAAAAAATAGAAAAAAACGTCATCATATCACGATTTTTGACAAAAGAGTTGTATAATTTAGAGCAGAATTTTTTTGCAATTTTGGTTTTTTTAATTTCGTTTGGACAGATTTTTTGAAAATGTCGATTTTACTGTACTCTCAATTTTTATTTTAATTTTTTTAAATGCATTCCAAGACGAGCGAAATAATATCCTGCTGTTCTTCTTTTCAATAAATTGAAGATTAAATTTTATATTATTAAATTTAAAAGTAAACTTTTTGTTACCATTTTTAATAAAAGGCCAAAAATTGGTATGCATTGCTTTTCATGAGTACCCAACCAAAGTAAAAAATTTAGCAAAATCTTTCTGAGTGCTCTTGAACGTCTTGATTCTTCCCCCCTCACAATCGCAAAATAAACTGTTTGTCAAAAATTGTTGACTTCTCACAAGCTGTTCAACAAGCCAAAAGTGGAAGTTGTGTAGACGATTCAGAAGGTCGGACGCCTTTAGTTGTAAAAGTAGGTAGATTCGATTTACTCAAAGTAAAATGATCCAAGTTGCGGAATATGACAAACTGTTGAGATCTACGTAGAATCGATTCTTTACGATCACCTTGTTGACTCCCAGTTAACATCACTGGCTATTTGATCGCATATTATCTAACAATGAAAACGGCATTTACAATTTTTCTAACATGCATCTGCAAACTCTTGCCATCCAAAATTCTTAAATCTCTTTTGATAAAAATGCTTTATATAGAATATATTCTTGAAACTATCTAACATATCTCCTGATGTTTAACATAAATTGTTATTGCATATATTTTTTTATATTCTGTGACAACAAATTTTTTTAAAGCCTCCTCATAAACCCATTGTGCTCTAAAGTGTTAAATAATATTTAATCTAAACAAATAAAATACATATAATTCAAACAATACTATTTTTTGTAGAACCCCATAATAGAAATAAAATTAAAAAAATAAACCCAAAGTAATTTTATAATATCTATGAATAAGTATTCGAATAGGAAACGTAAGAAACTGATATAAATTTCCATAAAGCATAAAAGGAAATCCAAACGCAAAACTTTTTAAAACATTTTTTAACATCAATCATCATTATCGTTAATGTAATGTTGCGGGAATGTATCCCAAGTGTAGAGTTGTAGAGAACCTTTAAGAAAAGAAAGGTTTTTTGCTGCTCAGTGGCGTACATATAATTAATTCAAGTGGGAACTAAGATAATTTTAAGTAGCATAACAACAATTTTATTTCGCTACTAATCAAAATTAAGTCATAATAATTTTTCAATATCCTGCTGTAATATTTTTCATTTTTAATTAATGTTTATAAGTAATTAGTCGAACTTTTTCTGTCATTTGTAGTTGAATTTCTTTTTTAGTATTCAACCAACTATGACCACGTAAACATGCAGATTTTTTTGACGCGTGCCATCGTTATTTATAATTAATGTTTATAAGTAATTAGTCGAACTTTTTTTTTCGAAGAAATTCAACTACAAATGACAGAAACCTAACAACATGATTAAGTACCGTTTATTCTCAGCAGCTATGGCGCTGAATAAGCAAGAGAGACTGGAATATATAGAGTAGTTATTCATCATAGATGGGATTTCGTACTAACCGAAATTGATTTGACATGTGAAAATGAATAAGTTTGTACTTTTCGTATCCTAATTTGTTCAATAATACGGTTAAATAGTTGATATTCCTGATCACTAGTATCCACCGTCAAAAGTGGTAAAATTGAACAAAGAACGCTGATGAGATGGTGTAGCGACCTCGAAATCAGTACTGATCCGTTCTGCTAATATGATGAATAATAAAAATTGTTCTATATATAGTACTCTCTTAATAAAAAAAAATAATGAATTTATCGAAAAAAATTTCTAAATAAAAATTAAAAATAAATTAGAATAAATAAATGGGTAAATTCGGGTTTGAACTTGAGCCAAAATTAATCGTTTCAATATATAAATATTTTTCATTTTTATTATTTATGGCTTTCATTATTTGTCTTGCTTGGCTTTATAATTTGCATAGTTTTCATTAACTTTACTACTAATATTTTTTGTTCTTGAGCAAAAACAAAAACATTTCCTTAAATTGTTTTTTAAATCAATTCTCGTGTTTCAAAGTCATTATCATTATCATTTCTTTTATACATTTTATATATTTTTTTTATGGTGGCGCTATTTTTTATTGTCATCTTTTAAACGAGACTAACGAAGAGTGTGTCAAGGGCAACATGCAAAAAGAAATGAATGAGAACTTCTACAGGTTGAGCAATTTTAAAATTTAATATACATTTTAAATAATATCTTAAGAAAAAACTGAATAGAGTGTACAATGTGCGAGAGTGGCTTAATAAATCCGATTGATTTGTTTCCTGGCGGACGATATTTGGTGTTGCACATTTTAATTTCAACCGTCGCTTTTTCGTTTAAAACGTTCGAGATATATAAATAGAAAAAAATTTAGAAAATTTTATCTGTCGCTCAGTTTTGTCTCAAAACCCTATGACTTCGTCACTTAAACAATCTAACAACAATTAACACAATACCACACTAATGTACTGTGCATAAGTAAAATGCAGGAAGTTGTGACTTGCCTGAAACAGGACTTGAAACCACGTTCTTCTTAGTCTTTATTTGATTTGTAAAGGGTGATTTTTTTAGCAACACTGTTTTTGGCAGCTCAGCTATTTTCGTGTACTGTTAAACATGTTCAGTTAAACATGTTACTGTTAAACATGTTCAGTGTGATCTATAATTAAACCATGAATCGACTTACAAACGAACAACGTTTGTAGATTATTGAATTTTATTATAAAAATCCATGCTCGGTTAAGAAAGTGCATCGTGCACTTCTTCCATTTTATGGTCAGTTTGGGCCACCTTCTGAAGCGATTATTCGGAATCTTGTGACTAAATTTCGCACTAAATTTACATTATTGGTTATTAAACCACCAACACGCATATCCAGAGTGCGGACAGAGAAAAATATCGCAGCTGAAGCCGCCGTTGTGGTTGATGGCCGTGAATTATCGATATTATGAATGGCGAGCGCTACCGTGCGATGATTCCAATTTTTTTTGCCCAAAATGGAAGAGCTAGACTTGGCTGACATGTGTTTTCCGCAAGACGGTGCCACACGCCACATAGCACGCGAAACAATGTTCTACTTGTGAGGCGAGTTCGGTGAACAGTTTATTTCACGTTTGGAGGCGGTAAATTGTCCGCCTAGATCGTGCGATTTAACGCCTTTGGACTATTTTTTGTTGGGTTATGTTAAGGCTCATGTTTTTAGGGAGAAGTTTGCAATGGTTGACATACTGGAAGTCAATATTGAAGAATTTATTCCTGAGATACCGACCGATATGTTGAAGAGAGTATCCCAAAATTAGATAAGGTCAACATTTACATGAAATCATCTTTAAATATTGAATTGTATAGATCGTTCGCTCGACTCCAATAAAGATTTCATACATTTCTCAAAATTTTATGTGATTATTTTTTAAATAAAATACGCAAGCGCTTAAAAAATCACCCCTTATATAAAATAGGCTTTCACGAAATACATATCGCAATGCTTCCTCTAAAAATCGTCAATTCAAAATTTAAAAATTTTCAGTAGAGGCAACAAATTTTTTATTTTTTGTAC
This sequence comes from Gymnocheta viridis, assembly GCA_956483585.1. NCBI lineage: Eukaryota > Metazoa > Arthropoda > Insecta > Diptera > Tachinidae > Gymnocheta > Gymnocheta viridis. The sequence continues at coordinate 120,978,744 of OY101440.1, forward strand.
TACTTTTATATTAAAAAAAAAAACGGATACAACTGTATTTTTTGGCGAATGAGTAGAGAAAATGATGTAAAATTTTTACAGTGGGTAGATGTGACTACTGTACATCGATTTCTTGCAAAAAGTGAAAAATGAACAACTTTGAGTTGAACCTTTATAGAGGAAGCAGTGCGATATGTATATTCGTGAAGTTATTGTACCGACCGTTCGGAATTTCCAAAATTTGTTGCATCTTTCGGATTGGATGTTTTCGACGAACTATCTCAAGTAGTTCTCTGTAGCAAACGTTAATATTTATTTATTTTTCATTTCGTTTCGAAAATTCTTTGCGCTCGCGAAAATTCGTTTGTTTCGAATCTCGGGTCAATTGGGTAACGGCTATTCTTCCTCTATTCACAACCAAGCATACACTTACATTTATTTGAATTTAAAATTTATAATGCATTTAATAGTGTATTTATTTGTACAGGCTTTAACATACAGTAGTTGTCCTTGCATTTAGTAGGTGAGGGTTTATTCTTTGACTTGTCCCTCTGCACTCTTATTTGCAATTTCAAATGGCAAAATAATATTTCTATTTTTTTGTTGTTGTATATTATACATAAAAATAATACTCTCGTTTTTGTGCATAATATGTATTTTTTAACGGCGTTGAACACTTAAAGCAGGTCACGAACTTATGTAGTTATTTTGTAACAATATTTCAGCGAAAAACATTGCAAATAAAAAGCACTAAAACTAAAATAATTAAGTCATGTAGAAATAGTATTAACAAATCTACAAAAATTAAAAAAAATAGCGGAGTTGAAATAGAAAGTTTGTTTTAAAAACATTGACAAGAAATGTACAACAAATTTAAAGGATTTCGATTGGAACTTAAATTATAAAAAAAAGGTTAAACATTTTTTTTAGCAACTTGTTTAGTTTGTGAAAATAAAATGCAGTGGTGGTTAGACTTGTAATATATATAACTAAAGGTACGGTCACACTTGCCAAATATTTGCCGAAAAAAACGTGACCAACAGACCAGCTAAATTTGCATTTCTTTAATTCCAATATTTTATTAAATATGGGTTCGCATTTATTAAAAATAATATAAAAATATCAGTTTGCGACACAATCGATCTTATTTTGTGATATAAAAACCATTTAAATCACACTAACCCTAAGCAAAAGTAATGGTTACGTTTTCTTGGGAAAATGTTTGCCAAGTGTGACTGTACCGTAAGCAAATGATTCACAATATTATATAGAATTGCATTTATGCATGTTTTTTCCCATTTCACATCAATTGCAGTTGGACAGTTGCAAAAATATTTTTCGAATTAAAAAAAATGATAAAAATGTTTCTAAACATTTTATTAGGAAATTATGTGCGATTTTAAAAAAAAGCAGCTTATTACAAATTCGTTTTTTTTGTGTGTGTGTGGGGTTTTTATTTTTTATTTTTATTTGTTCCCTCAGAATTCCGCCTTTCAGTAATAAAATTATATTTTGTGTCAAAAAAGTTCAAAATAAATTTACTATCGAAATTGCTAATGAAATCAAATGTTGTTGTTCATCGATTTTCATTACATATGGCTTATTTTGCCTCTCGTTAGCTAAAAAATGAAGTTGTTATAACTTTAAATTTTTTGTATAACTTTAAATTATTTTATAACTTTTTGGAAAGAAAAAATAAATTAGTTAATTTTGCATAAAAAAGGATATTTTTCGTTAGCAATTTGTGAATAATTTAGGAAGAGTTGATCAAATAAAAAACGAAACATCATACGAAGAGAGTGTAGAGTCAATTTCAATATCTGTTTTATCTGTTGCTGTTTTGTTGATCGAAATCGGACATACTGTTCTCGAGTTAAGGTGAAAATATACTGATGTGCCTATTGAAAATATTAGATATGCTCACAAAAAAAATCTGTAGCTGATAGAATAAACTACTTAAAAATAAGAAGAAAAAAAGTTAGAATTTGCAGGACTGTGTAATTACATCGTCCTATTTGAAAAAATACTGACGAGCGCGGCACCCGGTTCTCAAACATAATTCGAGTACGCTGGTTTCAGTGCTGTTATTCATTCCACTTGGAAACTTAAGGCTTTTACAAGAAAATTCCAACATATTATTTCTTCAAACGATTTGTTTTTGGATATTAAGTTCTTGTAAGACTCTTCTACGCCAGGTATTCATAGAGATTTTATTCCAATGCAGTCCTTGTAATGCGGCCAATTGGTCTTGGCAATGTGTGTCGTATCCATTTCCACTTTCGTCTTGCATCATGCCACAGTTAGAGCCCTTTTCTGCGATCAAAGTTTACTTTGACAAAGTATTTTCAATTTTCTTTTAAACTTTGTTTCGCTTCCCCAAAAACAAAGTTTAGTTTGAAAGATTTTGTGTTCGTTTGTTGGATGAACATGTAAACCAAACACAGATATGCAACCAAATACAAGTATGTGTAAACGACGAAGGAAGTAGAAAGCAACTTTGCGATTACAGCAAAGTGTGTACTCACTCCCTCACACACAAGACTTAGCAAAGTAAGCTTTGATCGTGGAAAAGGGCTCTTATTAGTGAAATGCATTCTTTTATTTCTACGCTATTTAGCCCATTTTTTCACTTTTCGGTATATTTTTTAGAACATATAAAGTTTTGTTAAAAAAAAATTAACCTTTTTCTCTCTCTCGTATTACAAATATTTAAAAAAAATTTAACTCATATTTTGAAAAAATTTTTCAAATATATAATTTTTATAGAAATTCTTAAAAGAAATTATTAAGAAAAATCTTCTTAAAACTGCCTAAATAAATTATGGCAAATTATAAAATAAATTTTTTTCAATAAAAAAAGCGTTTTATTTCTCAACATAATGTTCTTTAAACCGATATATTTTGTCAAGAACTTTTCTAGTTTTTTTTCATTCCCTTCAAATAATAAGATTTCTTAAGACTCTCAAAATGGGCGTATTTTCAATGACAACCTTTTTGTTTGACCCAATTCTCTTACCAGGCAGTTTATTCTTAAAATTTTTAAACAGGAAATAGTTACGAAGTGATGAATCCAAAGAGTATGCTGGATAGAGTAGCATTTCGTAGCCCGATTCATGGATTTTTTTATGGTCCAGTGTAAGTTTTCGCGGTATCCAACCCATGGATTGCTTTTTCATATCTAAATATTCAAGCAAAATGTGATGTATTCGCTCGGTTGAGATGCCTACAGCCTCAGCCATCTCACACACTTTCCATTTCAATGGATTTTATCGGATTTTTCTGGCGTGACGAGCTTTTGGAGACTTACAGGTCAGTTTGACATCATTTGTGGTGGTACGATCACAACGAAACTCAGTAAACCACTTTAATCATTTAAGTCCTCATAATATTTATCAGGTCGTTCTTTGGGTTCGGTGATGGTTTTTTTTACCTAAAAAAATTATGTTTAATCTGCCCACGAAATTTACTTTTTTTCATATTCGTTAAAATTAATGAAGATGTGTACTTTCAATCGGTGTCAAAAGCCAACTAATAGACGCAGCTTTCTCGACAGTAATCTAGTAATAAATAGCTGGGTTTAAAGTTGGTGCTTCGGAAATATCAAAAGTCACGGAATTATCAAACTCTCCTCGTATTTTAAATATATGTATGTACATTTGTATTATTCATTTTCTAAACTCGGTATTTTTTCAATGCTTCAATCCTTATTCTTTTAAAATTGCATGTTAAATGCCTGTCAAGGATTCGATACACACATACAATTTTATTATACATATGTATACTCGCATGTACGAGTATGTAAACATCAAGGAAATCAATATTTTACATGATTTTATTATTTCCCCGCAATAAAATATTTATTGGCAAATATGAACAAAATAACAATTTTGCATGTTTTTTTCAACTCTATATAAAAAATCTTAGGTTTACTTATTGGCAATAAAGCTGAACCATACCTACACCCCCTTTACAAAGTTGGCTCAAGTAAAAATCTGCCACATTAAAACTTGAGGCACTTCATGAAATGAACTGTCATACGCACGTACATTCTTTGGCATTAATGTTTGGTTTGCCCCTCAAAGATATCCTTCAGTTTGTTTACTTTTGGTTAGCGTTCTTCTGACCTGTATGTATTTTTTTTAATTATCTTTACGCAGTACATACGTGTAATTCAATAATCACCAAAGTTCTTTTCTTTCGAATTGTGTATTGCGTTCCTTTTCTCATTTTGCAAATAATGAGAATTTCCATTTGCTTTCTCCACTATCTTTATTATCCTTATTCATTTCCCTTATTGCTTTGGGGACAATATATAAAATCTTAGTGCACGTGTATCACTTTCTCCATTTTTCTTTAATATTTTTAAAAATTTATACGCATTTTTTTTCATTCGTCACATTATTATTCCAACTCTATGGTGTTGTTTGTATCTTTTGTTCTTTAATAGTTTATAACATTTATATTTATTTTATTTATTTGTCATTGTTGTTGTTATATTTCCATTTGCAGTTTAAAGCTGCATTAAGCCATGTCTCAGTGAAAAAGCACTTTGTCAGTTATAAATAATGATACGTCAAAGGATGTGTGTTGCTTAAAAATAAATAAATTATGATAAATGGCACCAACTTGTTTTAATTTTTTAAAGGAATTTTGTATTGATTTGTTTTCATAGACTCTAGAGTTTTTAGATGTCGAAACAATTAAACCAAAATCTTATAACGTGCTGTTTACGGAGGCCGACGCAGCTCCTAATAATTCGGTTAAACGATTGATAGTTCTAACAGCTGAGAGTCACCTAAAAAGCAACATGAAAGGTATGATAAGGGGCTTGTTTGGTTTCTTTCTGCCAGAATTCATTCCTGTATTCCTTAATAAAAATATTCTGCGTTAATAATTTCCAATTTGCATCAACCGTTGTATGTTATCTTAAAATTTTTTTAAAATTCTCTAAACAGAAAAAAATTTATTAAGGCTGAGCATAATTTTTGCTTTTAAAATAAAAAAGTGTAACAAAATTTTAGTGTTGAACCTGCAACCGACAGACAGAATGCTGTATATAACTCCTAACTTTCAGCTAAATACACTGTTAAGCCGTGAGCGATGCCTGCCAAGCATGTTAACTGGCAAATATGGATGATCGTTAGTGATTCTCCTTCCACTATTCATGGAATTAAAAACTTAAAATATTCGAACATAATCAAAATGAATGAAACTGCTTTAAAAATAATTTTTACAACCGACTTTAAAATTGATCAAAGAAAGCATCGCCGTTTACAAAAAAAAACAAAATACTAGCTTAAAATTTTTCTTTGTGATTTCGTTGAAAGAAAATAAAAACTTTTCCTAAAAAAATTTTTGGAAAAGCATCGATATGCATTCACATTAAAATTTTTTCCCAAAATGAGTTCAAATCGCTCGAAAAAATTTTTCATTTCACAATATAAAAAAAAATCATTTTGAAATGTGTCTCATATTACTTGTATTATAAATTGAAAAACGCCTGCTTAGATCTTCCCAGTAAACAATTAGGCTTACATTATGCAAGTGTGTAAGGTGAACAAGCAAGGCTTTCGCTCAATTGCAAGAGCCAACATTTTTCTATAGTGATTTTGCTCTTGGAAGCAATATAATTCCAAAATATATATAATTTTATTTTTGGCTTCCGATTTGAAAGTCTCTGAATACACACTGCTCAAGAAATAAAATAGCTTATTTTAAAACGAGCAAGAAAGGGTTTAATTAAAAAAATATTAAGTTAGGTTAGGTTAAGATGGCCTGTCATAAAGATCTAGCATAGACCGTGCTGGTCCTTATCGTTACCACAAAGTACGATAACGCGTGAATGAAAAGTTTAGTTCGATGTGATGATATCAAGAGCACTCCACATTCTTTTGAGGAATGCGAGGAGTTTCATTAGTTCAATTCTAGAGATTTTCCCAAGACTTTGGTAGTAATGATCACCCAGACAGTTGGCTCTGGAGCGTATGAGTGCCGGGCTGTAGTAGAGTATCTGCTCCACCGTCTCTTTTTCCCCTGGTATCCCACAGAATCTACAGTTTCCACTAGTCAGTTGCCCTGCCTTTTTGGCGTGTACTGCCGTCTAACTGTGACCCGTAATAAAACCTACTAAAAGCTTCCAGTATTTTCTCGATAGCGATAGTAAAAGTTTCGTCGGCGTTGAATCATAGGATATCCACATAATTTTGGATACCTCGCACGTCTCAGTGTTTCCCCAAACTGCGTCAGATTTTATCTGTATAGTAGAGTCTGTATCTCTCTTAATATTACGAATTGGAATTGGAATATGCCTATCATCCTGTTATACGGTAACTGAACTCCCCGTTTGGCTAATTCGTCCGCCTCCTCGTTACCTTCTATGCCCTGGTGTCCATGAACGCAGTTAATTTGTACTGTTCTGTTGGTACAAAGTCTATCTATTGAGTCCTTGCACCTTTGGACGATCGAAGAGTATGTATAGTTGGTTTCGTTAATTTTTCAGTTGAAACATTTAAGTTTGTGAATAAATTTCATATCTTTGCTTAAAGAAAAACGAAAAGTATCATTAAAATAATTGTTGCTGTATTTTTGTATTTGCTTGCGACGTATGAGTTCAGATTGCTAAAGGCACAGGATTCCACTTTAATCATTCGTACTTTCGTTATGAAATGAGTTGTAGAAATGTATAAAAGACGGCGGCAAAAGTAAATATATTTATAGCGTCAAATATGCAAAAATTCCAGATAAAAAATAAGAAATACAGAGCAAACAAAACGTGTTTTTTTAAGAAAAATGTTTATTCAAACAAATGATTTCGCTCTGGCACACGTACAAAATAAGCACCCACACATTTGGTTCTAATGATATCGAACATGCTTGAAGGGTCACTGTATGTACGCAGATCTGCCAGATGAAATTTGGATGGAAATCGTACATTCTCCTACGATAATCGTAACAAATCGGGCTAATTAAAACGCAACATTTTTCTTCTATTTTATATATACATATTTATACACGAAAATATTGCATTTACGTTTTCAAAAATTGTTTTAATGCAAAAGTATATTTCAAAATATTTTTATATCTTGAAAACTTGCTGCGAAACTAGATCCAAAGACACACAACTTTTTGGGAGCTAATTCAGCAAAAAAAAAATTACATCTTTTTAGTATTTTAAATTTTTAATCGCACTATTTCCCGTAATTAATATTTTACCTACATGTGTAGTCAAATATTAACACTTTTATTAAAAACAAATTCAAATTGATTATTGAGGGGTAAAGCTAGTTCCTATGCGCATTTCACTGTTGCTAATGCAGATCATCTTTACATTTACATATTACATCTGTTTGGACAGTAATTTGAATATTTCAAATCAATGCAGCTTAACGCAGCTTAGCACACTCATGCACACAGAAAAAAATCATTGTAAAATCAACTAAAACAATGTTGATTCAACTAGTTTTGTTAACAATTTTGCTTCATAAGCGTTTCATTTTAATTTAACATGATATTAAAGGTAAAATTTAAAATGTACAATGTTATTTCAATGTGATTAATTTTTAATCAACATATTTTAATACTAAATTAACAATTTTAACCATTGATTTAACTTAAAACAATGTTAAAAGTAAATTCAATTGGATATTAAAAATGACTTGATATCAACATTTCTTCATGTTGATTTTACATTGTTTTTTTTCTGTATGTGCGCAGTACACAATGAAGGAATGTCACATTTTCTATTTGTCTGCCTTTTTATTTCATTTAAAAGAAGCACACTGAGATTTATATATTTTTATAACAAAAACGTCCAGAGAGAAAGAAAGTATAATCGATTGTTTTTTTTTTATTAGATTTCCAATAGAAAGCGCTGCCAGTTTGGCCTTTTTGATGATGAATTTTATCTCTTTTTCTTTGTTTAGCCGCGAAATTTATGTTTTAACTTCTTAATTAAAAGCTTTGAATTTTGAATTTAAATTTTGAGAACTTTTTTACTTTTAAATATCTGTTTCTTTATCTAATTTAGTCAAGCTCTAGGTAAATTAAAAAACGTTAACAATATATTTATTAAGACTCTGGGGTCTAATCGTCACTTTCGATATCGAGCTGATTCGATCGAGGTTTCTTAGTTTGAGATTATGACATTCGATATCGAATAAACAAACAAGTACTGGTACATGATTCATTTATTTCAATAAACATGATTTTTTTAAACTCTTAAGTACAGATGAATTCAAACTATATTGTTCAAAAGCTAATGCCACAATCTCAAACTAAGAAAATTCGATCGAATCAGCTCGATATCGGAAGCGACGATTAGGCCACTGATATTTCGCCACTTCTTTGTGAGGCTTCCTCAGGGATATATAAATTTGTGTACACAAAAGATTATTTAACAATTTTATATATCCCCGAGGAAGCCACACAGAGGTGGCGAAATATTGGAGTTTTAATAAAAATTTTTTAACATTTTTTAAAAATTGACCTAGAGCTTGAATAAATTAGATTAATAAAAAAAAGAAGTTCGAATAATATATAAGAAAATCTGTTTCTCCTAAAATTTATTTATTCTTTCTTTCGAGCTACCATAAAAAATTTTTTATTAAAAATATTAAAATTTCAATCTTCATTATTTTTAAAAATCGTTACTTTTTTAAGAAAAAAAAATTGGGAAATCATCATTTTGTAAATTTTTAGCGAAAAATCGTTAATATCGAGATAAATCATCACATCTGGCAGCCGCGTATGTACAGCATGCAAAAGTATTCAGTTTTCAATTGGCGTTATTTTTCCAGTTAATTTAAACAAAATTGTAGGTGTGACAAACTTTCTCTAAATGTGCGAAAAATCAACAAATAATTTATTCATTTGAAGTTTAACAAATTTAAAACACAACCAACTGCGAGTACATATATACATACGTACTGTCATGATGTGTCAACGAATCCTTTGGATTACTCCATGCCAGCATGTGAGCAAAAAATAGACAAAGTAATGATATTGACAGTGACTTTTTCCTTTTTTTTAGTTGTAGTCATAGTTGCTGTTATTACTATAAGTTTTCATAAAGAGACAAAATAAAATTTCAATAAAGTTGCTTTTACGATTATAATAAACAGAAAAGAAAAATAGCAAAATCAAAAGAGAAAAGTTTTAAAAATTGTTCTTCATTGTTGTCTGTTATGTTGTCTAAAAAAACAAAACATTTGTGCATTTTTTTTCTTCTTATTTGTCATCGACCTGACTAAATCACAGATTTTTCTTTTTTTTTTCTTTGGTGACATAAAATGTCAAAAGATGTGACATTTTTTTCGATAAGATTAGTTTAGAAAGAACAATTGAAAAAATTTAATTAATTTCTAAAGTTTATGAAGAAATGGATACATGTGTATATTTCAAGTTCAAAAGATCATTTAGAAATTCCCGCATTGATTAGTAGTTTCCATTTAGCAAGTTGGCAAAATAAAGCCATGTGTCCACTACCATGTTTTCTGGCGGAAGTTGGTTCCCGAAGTGACTTCCAGAAGTTTTTGTCGTCTAAACACGTATTAGAAGTCGACTTCCAGAAGTCTGGGATTGCAGAAGTTACTTGAAGAAATTATGTGGAAACACGTGTTTATTTCTTGCTGGAAGTAAATTGAACAACTTGCTGTGAAGTGCAAGTGTTTTGAAGACTTGCAGAAGAAGTCGGATATTTTCTCATAATTTGCATTTAATTTGAAATAATTATGAAAATAAAATGAATTAAAAATATTTTTCTTATTTTTTACGAATAAAACAATTTTAAAAATATTTTTCTTGTTTTTTCCTACCTGTTGACAAAGTCGATCTGCGGGAGATATAGCCAATCTCATTTTAGTATCCTCCTTTTGAACACTTGTTTGAATTAAAGATAAAATGTATTCAAAATCATCATTAGACATTCTCAGGAAATTTTTTAGCTGCATGAAATCTTCGGTCCGTAATTCTTCAAGTAATGTATTTTGGAAACTTAAATCTACGCGCCGCAGCAGCCAACTTCTCACCAAAACACTTCTCTTTGTTCCTTTTCCTTCCTGCCAATCTTTTTTGTCACAAGACATTTTTATCCGTAAAAAAGCAAACTCTTTTGCAAGCTGTTGTCACATTATGTGAAAACACGTCTGCAATTTCTTGCAGCAAGTTCATTACGACGAACTTCTACAAACTAATTCTGGAAGCAGTCTTCCGAAAATTTCGGTTTGAGTGGAAACACTTCAACAAATACTTGCAGAAGTTTTTCCGCAAGTGACTTGCTAGTGAACACACGGCTTAAGAGAAGTTGTCACCCTAAAGCTATGAAATTTGACATAAAGCTTTAAATCAATTTGATGAAGAAAACATACAAGTTTCAAAAATATCGGAGCAAGGATTTGCATGCCTTCCATATATCTCGAAATTAAAAGTTAAAATTTGTTGTACAAGTTTTGCGCGAATATTATGAAACCTTGCAGCAATTCTTTAGCACAACAAGCATTGAAAATTGATCTTTTATTTTTCTCTGAAATTGCAACACAATCATCACTATCCTGTCACTTATTCTATTCATTAAAAACGCTAAAAATTATTGAATGTTAAATGGATTTCCTTTAATATTTTGCATATTTTTGCACCAAATTTTGCGTGATTTGGCTCAGAATCATTCAAGTTTTTGAAAATAAAAACCTTTCAAATAAAAAATAAAAAACAATGTGCAAATACATTACTCATATGCATTGCGCTCAGGTGGTTTTAGTCCAACAGCGGAATTCTGAAGAAAATATTGCTTGCCATAAAAGTTTTATGAAAAAGCGACTATGTATTTAATTTTTTTGTTAAAAATTTTTTATGTATGTTTTTTTCTTCTTTTGACATAAAAATTCTTTTACAATATATTTGCTCCCGATAACAAAAATCTTTAAAAAGAAGTTTTCCCTTTTTCGCTGGTTTTATATATAAACAAAAATATCACCGAGAAACGCATTTTTAAATTTGCATTTTTCTCGACTTTTACCCCATTTTCGGCGAATTTTTTTTTGCTCTTTATACGAAAAAAACACAACAATGAAAACTCTAATTTGTCAATACGTTTCTCTTGATTTTTGTTGATTCACGGAATCACTGTGGGACGGATAAAAACATTTCTGTACCAACTTTTCTCAATACTTGTATGATGTGTAAGCAATAGTATTTCTCAAGTTCTGTAAATAAGAATATTTTAATTTTCATTACCATTTGGTATTTTGTTAAGCTTACTTTCTCTTTCGCCTACTGTCTGCTGCCTAATTGTATGCTTTTAATTTATAATTTTCTTTGCTGCTTTACTTATGCTTGAGTTTTTTGGTTAAATATCTTAAAGCTTGATGAATCTTTTATTAATGTTACTTGTCTTTTTAAGTTTTCCTTTTGTTTTTCTTTTTTCGTTTTCTACAAAGAACTTTTAATTTAAATTTATTCAAGTGTTTATTACCAAACTTTATAAATTTCCTAAGGGAAACTCGGAATAATCAATAAATTATAACACTAACACGAAGGAGGAAAACTCATTCCATAAGCAATGTTTCGTTTACTCACTCATTATTAATAACATTCACTTCATTCTTTCATTTCGATTTTTATTTAGTTTGGATTTTTTCTTCTTTTTCATTTATGTTTCAAAATTGTAATAAACTTTGCAAAACAAAAAACTTATCAGTTTGCAAACAAAGTTAAACTAAATTAAAATTTATACAACAACAATTTCATATCCAAAATTTAGGACTGAATGTACTGAATATTAAGAAAACTTAAAAATTATTAAAAAAAAAAAGAAATAAATAAAAAATTATGAAATTAAAAAAAAGTTAAATGTTTAAGTAGATTTCTTTGAAAGAATCGTTTACGTATGTAAATTGTGAGAGTTGCTTGTAAAAAAAATATTTAAGATTAATATGCAAAGGAAATTAAGTTGTTAATAAGCTGACTAAGATTTTTATGAAAACTATTAAGTGTAATTGAGTGTGTTAAAAGTTTGTAATAGCTTGAAAAAAAAATATATTAAATAAGTCAACTACAAATTAAGTGTAAATGTTAAACTAAAAATATACTCAACTCAAATGATAAAAAAAAAGAAATAGTTTAAAATTAAAAGTTGTAAGTTTATAAAAAATTAAACCACAATATTTGTCATTCAATTAAGTTGGGTTTATATTGTCCCGTTTTTAATAGTAAATTCTGTTAATTTTAACGACTCTTATAAATAAGAAATGTCCTGCAAACGATGATTATCATACGGAAGTGAAAACGGAAACATGTTTAGTTTCTCTAGAAAACGAAAAATGAAACTTTACAATCAAAAATAATTGTAGAAACTTTAAAATAATGTTGGGCCAAAAGTCACGCCTGCGTGTAAAGATTGAATACCTTTTTTGCTTATTATTATTTTATATTGTTTTTAATATAATATTTTTAATATATTTCAATTATGAAAAATAATATCAGAGAGATGACCACCATTTTCATCGATGCACAATTGGGCTTTTAAACAGGCGTTTTGCATATCTGCACGCAAAGTTTCAGGCTCTATTGCCCCTGATCTCAGCTGCTCTATTGTTTGGGGCTTGTTAACATACACTTGTTCTTTGATATAACCCCATATAGAAAATAATCAGGGGTATTTAAGTCTGGTGAACGTGCTGGCCAATTCAATTCTGAATTTCTTTAGATAATTCGGTCTTCAAAAATTTTATTTAAAAGAGTAATTGTAGCACGGGCCGTGTGTGTTGTTACACCATCCTGCTGGAACCACTTGTTAGCTGTGTAATGCATGTGTAAATGACGTGATCGTGGCAAGTCGATATGCTCGTTGCGTCTGCAGAATAGAATGCCCTTTGGAAAAGTAAAAGTTCTACCACTTTGCTCGGTCGTTAAATTTTGTATGATGGTGCAACACAGTTCAATGAATAAAATCTAAAAAAAAACAATAAAAATAATAATAAACAAAAAAGTTATTAAATTTTTAAACGCAGACGTGACTTTTGGCCCATCCTGTATATGATATGAGATCAGAAGATAACAAAAAAAAAAACGTTATTTGAAGGACAATATAAACCTTAACTTGCATTAAACACATGTTTAGTGGTACATAAATCCCTATTTGTATAATAAAATTGAATATGAAAAAGTCTTTGAAATCTTATTAAAAATATGAGATGTGAGATGCCTTGAAGAAACCAAATGAAAATCATAAATAGTTGATAAAAAAAAGAAAATAAATAAAAAACCAAAATAATACTAAAAACAATAAATGAACCAATTAGCCCCAAAATTAAATAAAAAAGAAATACAAATTCAAAACAGAACTACAAATCGGACCAAAAGAAAAATCTGAAAAAACTATTAGTAGTTAAAAAAAAGAATAAAATAGACAACAAGTAAAAAGAAAAACTAAATAAATGTAAAAGGATCCTTTAGAATTTAAAACTTTAATAAATATATTTATTTACAGCTAAATCCCGTTTGATTAGTTTTATAAAAAGGAATTCGTAACTGAAACTTAATTACAGCAAAAAAAAAAAAAAACTAAAATATCTTTATTAAACCAGAAAAATAAAACGACTTGAAAAACCAAAAAATATCGATTAAAGTTGAACTGTTAATTTTTGAGCGAAAAAATAAAAGTCAACTTTCAACTTTTATTTTTTACTGACAAATGTCGTTAAAATTTTAACTTTTATTTTTGACCGAAAAAATAAAACTAGTATTTGTACTGTTATTGTTTACTTTTGACCCGAAAAATAATGGACGAATTACATTTTTTTTTATTCAAAAACAAATGTAAAATTTTAACTTTACTGCGAGGCCCTTCGAATTCACATTTAAAACAAAAACAAAATTTTAGAATTTGTTTTTGTTTTAAATTTAATTGTACGAAAGAACGAATACGTGTGACGTCGTGGACCTGGCAGTTAATTTTTGATCTTAAAATATTAGCTAATTTTTAAATGTTATTTTGGACCGAAGAAATAATTAAAATCAAATTTTAAATATTAATTTTAACTGAAAAAATTTCGGTCAAATCTAAGCTTTTAATTTTTACAGGAAAATATTGATCAATTTTAAGCCTTTTTTATTGCAAAAAAAAACAAATTGGTAAAATTTTAACTGTTATTTTTGACCGAAAAATTAAGCCAAGTTTTAAGGATTAATTTTATTGAAAAAAAATTAAATTTTAATTACATATTATTTTTGGCCGAAAATTTAATTAAAATTTTAACGTTTATTTTTATCAAAAAAATATTGTCGGTCAAATTTAAACTTTAATTTTTCGACAAAACAAAAAAGTATCGTTCACAAAATAATATGAACAAAGTCATAATCGTTACGGACCTTCTAATCCATAGTTTCTATTAAAAACAACATAACCAAATGAAAATCATTGTAAAATTATTTGTCGTAAATTTAAACTTGTATTGTGTAAAAATTTATTTAAAAAAATTAATCTAAAAAGTACATAAATAAATTAATATACCTTTAAACGTAACTGGTGGAATGTGTTTTATTTCAAATAAATTATATTTTCAGGAACTAACTGCCTGCCTCATGATGTCGAACGATATCGTTCTTTTGTGAAATTATATATAAAACAAAAACAATTTCAAACTTTCTTTTACTGTAAGCTTCACACCGCCAGCACATAATAAGCAAAAAAATATTTAACACTTTCAAAAGTTAAATGCCGAAATTGAAGACTGCCTCTGAAACTGCAACGATTTAACTGGTTACCTTGCTAATCTTCTTCCATTCCAGTCTATTTTGCAATTGAGAGCGTAGTTTTTTAATGGTCGCGTTCATAAGACGTAACTGTTGCGCAACCTTTGAGTGTTTGTTTTAGAAACGCAGAGTTGAATAGTTTCGCTCCACACAACAGTTGAGTATTTGCTGACATTTTTATCATCATAAATTTTTTTTCGCTACATTTACTAAACATGTTGTGTTTGGCTCCACAGCTGATCAAGAGAGTTATGCGCTTTTTATTATAATGCAAAGCCGTTTTGTTAGATGGCGACTGCAAATTGATTTGTTAAATTTTGCGTCACAAATGCGATAAAGTAACGAAAATAAAGAAATAAAAATAATATACAAATTTCAATAAAAAGATTCAAAGATTTTTTGAACGCAATACCGGCTCAGCATTGAAATATAAATACTATCAGCGCAGGTTTATTATTTTATTGAAGTATTTTGCTGTGCATTTTTATGTTGTGAATATTAAATTTGTGGTGCAGATTTTAAAATAAAATGGAAAATTCCTGCCAAGAAAAACTTCATTGCAAATTCTGTGTTGTCCATACTTTTTAGTATAAGCCAAACTAATTAATTTAGCAAATTTAAATTATTTCTGTAGCATCGATCGCTTTTATTTCTTTTCAATTGTTTACATTAAACAGCTGTTCGTGATCCAATTATTCATCACGCCGTTTTTAAGACGTAACTGTTGGGCTGAACAGTTGAGCTCAACAGCTACGTCTCATGAACGCGACCAATAATACACAGTAAAGTTAAATGTCAGTGGTCTATTCTGTTGAATGATTAAGGTCTTTTTTATACATACTCGTACATGGTCCACTTTTGTAATTTTTGAAAATCTCATTGGTTTTTCTAAAAGTTTTTGTATAAGATAAGAGGTTTGAAACTTTAAGGTCTACTTGATGATTTGGCATTAGCACTAGCTAAAAAAAAACCCAACAAACAAAAGTTTTTGAAAATCTTTGAAAAAATATATCGAGGCAATCTCGATTAATAAATTAAAAAAAAAATTAATAAATATATAAAATATTTATTTTGGCAATAAAAGTGCAATTATAAATATAATAAATATAAATTTTGGCAATTCCCATAAAAAGCACCAATTATCAAGAATGCTTTCTTTTATCTATAAGTTTATTCATCTTCCATTTCCTCATTAATATAAAATACAAATTGTTTGAAACGTACAACAAATGTACATCAAGAACTTTAAACTTTATATCATATATTTATATTTTTGATGAAATTTATTCACAGAAACAATATAAATGAATTTGCTGACAATGAAATAGCAAATAGCTTTTATCTTATCTATTAAATTTATTAATCTTTCAAAGTACTTTTATTACTTTAAAATAACTTAGATACGATTTTCTGCACCCGGTGTATTTTCCACTAGTATTTCTTCCAATTTATTAGATATTAAGAGCAAATTGTGCCCCACTTATGATTTTCTCAATAATCCAAATCGATAAATTTGAATGTCAGAGGTATGTTTGGAATATTTATCAGCAGACTTTTAAAAGCATTTTCAGTGGGATAATTGAACTCAATCTGATAGTTTCGCACCATACGAGCAATGCCCAGTTCTAATTCCATTTCCACAATACGTCGGCCTATACAGCTGCGAGCTCCAAAGCCAAATGGTAAATGTAAAAAGGGAGTACTGGGCTTCAGTGCCTGAGGACAGCCAGAGCTAAATTTGTCGTCTTCTCCTTTAGACGATCTTAGCCAACGTTCGGGTAAAAATTCATTTGGTCGGGGATAATGTTTGCTGTCACGTTCTAAAGAAACAGTGCTCAAAGACACTTGAGTTCCCTTGGGTACTCTGTAGCCACTTATGACTACATCTCTGATAGGGACACGGGCATTACCCACTGTCAAGGGATAATAACGCTGAGACTCCTTAATACAAGCCCTCAAATAGGGCATATTTTTAAAGGCATTCTCATCAAATTCCGAATCTTTATGAGGTACAACTTTTAATACTTCTTGACGCAATTTCTCCTGTTTGTCGGGATTTTTAGCCAAACATAACATTAATGCTGTAAATGTGCTGGTAGTCTGAAAATAATACAGAAATTGTTTTTACTGACAAAGCAAAGAAAAAAATATATTTCTTAAAATTTTATTACCGTATCGACACCCGCCATCAACATGTCCATGGCCATTACTGTGGCAATCTTTTTATCAATTTTAATCAATTTCTCCAAAACACTTTTTTCGTGTTCTGGCTTCTCCGGTGTTCCATTGTTGTGCTCCTGCTCTAAACGTTCGATGGCTTCGTTCACATACGAACTGGTTACATCCACAATTTTATCTAAACACTTCATAAGTTTTTTGAATGTGGGTGTTTTATAATATTTCCATATGGATGGTTTGAACTCAACGTCTACTGAATATGTAAAGAAGTCCTTTAAAGCTTGAAAAAGTTCTTTGGCCCTTGGATTATCGCGGTTTTCATTGATTAAACCTAATTGCTTGTCCAATGCTACAACAGAAACTGATTCCAAGGTCCAACGATTAATATCTTCAAAGAAGTTATCGGGAACTTCAAGAGTTTGGGGATCTCGTATGTGACGTATTCTGAAAAGGAAGATGAAATACACGTAAACAGGATGTACTGCTGTCAGGTTAATTTTGTTCATCGCCCCAGAATTTTTTAAGGCCCCCTAAATATTTCTTTTTTTTTAATTGATAATGATTCGTTAATGTAGAGACAAGCGAATGGGATAATCTCTTAAAAAAAGTTTTTACCCCTAAGTAAAATAAAACCTTTTAAACTGGCAACTCTGAGAAGTTGCAATACAAATTGATTGCAATGAAAATGGAATATAATAAATCTTCTCGTATACAAGAAAAGGAACATTTTGTGTCTAATCTAAGGGCCCATTTTATTTTCTGAGAATGTTTGCAATATTAGAAGCAGAGGACTTTCCCTCTAAATGACATACAACAAAGATATCGGCAGAAAAAAAGTTAAAAGTTTTTAATTTACACACACATCAATGGAAAAATAAAAAAGTATTCTCTCCTCAAGAGGTGAGAAAACAAGATTGTTCAATTCACAAGCTCAGTCGTATGACTTATCGCTTAAAAAAAGACGATATTTGTTTATGTGCTTGTGAGCAGGCAAATTTGTTGTATCGTCATTTTGGCGTATTTTAAATGTCAATTCAATGTAGTCTGTGGAATTTGTGAGTTTGAAAACAATTTTTAATTATTACACAGTGTTGCAAAATTGAATGAAGTAGAAAAATCTGGGACCGGATATTATTTTTCTTGTAGGGCTTGTCGAGTAAAACTAGATTCCAATAGTGAAATATGCCGGACACCTCCAAAATCCGGATTTACGGTTAAAAACCCGGTTTTTGTACCTTTGCGCACTTATAAGCCTGTAATTTTGTTGATAATGATCTGATTTTCAATTTCTTACTAGATTTGGAAAGAAGAAACTGAGATAAAAAAAAACCTGCGATGTGATATTATTTTTCTAGTAGCTGCTGTCGAGTAGATCAAGATTCTGTATTTGAAATTTCCGGGACACCCCCAAAATCTGGAGTTTCGGGTAAAAAACCGGGTTTTCGTACCTCTATGCACTTATAGGTCTGTACCTTAGTTGAATATTAACCGATTTACTACTACTACTACTAGAAAAATAATATCACATCCCAGTTTTTTTTTGTCGCACTGTGTTAATGGATTAATAAAATTTGTATAAAATGTTTAAAAGTTTATTTTCATGAAAAGTTAAATAACTCAGTCAATAACGTATCTATTTTTAAACCCAAATATGCGTTGTAATCGTAAATAAACGTACTTTTTGAATAAATTCAACAGTATTATAGTTTCTTAATAAAATAATGTATAAAAACGTCACCAAAGTTGAACAATTTTTGAAAAATCTACAAAATTTGTGTTTGCTCGACAATAACACCCAAATTTCTCAAATTGAAAATCAGATCATTATCAACAAAATTACAGGCTTATAAGTGCGCAAAGGTACAAAAACCGGTTTTTTAACCGTAAATCCGGATTTTGGGGGTGTCCCGGAAATTTCAAATACAGAATCCTGATCTACTCGACAGCAGCTACTAGAAAAATAATATCACATCCCAGGTTTTTTTTTGTCACACTGTGTTATTCAACTTATGTACTTATACGTATAACTTTGCAATAATTTTTATTAATATAAATAAAAAGTAAATATAAACATAATTGATGTCGCCGAAGGAAATATAACTAACTATTGCAAAACTTACTAAGTACAAAATCGATATAAATTAAGACATAAACACATTCACGACAGCAGGCTACACGGGCACATGGCTACATGGCTTTTTCAAAAATATGCAACTTTTTGCGAAATTTAGCGTTTTTTGCAATATGGGCGACTTTTAACAAAATTTTCAGCATAAATATGCTGATTCAACATATCGCCTAAACTTATCATTACAAATAGAATTTTTCCATGCCTGTCCTCAATACAACCATTTATAAAACATATAAAATTCAAACGTATAATTATAATTATATTAATTATAATTATTATTATATTAATTATAATTATATTAATTATAATTATTATTATATTAATTATAGTTATAACATACTTTTGTATGAAAATTACCAATAACAAAATTAAACTACTGTATAATTAGACAATTACACAACACATACGACGTTAATTCGAGCTTGTGAATTGAACAGATATTTGTATACATTTTTTATACAAAATGAAGAGCGATACAATAAATATTTCTGCATTCATAACACAAAAAATTGCGTTTTTGAGATATGACTACCTTGCAATAAAGAAGCGCTATGAATCTAATCATTATACTATGGATTAGTATTTTAAAGGATACTGTTGTTTTTTATTATGAGTACAGGATAGACTAGATATGAAACAGTGAGTCTGCCTTGTCATCATCATATTTTTGAAACGTTTCAAACCTCGAATATTTATAGCACGTAAAAAGTCTCAAAAAGTAAATGAGAATTACTTAATTCATTCACAAGCCTTATAAGATAAACAAACTTTTATACAACAAACGACTTGTATTTGTTCCTTATCAAGCTATTTGTTCATAAATTTTTTTTTTACGAACACAAACCGCGAAGCCATTTTTGCTTGTCTGCAGAAACACCCAGGGTCTAGGCAGGAATCGAACCTGCGACCCCCCAACTAATAGTCTAGTACGCTATCTACTAGTCTACGGGGGCTCCACTTTTTTTTTTATAGAACAAAGCAACACAGAACAGGTTCTTATTGATAATTTTTTTTATTAACAAACACAAATTAGAAAACTCGTAGATAAAAATTAAGAATTTTTAAAAGGTAATATAAAAAACTAAAATTGCTATTTACATTTTTTAACAAATAGAAAACTTAAAAACTTGATAACAAGTTGATCAAGCAAAAAATAAACAAATCAGTCTGAGGACGGTGTCACGCGAGAGTTTTAAAAACGCACATTTCAGCACTTTGAACAATATTTTCGGTATTGTCTACTAGTTTAGAGAATTGTAAGTAGATAGGTAATGGTGGCAATAGACATGCGCGACTGCGCTGCCGGCCATTACTTTTGAGCGAGCCAGTGTTGCCATCCTCTAGTTTTTTATGTGTGTGTGTAGGTTCGTTTGCTTGCCTGTGCTATGTTGGTTGTGTGTGTGTGTGTGTGTGTAGGTTCGTTTGCTTGCCTGTGCTATGTTGGTTGTGTGTGTGTGTGTGTGTGTAGGTTCGTTTGCTTGCCTGTGCTATGTTGGTTGTGTGTGTGCGTGTGTATGTTCTTTTGCTTGCCTGTGCTATGTTTGGGTGTGTGTCGCGGGTGTATGTTCTTTTGCTTGCCTGTGCAAATCTCGTGATGTATGTTTGGGTGTATGTCGCGGGTGTTTCTGTTGGTATCTAGGCAGTGAATTTTTTGTTGGCAGAGAATGTGTGTATATCTGATTTTTTTAGGTGCGTCGTCATCACTGACGTCATAGCGAGGGTGTGTGTGTTTATGCTGTTTGGTGTGTTGCTGATGGAATCGCGCATGTCTATTGTCACCATTATTTTTGAGCGAGCCAGTGTTGCCATCCTCTAGTATTTTTTATGTGTGTCGTCATCACTGACGTCACAGTATGTTGGTATGGAGGCAGTGAATTTTTTGTTGGCAGAGAATGTGTGTATATCTGATTATTTTAGGTGCGTCGTCATCACTGACGTCACAGTATGTTGGTATGGAGGCAGAGATATTTTTTGTTGGCAGAGAATGTGTGTATAGCTGATTATTTTAGGTGCGTCGTCATCACTGACGTCACAGTATGTTGGTATACAGGCAGAGATATTTTTTGTTGGCAGAGAATTTGTGTATATCTGGTTATTTAAGTATGTCATCATCACTGACGTCATAGCGTGTGTATGAGAGTGTGTTTGAATGTGTGTGTGTTGTTGTGTGTATGTTGTGATCACTTTGGTATCGTTGTATTAATGAGGTTTAGTAGATTTTATTTTTTGTTTTTTATATATTTAAGTCTGTTTTTATGTATGTTTTTGATTTTTCTCTATGTTTTCATAATTCTGCTCACTTCGAGATTTATTCCTTATAATTTGGCTATATAGATATATATAGCATATTTTATTTTTTGTTCTTTTTTATATTTGAGTCTGTTTTCATGTATGTTTTTGATTTTTCTTTGTTTTCATAATTCTGGTTACGTCGACAACTATGAACTCTTTGGTACAGTCCTGATTTATACTACGCGATTCTCATAAGTGCCTATAAATAAGAGGAGTGGTACAACTTTTAATCATACTTACCAGAAAAGTATATTGACTAGTATAAATTTAAAAAGCTTATTTTTTCAAAGTGTCCTTAAATAAAAATAGTTTCAAATAATTGTTGTTAGTTTGTGCAAGTAAAGAAACTTGAAGAAGAATTTTTTAATATTAATACAAATAAAAAAATCAATTACTATACAAAAATGAATACCAAAAGTTGCATTATTTGTAATAAAATCTTTATGAACCAAATAAAATTAAATGAGCACATGGAAGTGCATTCTTCGGTTATGAAGTTTGGTGGTGATAGTGTTGGTGTGAGTGTATTAAAAAGGCATTGTGGATCCTGTAATGAAGTGGTACAACTCTCTTCATGGAACAGCCACATTAAAACCAATGCTCATAGAAAAAGATGTCAGGAAGTTAGAATTAATGATGATCTAACTAGGAGAACAAGTGATTTTAAGGGGAGGATCGAGACATATGTATGTGTGAACAAAAATGAAGGTGTCTTGTATCCAGAGGAATTTTTCTCTTCGGTCAAGAGCTCCATTGTTAGTCAAATAAATGAATGCAGTAAGATTCATACTACACTCAAGCTTAACATGGAGCTCATTTGCGATTATATGAAAATGGCAAATGATGAGATGATCGTGTCCCCACTTGTACACATATCGAAGATGATGCTGGTGACCCTCTCTGACGATGTAGAAGAGCTGTACAAGAAACATACAGAGGAAATACGTACAAAAATGGAAGAGTTTCAGGAGAGGGATAGCGGATGGACATTGATTTCTATTAATTCCCTTGAAATTAATATAAACAAGGCGTCCATAATAAGAGGGTCCAGTTTTATCCCTCTCCCAAGAAATATTGCAATGAAACGTGCATGCATAAATGTCGTGAACTCTGATGTTTATTGCTTTAAGTGGTGCATCATTGCGGCTTTATATATTGATAGTAATCTTGACCATAGACAGAGAAATCAATGTAGAAGCTACAACATTGAGAATATCAAAGCTAATAAAATTCTTTTAGGAGAAACTATGATAAATTTTGATGGTTTAGAGTTCCCCCTCCCACTGAAGCAGCTAAAAAAATTTGAAAATCAAAATGATGTTAGCATAAATGTATTTGGTCATAATGGAACATCACTTATCGGACCATACTATGTGACGAAGGGGGAAAAACAAATACATATTAATATGCTATTGCTCGCCTCAAATGAGAGTTTCCACTATGTACTCATCAAGGATATATCAAAGTAAGTTTCATTAGTGTATTTATTAAAAACGTTTTCTCATCTCTTTTTAAAAATTTACTTGTTTTCGTCGTTTACTTATTATTTTGTTTTTTTCGCTCTTCTCTAGGCTTCTTCGATCTAGCATAACATCACATGTTAATAAGATTATTATTTGCAACACCTGCCTTTATCATACACATGATGATTATATATATAATCATCATAAAAATGTATGCTCCCGAAAGGTAATCAAAATGCCTGAAAATGAAGATGCTCTACGGTTTAAGAACTTTTACAAGCAGCTGGACGTACCATTCGTCATCTACGCCGACTTTGAATCCATTTTGGAGAAAGTCGATGAGAGTGTAAGTATAACAACAACAAATATTCAAAAGCACCATGCATGTGCATATAGTTATTTTATTAAGTGTAGTTTTAGTAGAGATAATAATTTACATAGATATTATTTCGGGGAAAATTCAGCAAAAATATTTGTTAAAAAAATTGTTGAAGATTCAACGGATATTTATGTAAATTATCTATCTAAAGTTGTAAGCATGATGATATCTCCAATAGAATTAGTTAACTATAATAATGCAGAAAATTGTCATATATGTAAGAAAAAATTATATAATGATAAAGTTAGAGATCATTGTCATCTTACGGGTATTTATCGCGGCGCAGCCCATAGCGATTGTAATTTGAATTACAGAACGCCTCAATTTATACCGGTTATCTTTCATAATCTTTCTGCATATGATATGCATCTCTTTTTCAAAGAACTTTCAGGCATACAAAATGCCAGTCTAAAAGTGATTCCCCAGAGCACCGAGCGCTATATTTCTCTGTCAATTCATATTAAGTTAGACAAAACACATGGATTCGAAATAAGATTTATAGACTCGTTTCGATTTATGGCTTCGAGTCTAGACACATTAGCGAAAAATCTTGATAACAGTGATTTCAATACTGTTCGATCATGTTTCGCTGATGAAAATCATTTCGAACTGATTAGAAGAAAGGGTGTGTTTCCATACTCTTACATGGATTCCATGACCAAGTTTGAGGAAACTGAACTCCCTAGTAGAGAAGAGTTCTTTAATATTCTAACGAATGAAGAATGTGCTATAGTCGAGTATGAACATGCTCAAAAAGTATGGAGAGAGTTTAATTGTAAGACTCTCCTTGACTATACTGAGCTCTACCTAAAGACAGATGTTCTTCTTCTAACAGACGTGTTTGAAAATTTCAGAAAAATTTGTAAAGGAATTTATGATCTTGATCCATGTCACTACTATACAGCACCAGGTCTATCTTGGGATGCTATGCTCAAAACCACTCAGGTTACGTTAGAACTGTTTACTGATTCCGAAATGTATATGTTCATGCAAAATGGAATAAGAGGTGGACTAGTTCAATGCTCACAAAGATATTCTAAGGCCAACCATAAGTATTTAGATGATTTTGATGTTACAAAACCATCTGAATATTTAATGTATTTAGATGCGAATAATTTATATGGGTGGGCAATGTCAGAATATCTTCCCTGTGGAGAATTTGAGTGGGTATGTGATCCTGATTTTGATGTGGAAAAAATATCTGATACATCAGAATATGGTTACATATTAGAGGTGGATATAGAGTATCCCGACTCAATACATGATCTACACAATGATTTACCATTTTGTCCTCAAAATAAGACAGTTGGAGGATCTAAATTCAAAAAATTGATTGCAGACTTAGACCCTAAAACAAGTTATACTATACATTATAGAGTTTTAAAACAAGCCATTTTAAATGGTCTCATTTTAAAACAAATCCATAGAATCCTTAAATTTAGACAATCCCCTTGGCTTAAAAAATATATTGATTTAAATACATTCCATAGAACAAATGCTAAAAATAGCTTTGAAAAAGATTTTTTTAAACTTTTAAACAATGCTGTTTATGGGAAGACAATGGAAAACATTGAAAAACGTAGGGACATTAGAATTACTTCATCATGGGAATCAACAAACAGAAATCATTTGGGTCTCAGAGCATTAATTGCAAAACCAAATTTTATGCATTTGTCGAAATTTTCTGATGATATGTATGCGGTGGAGTTGAAAAAAATGGAACCAGAGTATAATAAACCTATATACGTTGGCTTTACAGTACTAGAGTTATCCAAGTGGAAAATGTATGATTTCCATTATGGTTTCATGAAGCCTAAATTCGGAGATAACATTTCTCTCAACTATATGGATACTGATTCTTTTATTTACTCGATTCAAACTGATGATTTTTACGATGACATCCGTAACGATATTAGTTTGAATTTTGACACATCAGAATATCCTATAGATAATCAATTTCATTTACCGCTACTCAATAAGAAGGTTTTAGGAATGATGAAAGATGAAAACAAGGGAGATATAATGACAGAGTTTGTAGGTTTAAGATCAAAAATGTATTCACTGTCGACTCTTCACTCGGAAGATGTTAAAAAATCAAAGGGGGTTAAAAAGTCTGTAATTAAAAAGTTGACCATTAATGACTACAAGAAATGTTTATTTGAAAGTGAGATCTTGTCAGATGAAATGTTTTTATTCAGATCCAAAGCACACCAGTTGTATACTCAAAAACTATATAAAGTAGTGCTTAGCTCTTCTGATGACAAGAGAAATATTATGGAAGATAATATAAAAACGCGTGCTTGGGGACATTATATAGATAGAATTAATGATTCAATGGATATAGATTAATATGTTTTATTTTTAATATTACCTGTAAGATGACAATGATGATTTAATTTTATCCTATTTTTATTAGTTTCTATTGATTTATTATATTATTTATTAATTTATTTATTTAATTTATTTATTAATTTAATTATTGATTTATTTATTTACTATTATTTCATTTGGTGTTCTTACCTATGCCCAAATCATTTGTAAATAAAAAGCAAATATTGTATAAATTTTTTTCCATATTTTTATTAATCTATAAAATTTAATCTGTATTATTATTAAGATTTTTTAAGAAAAAAAAAAAAAAAAAAAAAAAAAATAAAAAATAAAAAAATGTTGAATTTTTTAATATAAAACAGTGAATAAACATGTGCATTTTCTTTATTTTGAAGTCTCTTTCTTAAGTAAAATTGCATTTCTTTTGGCGCAAATACCAAAGTTGTGATAGTCACAGTAGAAATCGTCTGGATACTTGCTATTCATTTGTTTAAAGTTGATGCAGGCAATATTCTCAATGTTAACAATTGTTTGATGAATCATTTCTTCCAACCATTTTTTCTTCTCTTCTCCTTTAACATAGATTGTATAATATTGTAAATTGTCTTTCAAAAATCTGCAAACGCTTTGAAATGATACTGATCCATCGTTCCAGTATAGATGATGATAGTTTTTTGTTAACCAATTTGCTTCTCTCTGCTTTTTTGCCGATAAACATTGGAAATCATATGGAGGTTTTATAATGAAATTGGTGCGTTCATTATTGTTGAAAACAACTGCTACTTCTTTGGCAATAAAATTGTTTGAATTACTTTTGAAACCCTGCAAGTCTATGAAAACCTTGTTATCCTCCATATTACTGAATTTATAAGAGTTTCCGAACTTGTCCTTTTATAGGAATATATTCAATTATACGATCATGAATAAGAATACAGTAAGCTGATGTCTTTGATGGAATATTTGTGTCTGTTTCAAATTCAATTTTTATATCAATTGGTCCGTTATTGAGCGACTCGTTTTGATGGCTAACATCTACTACAATAATCGGTGCATTATTTTTAAATTCTTGAGCGGTGAGAAGCGGTTGAGACTCTCTCATGTAGTAGCTCTGTTGAAATCTTAGATACATATCATATAGAATTGCATAACGCTCATTTTTAAATTTAATATTTAGATCATCATATGGGTATGATACTGAATTTAAATGAACTTTTAAATTGATCAGATCACAATGAACAAACTTATTTTCTTGTTGAAAAGCAATCAACACAAAACGGGGGCGTTCTCTACTTGCGGCTAATTTAACATTCCAAATATGACTTGTTCCTGTATTTAATTGTGGATTTACATGACAATCCCAACTACGGAATGCCATCGGTATAGAAGCACCATTGCTAATAATTTTAATCATATTCAGCTTACAAAGATCAGATAATTGTACGTGTGGAATTCTCCATGAGATGAGTGAAATTGCAAGTTTTGCTTTTTCAGTCGAAACGTTCGAGTGTAGAAGATTTTCATCATTCTTATTACGTAAGAATATCAATTCATGCTTTCCATTTAGTATAACTTTATTATAGTCTTCAGCGAATCCTAAAAGCATCTTAAGTGGTACATAGAAATTAAAGTAGCCATTTACAAGTTTCAAATCATCAATTTTATTCCAACCAGCATTCTGCATTCCTGTGCTTTCCGTTGGTGATAAAGAAACCAAGTTTTTTATGGTGCTTGTGGCTCCTAAATATCTTGTATGATCAATTTCAATGCCATTCAGCTCATAGCGAATTTCATCAAATAGATATGCCACAAAGTTGTTTTTTAATTTGAAATTACCTGTAGATTTAGAGGTTTTCTCATCTACAACAGATCCTTCCACATATATATAACTTTCACTAGGTAAAACATACAAATCTTGATTTTGTATTGAAATGCGTATTTCATCATTATTGTTGTAAGATTGTAGGTATGGCACATATGTATGATAGTCCTTTTTGATTATATTTCCATCAGATAATGGCTTATCCAATACATTTATTATTGAACTCATTTTGTCTTCAGTTTAAAATTAAGAGACTTTAGAAAATTTTTATTTGTTGTTGTCAACGTTTTTTGATGAACTGATCTTTTCAATTGTGGTTTAGGTTGTAATAATGGTTTAGGGTTGTATGTTGTTGCTGTTGTTATATTTTTCGATATACTTGAGTTGTATATCAACATTATTTAGTTGGTCTTAAATGAATTCTTATTGTTATTTCCTCTCCTCGAAAATTAATTAAATCGCCGTACTGATCAACTACTCGTAGCGTTAGTGAACCTACCTCTCTGGAGTTCACAGGTAAATAAATGAGGTTTCTAGGAATCTCAGCTATTTTATAGCCTGGAGGCACATTAATCGGAAACTCGTGTAGTGTATGCGATTTGGAATTGTTCATATATGTATTAACAGTGATACTACTTTCAATTCGTAATAGATTCACCTTGAAAATATTAACTGGAAGATCTGAATAATGATCTTCGTTTGGAGTTAGGATTTTATCGTTGAATCCTAAGAGTTTTCCAATTGTATTTTCCTTATTAAAATATATTGGATCCGTAGAGCTATTAACTTTAACCTGCATTGTGTTATTATTGGCTTCTATAAAAATTTTATTTTCTCTACCATATCGTTTGTATTCTTCCTCTATATAATCAACTATGTCATTCAATTCATAAGATCCAATTGGTATTTCAATCACATTTTCACCTATATGAAACAAATTGTTGTAGACATCAACATTTGGAATGCTATTATACGAATGAAAATCAGTTAGAGCACATTCATATGTCTCATTTAACTCAATAGGAGGGAAGTAATTGGCTGATAACTCTGAAGTGTTGGAGCTCAGAGTAAGTGTTATTGACATTATGCCTGCTTGATTGTAAATGAATAAAGTTTAACACACAATATGGTTTATAAAAAGCATTTTTATTTTAATTTAATCTTTTTTGTTTTGAATTTACATTATAATTTTTAATACTAAATGCAATAATTCTTAATACAATAATTCTAAATATTTTGTTTCAACTATAATATTTCATCTTTACTTATCCAAGAATTGTGTTCATTAGTAAATCCTAACCACTTAACATACGCTTTATCTCCTTTAGTTTTAATAATCTTTTCAACTAGATATGTATTTGGAAATCTAGTTTTTGGGAGTTCTTCATCGTAAAATCCACCTTGAATGAGATTACCACGATAATCCTCTAATATGTATGTTGCAGGATATGTATTTTGAATTGTTTTAATAGTGAAAATTTCTGTTGTCCAATTTGGAGTATAACCTTTTTCAAATGTATGTTTGTATTTGCTTATGCGCACATGATCTCCAACATTAAATTTCGAGATTTTATACATCTTCAAATGACTGTATACTGTATTTAATAATTTTTTCTCATTTGTTGAGTTGACTTTAATTGGAGGCATTTTGATGGTACGATGAACTTTACTGTTGTATGCTTTTAATAGATCTTTGTAGATATCCAACCAGTTATACGAACCATTAAAACTAAATTCTTTCCACATCATCCCTTTTAATGTTCTATTAAATCGTTCTACTATTGATGCTTTCATTGTGCTATACGTTGAATAGTGATTAATTTTGTGCTTATCCATCAATTTCGCAAAGTTTTTATTAAAAAATTCTTTACCATCGTCTGTTTGTAGGTTTTTTGGTACTCGTCCCAGTTGAAAAATATCTACCATTGCTTGTGTTGTTTCAAGTGCAGTTTTTGTTTTCAGCGGTACTGCCCATGCATATTTTGAGAATGCATCAATTATGGTTAACAAAAATCTATAATTTTTATTGTCTATAGAGTAATTCCCCATTTCAACTAAATCAGCTTGCCAGAGATCATCTATTCCTTTCATCACAACTCTACGACGTGCAAAAGATTTTCGAGCTTGTTTATGGAGTTCGTTAACTAGATTTCTTTTTGAAGACATGTTTATAGTTTTAAGAATTGATTTGGATACGTTGTAATCTGCTTGATGAACTTTTACTTATTGATGCGAACATCTAATTTTCCCATCTATAAATCTTTTCATTTAACTTTTCTTTTGTAGACTCTCAACAAATCTTTGTAGATAACCATCTTCCACAAATGTATTGATTTTGGAAATGCTTTCTTCAATTTTCTTATTCTTTTCCAACTGTAATGTTGTTGCTTGTTGTAGCATTTCGAGTTGAATTCTAAAAGTATCATACATTTTGTTGTTATTTTCCTTAAAGTATTTTAATAGTTTATATTCTATTTCTTCGATTTGATTTTGCAGAAACAATTTATTGATAACATCGTTTTCCTCCACAGCCTTTGCAACATTTTTGATTCTTTTGTTTTGGACATCAATGTTGTTGTTCGTATCCATAAAGAACCCCAACAGTCTAGGGGCATTTTTCAGTGAAATTATATCGCTTGTACCGTTTAGATAGTGTCCAAACTTATCAACAGACATACTTTATATAGATTATTGTATTATATTAGCTTCGCGTAGTTCTTCAATAATTGATACAATCTCGTTATTATGATTAGTATGACCAGCAGCTTGTGATGCTATCAGTAGACGAAGTCGATCTACCAACTCATTTGGATCGTCCCAGTATATATAGTTTGGTTTATGGGGGTTAAATTGCATCAATCCACCACCTTTATGATTAGATGATGTCTTATTTGCTATTGCTTTTGATACAGACTGTTGGTTTTGCTCTTTAAACATCTTTTTAATAATATGTTTATATTTATATGCTTTCGTTCCCTTGATTTGACCATCAGGTTTATATTCTCTTCTATACGCATTTGTACTAATTAAGATTTTTTTGTAGAGTTCTAGTTCATATTTATCATAGTTTTTTGGCGTTTTATGAAACATTAGAGAAAACAGTCCTGGCGTTAGAGCCCATATTTGACCACCAACCTGTATTTTACCCTCATTTAATTTGAGGTTACTATCACCAAATTTCCATTCATTATTGAAATCTTTATGTGGCCCATAGTTAGTATCTAATTCATTTCTGCCCTCCAAGACTGATAAGTCAGTGTAACTCTCTTCAATATTTGAATTCTGTGAGTAAAAATTATCATCATCCTCATTGTCACTATTACTTTCATTAGAATCATTGAATGATTTGCTATTATCAAATATTGCTCCTTCTACAAGTTTCTTTGGTGTGCTTGTCTCCAATTTAATTGTTGATTTATTAATATGAGGACTGTTAGTTTCTTCAATTTCTGTTTTCATCTTATTCTTTTCTTTTTTGATAATTCTATTGATATTGTTAGAAATATTTATAAATTCATTTAAGGGGTCTGTTATAGGTTTGAAAGTATCTCTTAGTTGATCACGTGTATCTATTTCACCAGTTTTTATACTACGAAGCTTTTTCTTCAAGACATTTCTCGTTGCAACCAATTCTTTTAAAACTTTCTCATCCATGTTTAGCAACAGCAATTATCAGATCAGGTAATCAGGTATCAGATCAGCTTATCAGGTATCAGATCAGAATATCAGGTATCAGATCAGCTTATCAAGTATCAGATCAGATTATCTGGTATCAGATCAGATTATCAGGTATCAGATCAGATTATTAGATATCAGATCAGCTTATCAGGTATCAGATCAGATTATCAGGTATCAGATCAGATTATCAGGTATCAGATCAGATTACCAGGTATCAGATCAGATTATTAGGTATCAGATCAGATTATCAGGTATCAGATCAGATTATCAGGTATCAGATCAGATTATCAGGTATCAGATCAGATTATCAGGTATCAGATCAGATTATTAGGTATCAGATCAGATTATCAGGTATCAGATCAGATTATTAGGTACCAGATCAGGTTATTGGGTATCCTATTAGGTTATCAGGTATAGTAAATATTTTAATAGATATGTAGGTGTATTGTGTGTTCAAAGTCAGATTATATACTAAAGTTGTTCTTTTATGTATAGTAATTTATATTGTTATAAAATAGTCAAATAATTTTCTATAGCGACCATTGTTTAACTCGTTATCTTTGCTTATCATCAGAAATCCATATTTTTCCTTCCAACATTCTCTACAAATTTTATGAAATTGTTCAAAGTTCATGTCGCCGGCAACATGATCACTATAAACATGCTTCATATTTCTGTCATCTTGTTTAAACATTATAATTACATTCGCGTTGTCTCTTATCAAATGCTTGGGAATTCTGGTATAAGTTTGACACAAGTAGAATGAATCCACATCCTTATGTCGACCCATACAAAAATAATCCCGTATATTGTTCTGCTTCTCACACGCAACATCATCAAATATCATAATTGAATTAGTTTTAGCTTCGTTAGGGGTAATAACTGATTCATTGTTGTCAAATGTGTAATATCCCATTCCTTTAATTGGTGAAATTAATCTCTTCAAGTATTCATATTTCGACTGATATAAGGATTTTGAGTATAAATAGATGTTTTCAAACTTTAGTCCGTTAGGACTTTCTAGTAACCCAATCATAACATTAGTCTTTCCACAATTTGATGGTCCCACTATTAGAGCTCGGATAGAATTTGGTAAGAGTGAACTGTGTTTTATTTTTGAGGTGATGTTCGATGAATCATCAATATTACGAACCAAAATATTTTTATGTTGTTTCACTAACCGCATTTTTGTAACTAAATATAATTTATGTTTGTTACCTTTTATTATAGAAAAAAAAAAATTAAATAAATAAAATGGTTATACATTACAACAAGTCGTTTAGTCATAAAAACACCTTCGTTGGAGCAGGTATAGTAGATAAAATAATAAATAATCTTCCTGTTGAACTTCATCTTCCTGGATATCAGTACTGTGGGCCTGGAACTAAGCTACAAAAACGTTTAAATCGAGGTGATAAAGGAATTAATTTACTGGACTCTGCGTGCAAAAATCACGATATAACTTATTCTAAAAATAAGGACTTAAGTATTAGACATCAGGCAGATAAAATTCTTGAAAATTCAGCCTGGGATCGAGTTTTATCAAAAGATAGCAGTCTTGCAGAAAAATCATTTGCATATATGGTTACTAACACAATGAAAGCCAAAACGAAGTTCGGTATGGGTGTTGGAAAAAAGAAAAATGAAAAGAAAACCAAATTAAATGGTAAAAAATTGTTCACTTCATCAATTAGAGCTGCAA
Organism: Gymnocheta viridis; assembly: GCA_956483585.1. NCBI lineage: Eukaryota > Metazoa > Arthropoda > Insecta > Diptera > Tachinidae > Gymnocheta > Gymnocheta viridis. The sequence goes on from OY101440.1 coordinate 121,011,444, forward strand.
CAAAAATACTAAAGAAACAAAAACCTTTAGACATTAACTCTGCCATTAGAATCGCACGTAAAACTATCAATAAATCCCTAAAAGGAAGAAAATCACATGTTATAATACCACGCATAATAAGTGTTCCAAAAATTGGTGGTTTTTTACCCCTAATACCGATTCTAACTGCTCTGGGGGCAATTGGCAGTCTAGCCACTGGAGGTGCCGCTATAGCTAAGGCTGTAAATGCAACAAAGAATGCAAAAAATCAACTTGATGAAGCAACTAGACATAATAAAGCGATGGAATCTATAGCAGTTGGAAAAGGCCTTTACCTAAAACCATATAAAAAGGGATATGGTTTAGTTTATAAAGAACAGACAAAAAACTCTTAAGAATGCTACCCAACAGACCACTATCAGATGTTGACCTAATAAATTTTTCTATAAATATTCCTTATTTTAGAGGAGTATTCATGTTGGACTCACTACCAAAACGATCAAAGAAAATTGAGTGTGGAATAATCAATTTAGATTTATCAACAGGTCCTGGTACACACTGGGTAGCATATTATAAGAACATCGATGAAAAAGAGTATTTCGACAGTTTTGGAAACTTACAACCTCCTTCGGAAGTAGTCAAATATCTTGGTACAAATATAAAATACAACTATAATCAACATCAGAATTTTAATACATTTATCTGTGGTCATTTATGTCTTAAATTTCTTTATGAAATAACTAAGAAAGATTAAATAAAACCACATAATCATCTATATTTTACAAAACTCTTTAATGGCTTTTTTTATTTTTTATTTATAATTTACTAAACAGAATTAATTTATTTTAATGCCAAACGGGATATTGACTATTTTGAATTAAAAATTCATCCATCTCACTCTCAAGAATTAGGCCGCACTCTCCTTCTCTGCATAGTTGAAATGATTTACTCGAGAGATCCTTAATTTCTTCATCTGTTAAACTATTATATTTTTTGGGGAGAACCATTATGTTGTTTTCCAACTCAACTTCTAGTTTTGGTCCATATTTTGTTGTTATCCGTGATATATTTTGAATAGGATATTTAACTGTTATATCCAGATCCTTAATGTGAATTAAGGATTTACTCTCCAGGGAATTAAATTTTGTTTTTAGATTTTTCACGGAGTTCATTTTTGATTGAGATCTTGTCACTTTGAATCTTTAATTGTAATTGAACTTAAAAGTAGCTCCGATACTTCCAAGAAAATATTTATGGTGAAATAGGGAATAAGTGGGGGATAGTGATAGGGTGAAGGGGATAGAGAGAGATAATAATATAAAATTGGCATAAGAGGGAGAAGGAAATAATACACAGATTATGATGAATAAATGTTGAAGTCAGCATAATTATGAAAACTTAAAGAAAAATCAAAAACATACATGAAAACAGACTCAAATATAAAAAAAGAACAAAAAATAAAATATGCTATATATATCTATATAGCCAAATTATAAGGAATAAATCTCGAAGTGAGCAGAATTATGAAAACATAGAGAAAAATCAAAAACATACATAAAAACAGACTTAAATATATAAAAGAACAAAAAATAAAATCTACTAAACCTCATTAATACAACGATACCAAAGTGATCGCAACATACACACAGACACACACACACACATTCAAACACACTCTCATACACACGCTATGACGTCAGTGATGATGACATACCTAAAATAATTAGATATACACAAATTCTCTGCCAACAAAAAATATCTCTGCCACGATTCCATCAGCAACACACCAACCGGCATAAACACACACCCCCGCTATGACGTCAGTGATGACGACGCACCTAAAAAAATCAGATATACACACATTCTCTGCCAACAAAAAATATCTCTGCCTGTATACCAACATACTGTGACGTCAGTGATGACGACACACCTAAAATAATCAGTAATAAACACACTCTCTGTCAACAAAATATTTCTCTGCCACGATTCCATCAGCAACACACCAAACGACAGAAACACACACCCCCGCTATGACGTCAGTGATGACGATGCATCTAAAATAATCAGATATACACACATTCTCTGCCAACAAAAAATATCTCTGCCTCCATACCAACATACTGTGACGTCAGTGATGACGACGCACCTAAAATAATCAGCTATACACACATTCTCTGCCAACAAAAAATATCTCTGCCTCCATACCAACATACTGTGACGTCAGTGATGACGACGCACCTAAAATAATCAGATATACACACATTCTCTGCCAACAAAAAATATCTCTGCCTCCATACCAACATACTGTGACGTCAGTGATGACGACACACATAAAAAAATACTAGAGGATGGCAACACTGGCTCGCTCAAAAATAATGGTGACAATAGACATGCGCGATTCCATCAGCAACACACCAAACAGCATAAACACACACACCCTCGCTATGACGTCAGTGATGACGACGCACCTAAAATAATCAGTTATACACACATTCTCTGCCAACAAAAAATTCACTGCCTAGATACCAACAGAAACACCCGCGACATACACCCAAACATACATCACGAGATTTGCACAGGCAAGCAAAAGAACATACACCCGCGACACACACCCAAACATAGCACAGGCAAGCAAAAGAACATACACACGCACACACACAACCAACATAGCACAGGCAAGCAAAAGAACATACACACACACACACACAACCAACATAGCACAGGCAAGCAAACGAACCTACACACACACACACACAACCAACATAGCACAGGCAAGCAAACGAACCTACACACACACACACACACACAACCAACATAGCACAGGCAAGCAAACGAACCTACACACACACACACACACAACCAACATAGCACAGGCAAGCAAACGAACCTACATACACACACACACACGACCAACATAGCACAGGCAAGCAAACGAACCTACACACACACACACACAACCAACATAGCACAGGCAAGCAAACGAACCTACACACACACACATAAAAAACTAGAGGATGGCAACACTGGCTCGCTCAAAAGTAATGGTGGCAATAGACATGCGCGACTGCGCTGCCGGCAGCGCAGTCGCGCATGTCTATTGCCACCATTACCTATCTACTATTGTATCCACATCTGTAATTTTTGTTTACTGAAAATAGTTTCATAAAATAGGAATTAATATTCCAAAAGCATGAATTTATTTAGCTCAATACGTAAAGACGTGCGTTTTTAAAAAGCTCATGTGGTCCCTGCCCAATACAAACTGTTTGTATGTTTGTAAAAATTTTCTTGACTAAAACTTTCGAGTAGTTTGTCAATAACTTGGTAATTAATAAGAGTGATGCAATTCTCAGTAAATGACAAGCAACTTTCATAATTTTAAAACTTACCTTTCTATAAATTCCTTATTGACTCGTGACATTTTTCGGAAATACAAACCAATATTTTTGGGTTGCATCATCACAGGATTCACAGCTGAACGAAATGTACCCCAGGTCTCACCTTGTCTAAAGAAATTGATGAACTTGTGAATATATAATTTTGGTTTTTACTTTGAAAGACCATACGTTGATATAAGACCCTCAACACCTTGAAAGAAATCTGCACGATGTACATGACGATGATATTGTAAAGCTTCTGAGCCGGGACGATTTGGCCAAATGCCCTCATTGCGTAAAACCTGTTCAAAGTCTTCAACATTATGGGTTATAACGAAACTTTCGCGGCCAAAGAATCCCGGTAAACGGGCCACATTTCCGTAATCATTTTTTAAGGCCAGCATTAATTGAGAGGTATCTAAATTTGCATATTTCCCACTGGGAAGAAATTCTTTTAAAAACTTAAAAGTATTTACGGTGGGAATATCTTCGTAGGGCTTAGCATTTTCCCATTCAGTATTTGCCAATGATTCGGAGATCGTTTCATTTGCTAAAGCGCCTGCGGCTCTCGTGGATTGAAAACGGAACTGCGTATAATTTATTTAATTGATTTTGTTTTCATTCTCAATATTTAATTAATTTTTATAAACACAAATACGTACTGTGAGTGGTTTTCGTTTTATTGTTCCTGTTTTATTTAAAATGTAATTGTTATTAAAAATTATAGTATATTTTATTAATTTAAACATTTTCCCGCACTCTGAACAAATAACAACAGACAATCTTAGCACTTAAATTTATACTATGAGCTATTTTTCACTATTGTAAAACGTTAAATTTTCTAAATATAATATATTATGTACATTAATTATTATTTGTAGCGTTTTATTAAAAAAAAGAGCTTTTTAGATTGTACACTTGTAACACGCTTTACGTCGCCTCGGCCTGCGTATCTGTAGATTGCGTCGTCAATTGCTAATTTTGTTTGTTCAGTCTAATGCTTTAAACACATAGACCACAGCAGGCTACTCGGCTACACGACTACTAATGCAGTCAACTTCATTATTCACCATGTAGCCAACTAATTAACTATTTTGAAAAAGACAGCTACATCGCTACAACAGCTATTCGTTCTACAAATACATACTTCCGTGGTGCCGCTTTAAAGTATTTCATTTTTATAAAATAAACTTATGTCGTTTTCTTTTCTAAAAAAAATTTAACATTTCTTTTACTTTTAATCAAAAAAATTTTTATTCAGAGTTTTCTTAAGACAAAAATTTTGTCTTGTAAGTAATGAAACAATAATTTCTAATAAACTCACTATTTTAACACTGGGTCTTCACGTAGCAATTTCATTGCTGAGAACAAGCAAAAACGTCGGCAGAGTTTTGATAGTTCGATTGCTGATTGCTTTTAGGTGGAGAACACGTAAAATTGCTTCGTCACAAACTCAAAATTTTCAAAGTGAGAGGTTGTATAAATATGCTATAATTTTATATACATAAAGATAGGAATTGTTGATGAAAGTTTATTATTTTAAATATTTATTCGGTTTTCCACTCCATTAGGTGTTTTTTTAATAAATATATAGTTTTTAGTTTTCTAAATTCAAATTCGCAAATGTACTGACTACAGAAAAGAGAAATGACAGCAGATTGACAGGCAATAATTGCTCAAGCAATGACTTGAGCAATCATTGCGCAGTGGGTTGTCAATTATGGCAATCGCGGTCCACATATAACAATTTTCATGAACGCGATTAATTTTGGCAATTGCCGCAATGGATATTGCTACGTGAAGACCCAGTATAAAAAATCATTATATTGCAAATTTTTAGTAAAAATCTTCTAGAAAATAAAACGCCATTACAATTTTAAAATATATAATTGGGGGACTCATACGGTGTCTTATCGTGTCATATTGTCTTAAATAAGTTTAAAAATATTTTTATTACTTTTCATACAAAAAGTGTCCATTAATAATACAATTAATTCTTCATGATATGTTTCTGTTAGTTTCATAACCAATTTGTTTTCTTTTTGATTTTGTTTTTCGAAAAACTGTTGCATCATTCATCAAAATACGTCAGGTTTTATTTTTAACAATTTTAACTGAAAAAAATATGTATCGCAAAAATGACCGAAATTGGCGGAAAATTATTCATATAAAATAAATCTATAAACATTATTAGATATCACTAAGACCGCAAAAAATCAAATAACTTGGAATGTATTTTATATCGCGAAAATTCGTAAAGGGAAATCACAGAAGCTTTAAACAAGAATGAAAACATTTAAAATTCGCCAAAAGTGCAAAAAAGGTAAACAATTCCCAAAAATTGCAAAAAAGTCTCAAAAGCGGTTTAAATTTACTAAAACAAGAAATGGTTCAAACTCGGGAAATTCGCCTGAATCGCAGAAACAAGTTTCAAAATTAATAATAAAATAAGTGATAAAACTGTAATCAATTGCAAAATCTCGAAAAAAAAAATTGCGAAATTTACAAAAATTCACAAAATATAACAAACAATATTGATTAAAAATCAATAATAGTGAGAAATCGCAAAATTGGAAACAAGTCTCAAAATTTATAACAAAAAGTTTTAAAACTGTAAGGAATGACAAAACCATGAAAAATCTTAAAAATATAGATAATTCACAAAATCTGGCCGGCGTAGAAAATATACCAAGATCGAATATTGATTAAAAATCACTAATATCGTAAGAAGATAAATAAATTGCAAAAAATCAATTCGATCGCAAAAATGTTGAAAGTTAACGAAAAATTGCAAAATTTTAAATAATCGTTAAAATTGATGAAGAATCGCGGAAACTGTAAGGCATGCCAAACATTCGGAAAAATTGCTAACATCGGAAAAATAGCATTGTCTAATATTGATTAAGACTTTCAAGAAAAACTTGATATAAATCACTTCTATCACATTTTCCATGAAATTTATTGAAATTCGTGGAGAAATCGACAACATAACTATCATTTGAATTTAATATATCAAACAAAATGTAAACCAAATGAATTCATTTGTTAAAAACATCTTTTTTGTTAATGTATTTATAAAATTTTAATTTTGTGATGTATTTCTGTTAAATAAAATAAAATAAGTTGACGGCGGTGTCTACAGCGTTGGTCGTGTAGCCGTGTAGCTGTGTTGGTCTCAAAATAATCGTCTTCCTATTTTAGTTTTGACAGATTGTAGTTGGTAGCCTGCTGTAATAAATGTGTTCAATGCATACGTATGAATCACGTTTACTTATATCATCAACTTATAATGCGACATATTCATAGTCACACTTATAGTTTAAAACCAGTTAAGATGCAACTTAATTTAACTACCAACTTTAAACTCACTTATATTCATAGTCGATTTCTTGACAGTTGTTGATCAGTTTATTTTTATGATAATTCGATAGGGACACCATAAGTTTTTCATCGAATTCTATTTTGAATGTTTGTTGTTAAAGCGTCCAATGTAATAATAGTCTGTGAGAATTTCCAGTTTCCTTTGCGGTCCGCAAAATACAGATCTGTATCAAAAATAATACTTTTTGTCTATCTATAAATTTTTCAAGTTTTATTTTCTTAAGTGTTTGTTTTTAGAGCAGTCAAAAATTTAAATTAGCAAAAAGTGTAAAAATCGGTATAAAGTCCTGAAATTGATTTAATGAAAATCTTTCGATATACTCAAACGAAATTAACTTGATAAATCGCTTCTATCGCGAAAAATTTTAAATTTTGTAAACAAGTTTATTGATTAAAAATCGGAAAAACTGTATGGAATACCAAAAATTTAGGAAAATTACGAATATTCGCATAAACATGCTAACTGCAAGTCAAATATTGATTAAATACAGATAAAACCGTAAAAAGCTCGAGAATGATTTAAAACAAATTCTTTCTCAAATGATTAACGTTTGAAAATGATTTGAAAGAAGGGACTGTAATTTCAAAATGAGGAAAGAATTTATTCGGGTTGATTAAAATACATTTTATTGTTATTTGTACTCAAAATTTTGAGTACCACTCGTACTCAAAGTAAGTAAAAATTGCTTGAATTTAGTACAGCGTTTTTCTTTCTGTGTAATAATCTGGAAAATAAGTGAACTTAATTTATTTCATTGTAGTTTCTATTTCTATCATATGTAAAACTATTAATTAATTTAATTCCGATACTCTAACCGCAATCTGTTGCTAATTATTATTAATAACATACTTTATTAACGATTTCTAATGCGATTACTTTTATTCAAAAAGTGAAGTAATTGATTATTTTCTGCGTCGCACGCTTGCTAATTGATTACGATTATAAATAATCTACAAAGAAGCAGAATTACTTGGGATTACTTTCAAAAAATCAAAAGTAATTAAAAAAATAATTCGACTACTTTTAATAATTATAATTACTTTTGATTATTTTTGATAATATTTTTTCAAGAAATCACATGGTCAGGAAAGTTTTCACGCAAGAGAGCGTCGTCTCAATAATCTTGTCCCTACAGCTACAATTTTTTCAACAGTTTCACAATCGCTCGGCGACCCAAAAATGCTTTACTTTTGCGAACTGTGAACGCCGTTTTTGTAATGAAATAAATGTTTCATTGCAACACCCTGTATTAAATGATAAAACATCATATTTCAAACGTTAGTAAACATTTCGTTTCCTATTAGAATTTTCTATAAAAAAATTACGTAATTTTCAATTTAATTTCAGTTTTAGCTGAAATGAATTTTTTAAATCCAACTAAGCAGATAAGTCGAAACTGAACAGACTATGAATAATTTTAGAAACAACTAAAAATAGTTCAGTCTTAAGTTGGAAGTAAATGTGGCTAAGAATATTCACCATTGGTTTTTTTTAACTTCAGCATTAACTATTTCCAAGTTAATTTGTTGAAATGAACGCTTTATCGGTAGATTTATTTTATTTTTATAACAAATAAAAAAACTATATCAATATCCGTTAAAAATATACTCGTTTTAGGGCGTAAGTGTTATTGCGTGTTGTTGCGTTCTGCGTTTTTAGTTTAATAATGGCTTTATTAATCAACTAAGCTTTTCTTACTTTACTTTACAATAGATTAACCTGAAAACGTTTATAGGGCAATATGTTAAGTATTTAATTTGTTTTAAATATTATTTGCGATATGCTATTTTTATTTATAAAAAGAGCTTTAGTATTGTTTTCAGTATTTTGAATATTGTTTATATTTTGTTGAATTTGTTCCAAAAAAGAGCTTTTTTATACCCACATGGCTCTGAAAAATTGATTATTTATTAAATTATTTTTTTATTCAAACTCCGAAAAAAATGTTTACATTTGTAAATATTCCGGCGAGATTCAGATTTGAAGTATTTGTCTAGTAGATTACTAGTGCATTTATAATTTAATTTGAAATTCCAGTGATATTTCTGCTAATTTACTAATTACAAGCGGATTCAATACTTGTGTTTTCCCATCTTTTGTTAATGTATCTTTAAGGTTTGCCTTGATTTAAGCAGATCCTTTACAATATTTCAAGTAAAATTATTTTCTTTGTTGGGTATGAATTGATTGATCTTTCATTTCCTCAATATTATAAAATATAAATTGCTAAAATGTATAACAAATGTGAGGCGAAAGCTTTAAAGCTTTCTAAATAATAGGCTGTTTTCCTAAACGTATTTTCCAATGTATGAAAACAGTCAGTGCAGGTGCTTCTTATGGAAATCACATTTTTTCACAAAATTAATATTAAACGGATACAGTAAATGTTAACTGTTTTATTAAAAACACATTGAAATTGATTATTGAGAGGTATAGTTACATACTTCCTAAGCGAATTTCCCGTTTCATCATCAAGGAAACTTTACTCAAATATTTCTTAGAATACTAAAGATTTTATATTAAACTTTCATTATAACCAATTGCCAACGTATTGGAACATTGTGTATAAAATTTTTTAATACCTTTTCTGTAGGTCTTGCTACTAATTAATTTTTTTGGCTGCGAATTGATAACAGAAGTGTTGCCTTTGGAAACACAATAAGTTGCAAAAAATTTCTCTGGTACATTTAGGAACATTTTGAGTATTATTACGACAAACTCTGCAGGAAATGTCAATAGTGCAACTATACTGACTTACTATTGACACAGTCACCAGTACTAGTTACTTATAATACACCAAGCAATTATTATAGACATTTGACATGTGTGTGTCATTGAAAATCCACTACTTACATTGTTACTATTGACTAGTTTGTTCTTTTGGGACCACATGTGGACATTGTAATTTACTAGTACATTTAAGTAATTCTAGTCTATACTTTTGGTGCTTTTCTGAATTAGATGTTAATATTTAAAATGCATATTTTGTTAACTTTTTAAATTATATTAAGAAAAAATTAAAAAAAAATTAAGGGCAATAAGCATAGTTTTGCTAGAGAGCTCTAATTTTTGTGGCTAAAGGTTGTCTGAGAGCAGCTGGTGCCCTTTTTTTGATTAAGCCGCTGCCGCTCTTATTTTTTAACGCTTTTAACAAACACTAAAACGTATTTTTTATGTACTTTTATCAAATTAAAAATATAAATATTGTGAATAACTACTTTTATGTCACACTTGAAAAAATAATTGAATAATAAAAATCATTGTGACGCCGACACATTATCAATCATCTGCCGCCACCACAAACTTTTTATCTCATCAAAGGCAAATATAAAAATGCAGACATTTTGTGTGACAAAGTTTCCAAACAGTCACCAAAATAGTAGACAAAAGTAGTGTCGTAGAGACACTTGTCTTCAGGTTTCTTTCAGGGAATCAATAGGCGTTTAGAAAAATAGTCGTCATATTCTTAAATTTTTACTTCAGTTATTTAACTATTTCCATATTTGCAATACACAACTTATTTTTTTTTGTTCGAGTGTTTAAATAGGAATATACTCATTTTGCAAATCGGTTTCTGTCTTTCTTGCTTAAAATGAAAATTACTTGGAAAAATTATACATTTCGAAATAATCTATATGTATCGCCTACCCAAATCATATAAATAAATTTACTGACAATAACAACAAATAAAATATTAGATCATCAATTAAGTTTAATCTTTCAGATGCTTTTAATACTTTAAAATGACTTAAATACAATTTTCTGCACCCGTTGTATTTTCCACAAGTATTTCTTCCAATTTATTAAATATTAAGAGCAAATAGTGCCCCACTTATGATTTTCTCAATAATCCAAATCGATAAATTTAAAAGTCAGAGGTATGTTTGGCATGTTTATCAGCAGACTTTTAAAAGCATTTTCAGTGGGATAATTGAACTCAATCTGATAGTTTCGCACCATACGAGCAATGCCCAGTTCTAATTCCATTTCCACAATACGTCGGCCTATACAGCTGCGAGCTCCAAAGCCAAATGGTAAATGTAAAAAGGGAGTACTGGGCTTCAGTGCCTGAGGACAGCCAGAGCTAAATTTGTCGTCTTCTCCTTTAGACGATCTTAGCCAACGTTCGGGTAAAAATTCATTTGGTCGGGGATAATGTTTGCTGTCACGTTCTAAAGAAACAGTGCTCAAAGACACTTGAGTTCCCTTGGGTACTCTGTAGCCACTTATGACTACATCTCTGATAGGGACACGGGCATTACCCACTGTCAAGGGATAATAACGCTGAGACTCCTTAATACAAGCCCTCAAATAGGGCATATTTTTAAAGGCATTCTCATCAAATTCCGAATCTTTATAAGGTAAAACTTTTAATACTTCATGACGCAATTTCTCCTGCTTGTCGGGATTTTTAGCCAAACATAACATTAATCCTGTAAATGTGCTGGTAGTCTGAAAATAATACAGAAATTGTTATTACTGACAAGGAAAGAAAAATATATATATATTTCTTAAAATTTTATTACCGTATCGACACCCGCCATCAACATGTCCATGGCCATTACTGTGGCAATCTTTTTATCAATTTTAATCAATTTCTCCAAAACACTTTTTTCGTGTTCTGGCTTCTCCGGTGTTCCATTGTTGTGCTCCTGCTCTAAACGTTCGATGGCTTCGTTCACATACGAACTGGTTACATCCACAATTTTATCTAAACACTTCATAAGTTTTTTGAATGTGGGTGTTTTATAATATTTCCATATGGATGGTTTGAACTCGATGTCCAGTGAATAGATAACGAAATCATTTAAAGCTTGAAAAAGTTCTTTCGCTCTTGGATTATTGCGGTTTTTATTGATTAAACCTAATTGTTTGTCCAATGCTACAACAGAAACAGATTCCAAGGTCCAGCGATTAATGTCTTCAATAAAACTATCGGGAACTTCAAGAGTTTGGGGATCTCGTATTTGGCGAATCCTGAAAAGTGAAGAGAAATACATGCAAGGAGGATGTAATAAAAATTAAATTCGATAGAAATTGGGTTTAATTAAATTAGCCAGACTGACTTCAATAAATAGCAAGATTTGGTTGAGCATTTATCTTGTGAATTAGTAGTTTACAGACTAAACTAAATTCCGAGTTTTTATTAGTTTTTTTTTTAAATAAACGATCGACTACTATTTTATTTATTTTGTTTTTTTGTAACTACAAACTCAAACTGAAACACCCAGGGTCTAGACAGAAATCGAACCTGCGACTCCCAAACTAAAAGCCTAGTATGCTATCTACTAGTCTGCGGCGGCTCCCCAATCTAAAGTCCAATAAATCAGCACGAGCTGATCTCAATTTTTTAGTTGAGCCATTCTTAAACCATTAAATCTATAAATCAGTTAACATTTAAACCATCTTTGGACGTCTTAACTACCAACATAGACAATGTGATTTTGACAACTCTGAGCTTGTTGTAAGAAAAATGTTATTTAAAAATTTTGATTACACATATTTTGCTCAAAATAAAATAAAAACTTATGATTTTTTCCTCGCATGAAGACGATTTTACTAATTGTGAAACCTGAAATATTCTGTTGTTTTCCATTTATCTTCCCAGAGTGAATATAACCTGTCGCAGGATACGTCACGTGACTGGTACCCAGTGACTAGCAACCAGTTCGAGTTCCGGAACTTTATATGAGAGGTACCGGTAACTTTACCATAAGATAATTAAGATACTCCTGTGGTAGTATCCTTCGTACCTGTTATGGTTTCTTAAAAACTTAATTAATGTTGAAAAAACTACGTACAACTTTTTGAGTGAGGGAATTTTGTGAGCACTTTTGTTCTAGTTTTGTAGATCGTTCCACCAGTCACTACTCAGGAGCTTTTTGTACCATTCTCATTTGCACCAGTCATGGGACAGGTACATTCAGGACAATTGGTACAACATTTTCTTTAGGGTTATTACTATTTGGAAAATTATAAATAATATACGCGGCGGTGATTTTCCGCTATTGGAATTAAACTACATTTAAATTGAAACGCAGCTCTTAAACTTTCATTGATTTACTTTTTAGTTTAACAGATTTAATTGTGAAGAATTATAATTATAAATTAAAATAATTTTGTAATCAAATATAATATTTAACAATTAAAAATAAAAGTATTTAGACTGACAGTCTCTAGTATTTTTACTTTTATTCCTTTCAGACCGAAAAAAGATGAGGGAAGATGGGATTCGTATAAAAAAATAAATAAACAAATAAAATACTAGTTTAATTATAAAAACTGCACAATAAGTTTAACCAACGGCGAAAATTGTTATACAAATGTTATACAATTACTTAAATTGTTATACATTTAAGGCCTTATTCAGAGACGATTAATAAAGTTAATGTGTGCATTAAAACTGGGTTTCCCATATAAAAATCCAACATTAAACCTACTATAACCTTATTAATCGTTTGTGAATAAAAATAAAAAAGTAATGGAAAACCCGTATTTCTTGGTAGTTTACTCTTAATGAATGGTACAATCAGTAAAAAAAATTAAATTACTCAGGATTTTAATTATTTACTCAGATAAAAATAACTGAAAGGAAAACTTTTCCAATAATCTACAATTAATTACTGCAAAAATAATCTGAGTATATTTTAATTTTCATTAAAATGCGACTGAATTGAAAACTTTAAATTTTTTTCTTTAAAAGTATTATTGCCTAGATTTATGACTTATTAAATTGATAACAAATTTTTCAAAAACAAACAAATTTTATAATACTTAAAGAAATGAAATTCTTAATAAATGACAACCACTCCACCATCAACTTCTATAAGACTTCTATTAAGAAGAATATACTTTTGCACACAAACTACCACTACTATTAATAATAAATATTACTTTGCAATAGTTGTAAACCGCTTACTAGTAAATAAACAAATAAAGTATTCTCCGAGTAGCGCAGTAGAGCGTGCGAATATCTTGCAAATGATCGGTTGTTCAACTCTTACTGAAGACATGTATTTTTTTATTGTGTGCCTGATCGCAAAACCAAATTTTTAGCGCTTATATAAGTAAGTAAAACACTTGACGAGGGCTGCCAGCAATACTTTCAGAAAAATCGTAAAATTTTGTAAATAAAATCGTAAATTTTTGGAAATAAAATCGTCATAAATGACAGTATTAAAAAAAATGCAATAAAATCGTTATTCAAAAATCTTCTGTTTTATACAACAATCTTTTAAAAAATTTAAAAATTAACAATTCAGCAGATTTATTAAAAAAACAACTTTAAACATTTTATGCAATTCAAAGCAACATTTGAAGAGATTTTTTGTCCAAACTTTCCAAAATAAACGTTAATTTTTATGTTTTAATTTAAATAGAAATTCATAGAATACATATACTATTATACAGTTTTTAATAAACTTGCAATTCATGTGCAGAGTCGAATTAATTATTTGATTTATTCGATTTTATACACGTACAAACATACATATCTATCTATATTATTAATAGGCAATCACGTTATTTCATATCCCTTTTACGACCGTCATACTGAACCGATTTTGGAAAGATTTATATGTTTTTAAACGAGTTTTTATGTAAGTAGATGTGCACAATCTTAATTTTATTTGAATTGATTTGATATTTAAAGAGCTATAAGCGTTTAAAGTTGCTACTAACACATGCACACTTATTACATGCATGTATCAACTTTAATTTGAAAAATAAACAAAGTGTGCATATGTGTTTGTCCAATTTGCTTTTAAATAGAAATGAGACAGAGTTTTAAGTTGTTTATTTAAAATTTTTTTTGTTTTTGTATTTTTTCGTATGTATTTATGTAAATGTTTAATATTAATTTCTAGAATGCGGTCGATTGAGTCGATCGCTGAATACACTAGTTTATATAAAGTACGAAAGAAGGACATATGATATTGTTTAATTTGGGTAATTACAAAATAAAAATACTATTCATAAATATCATCATTTTGAGGGGAGTTCCTGTTTCCAATGAACTTCTTATCTTGGTTATATTAAGATTAATTTGGCTAAATATTATTTCAACATTAGCTGTAGAGTTTGGCAAAGTCATTAAGTTATTTACAAATTCACATAAATTTGGAAAAATTTGGAAGGTTTATTGTTTGGTAGATTAATTGACTTTCCTCTTTTCCAAAATATGTCTCCAAAAATCTTAGTTCTCTTATTTTATGCTCAATATCTTGATATTTTTCTTTAGAGACTAGACTAGGAAAACCTTTTAATAAAGGAAAAATGTCGGAGTTTGTTTTTTCAAAATCACAGATGGTGTAATTAAATTTAAATTTTTTATAATTTTGTCATCGAAATCAAATCTTTTTTTTTTTTTTGATAACACAATTCAACAATAAATGATACACAATTATCAATAAATTGTTTGAAAGTTGCAACACGAATTCCATATTGTCTTAACATTTCCATTTCATACACACCAATAAAAATGTCTTCTATTTTTAAAAAAATTTTTACGGCTATGGAAAGTTTCGTTATTTCATAGTTAGTGCATGTTGTGAATTTGAATTCCTTCAATTTTGTTAAGATTATTCCTCAAAATACATATTTAAAAAAATAAAAGTAACGCTCGTTAAGTCACGGTTCACACTATGAAATTTTTCTTTCTGAAAGTGTTAGTTTGTTGGTGTACGAGAAGAGGAGATTGGGAAGGGGTACACTCTTTCATGTACTTCGAAATTCTCTTGCGTTTTGTTATTCGTAACTGTGACACTGAAAATGGCTGCAGCTTTATTTTTGATTTTCTTTTACTTTTCATTTCTTTCATGGCGGTGAGAGCAAAATTTTGTGTACAAAAATATAAAGAATGTGAAGGTAAACATGCAAAAATCTAGAATTTCATTACAAAAAATTTCAATGTGAAAACATTAATGAAAATTCAAAAGAAAATTAGAAAAAATTTCAGAAAGAAAACTTTCATAGTCTGAACCGGGACTAATGTCATACACATTTTTAAATATTTCTTTAGCAGTATCAATTTTGTCGGTATTGGCCGCAAAACAAAAATATATTTTTAGAGTTTGAGCAAAAAGTAGCGAAGTAAAAAAATCGTCAAAGTATAAGGGAGGATACTAACAAAAATCGTCAAACGTCCTTTTGTGAAAACCGCTGTAAAAAATCGTCAAAATGACGTAAAATCGTCACTTTTGTCACCCCTGCAAGTGACATCAAATACAACAATGCCTTTGATGGCACGAGTTCAATACCGGGCGTAGACATTTAGTTTTAATATTGTTTTGAGCATTTAAATATTGAAATTTTCAAATCCGGTTCCAATCGCATTGCTTTGTTAATGTAGAGCTAAAGTGTAAATAAACACAACCTTCACTACTTTTACTTTGGCATTTAAATTAATTACTTTAACATGACAAAGCTATTAGAGGCACGTACTTACCAGTTTTGCTTACGGCTAACGACTTCTGTCATGTCATGCTATGAAAGTGCAAACTGGAAACTGGAATAACAAATTACTGTTTAAGGGGCTTATTAACCACATTACTATCTTTAGCGATTTAAACCAATTTATTGGTGCTTTTTATGGAAATTGCTAAAATTTTAGTATTTTAAATTTTTAATCGCACTATTCCCCATAATTAATATTTTATCTACATATGCAGCAAAATATTAACACATTTATTAAAAACAAACAATTTAGTTCTTGCCTTATTAAAATTAAAAACGTGTTGGTTTTTTGAACTTTATTCTTAGATTTGTGTACTAAAAATTAAATAGCCTTAAATTTTTAATATCTTTTAATTTGCCTGCAAAAAAACAAGAAAAAATACGGTATTTTGCATTTTAGCAATGAAGTACAAATAAGTTTTGTACTAGTACTCCCTCAAAAGCATAACTACACATATATTTAAAACTAATGCACCTTAAAAATGTGATTTGCACATCTGTTTTTCATTTCTACTTAATCTGTCAGAATTTATGAGAATGTTCTTCAAGCTAGGAAGCAGCATGCAACCGTATATTCCTATTAATCCAGTAGCTTTAATTAGCAAAATATCGCAATCGAACGTATTTGTTACACTTAGTCTGGATTATTTTTTTTTCAAAAATCAGCTTTTGTATATCAGATAATAAGTAAGTCATTACTTAACTACTTCCAAGTAATTGAGGTCGTATATACATAGTTCGTATATATCATTTGGTAGCTGTGAAAAATTACTGAGTTTTTACATTTGTTAAAACTTACCTCTCTATGAACTCCTTATTGACTCGTGCCATTTTTTGGAAATACAAGCGAATATTTTTGGGTTGCATCATCACAGGATTCACAGCTGAACGAAATGTACCCCAGGTCTCACCTTGTCTAAAGAAATTGAAGAACTTGTGAATATATAATTTTGGTTTTTACTTTTAAAGGCCATACGTTGATATAAGACCCTCAACACCTTGAAAGAAATCTGCACGATGTACATGACGATGATATTGTAAAGCTTCTGAGCCGGGACGATTTGGCCAAATGCCCTCATTGCGTAAAACCTGTTCAAAGTCTTCAACATTATGGGTTATTACAAAACCTTCGCGGCCAAAGAATCCCGGCAAACGGGCCACATTTCCGTAATCATTTTTGAAAGCCAGCAACAATTGAGAGGAATCTAAATTTGCATATTTCCCACCGGGAAAAAATTCTTTTAAAAACTTGAAAGTATTTACGGTGGGAATATCTTCGTAGGGCTTAGCATTTTCCCATTCAATATTTGCCACTGATTCGGAGTTCGTTTCATTTGCTAAAGCGCCTGCGGCTCCCGTGGATTGAAAACGTAACTGCGTATAATTTATTTAATTGATGTTGTTTTCATTCTAAATATTTATTTAATTTTTATAAACACATATACGTACTGTGAGTGGTTCTAGTTTGATTATTCTTGCTTCATTTAAAAGGCAATTATTATTAAAAATTATAGTGTATTTTTTCAAGTTGAACATTTTACCCCAAGCTGAACTATCAACCAGCGATCTTAGCACGCAAACTTATACTGTGTGTGCACATTTTTACGACAGCAAAATAATAAAATTTAGTAAACATGTTTATGTTTGTATTATTGATAGTTTGTTGTGTTTTTGCTAGAAAAAAAGAGCTTTTAAAATAGTTTTGGTTTGTTTGAGATTTTATCAGACAATTAAGCTTTACCTTCTATCATACTACTAGTGCAGTACTTCATAAGCCGAATCCGGTAACCGGTTTTGTGCAGAAAAATAAAAATAGTGTGGAAAAGGTCAATTACATTTATAATAAATAAGAAGTAAGAAACAAGAGGAACAACTAATTTCTGCTATTAGCTTCGATTTCTTACCATCTATGACAATTTAGAGATACTAAAAAGTAACATAATTCTCATAATTATCATATCGTTAGCAGAACTGCAAAATCTTGTAACTAAATAAAATTTAAAGACGGGGATTTTGGCTTCACGCTGGCATTGTTGTCGAGATCTATTTTTATTTTTTAATTTCTCCATCCAAAAATACATGTAAAAACAAATTTTCACGTAAAGAAACAAACATATATGTATAACTAAACGCTTAAGCCTTTTTGGCTTGTAAAGTGATACACCCAGGGTCTTGGAAGGAATGGAAAGTGCGACACCCGTAGTAATGGTATAGCACATTATCCAGCTGTCGGGGTACCCTTGGACAGTCTGCCACAGGACCGGGCCCCACTATAAAATTATAAGTTACAAAAAATAACAATTTTGTCTGAAATATTTGTTGATTACTGTCGTACATTCTTATTGAAATGTTTTCCTCTACTTCTTTTTTTAACCAACATTGTTTTTTTCAGAAATAAAAAAATTTTTCCATCGTTTTCTATGCATACCGAGTTCGAAATCGATTATTCTATGTATTTTCTTTTTAAATACATTTACTTAGCAAACAGGTTTTTAGAAAACGTGTTTTTTTAATGATATATCTTTTAGGGTATTCCTTTAAACGGGTTTCTGTTTAAGTCGGCTAATCGCTCTATTAGATAAACAAGGTCTTACATTAATCGGTTGCTTTTTGAATTAATCAGTTAATACCAATTTTCCGGAAATTTATTTCAATAAATAAAAATACTTAAATTATTTACATGAAAATTTTATTAGTAAAAAAAAGCAATAACATAAAAAAAATGAAAATTGTTGACAAAAAGTTGTATTAACAAAAAGATAAATAGAAGATTTCCCTCTAAAAGTTGAATTCATGTTTGAAGGAAAGCTTAAAAAATAATCTATTAGAAACAAATTTTACTAAAAATCTCCAAGGTTAAAGTTCACTGTTAACAATATCACAAAAACTTTAGTATGTAAATTTTTTTGTTTCTTTTAGAAAAATAATTTAGTTTAAACAATGTTTCGGTTTTAAACGATATATTTCTTTAGTGTTGATGAAACTTGATTTTGAAAAAATCCTTTCACTTACCAAAGATGTTGGCGAAATCGAAAGCTGTTTATAATAGAGAATATGCAGTTGCTCAGCCCATTTTCTGGGTTTCACTAAACAAATAAAAAAATTTCCTTATGTCATTTGAGTTCATTTTGAGTGATTTTTTCAAGTTCTTAACACTTCTAATAGTTTCAGTTAATTTTGCTAGATTAAATAAAACATGAAAAAAAATATAAAATTTAGTTTAATCAGTTAATCAGTTAAACGATCCATATTAGCCGATTAAATTGTTAAACAAAAATAACAAACTTTTAATAAATCAAACAATTAATCCGGTAGTAATTAATCGGTTAACCGATTGAATACCCAACTTTATGTTTATATTCTGCAGATATTTAGATTCGCTAAAAGCTTTCGATAAAAGCGTTTCGTTTACTATGAAGCGTTTCATTTGTTATAAATTTTCAGAGAAAAACAAGAAGAGCATTTTCATTTTTGGTAAACAAATGAAATTAACCAGTAAGCTTTATTGTTTGTTTCTTACTCGTATCTAGATAGTATTTGTTTATTAATTTTTAGTTTGATGCCACTTGTAGCTCTATACACAGAAAAATTATTTTAATTTTTCTATTTTTCTATTGTTTTTTCTCTTTGATTGTTTTTGTTTTAAAGTTGAATTATTGACAAAAATAATGGCGGAATTCACAAAATCTAGTAGATTAAACTGACTACCATACTTTCTCGACGATGGCATATTTGTATTGTCGCTATTTACTTTAGCTAATAATATAAACGATTTTTTGTCTTTAATGAAAATTTTAACATTTGCATTTATTACACTATTACTAAGCAAGTGCGATGTACATATCGTCAGCTGAAATTCAAAACCACGTAACGAACATTTTTATTATTTTTCAGTAGAAGCAAAATATGTTATATGTTGAAAAATAAATACAATTTTTATCGGTTCAACTAATGAGTAATTGCCCTCCTTCAATGTTGCAATAAAATAAGGAAAGGAAACTAGGTGACTATTTCCAAGAAACAAGTATGTAGTTACGTGCTTTTGATTTATATAATCACCCTTATTGTGCTTAGCGTTTTTGTGGCGAAAGTCGGTCGTTTTCAAAAATGGTGCCGTAGTTGCAAAAACGCCAATATATATGACACAAGCTGTCGTTAAAACGGTAAAGTGTTTGGCATATTTGTTTGTCAAAAGGTTCTAAAATTGTCTTTAATTCAATTTAATTAATTATTTATAAACTACGGTTTTTGAAATTTTTTGCAACAGGTTGTTTCATAAACAGTTTTTCAAATTGAGAAATGTGTTTATTTTCAAACCAAATATCTAATGTTTTCATCAAATGTTGTTCTCAAATGTTTTTCAAAAGGAAATAATAAATAAATGTAGAATATAAATTATATAAATTTACTCGTATTTCATTGTACATAAACACACACATATATTTAACTGGTGCAAATGTTTATTAAATTAATTCCAATCGTCTAACCGCTACTTGCTGCACATTATTTTTAAAAGTTTTTTTTTTCACAAATTCAAGAAGTGTTTGTGATTTGTGATGAAAATTTTTAGTTTTGATTTTAAAAATATTGAAGAGTATTCAACAAAAATTAAAGTTGAGAATTTGTTTTTCTAAACGCGAAATAAAATTGCACTTGTAGTTACGTACTTTCGTTTTTCGCTTATAAAATGTCTAATTTTTATTATATGAGAGTAAAAATTGGTGGGGGCATGGATGTTATTGGTGATATTCATTATAATCAATCAAAAACCGATTTCTAATTTTTTGTTAGTTACGTGGTTTTGGATTTTAGCTAAAGATATATACTCGTAATTCACGTATTTATCTTTTTATTTGACAGCGCCTATCAAGTGTGTTTCCGAAAACAGCATGTTATTCCTTTCGGATTGTGTTAATTTAACAATTTCCTTTACTAATATTCTCTTATTTTTTCGACCTTTTTTTTAATAATTATAAAAGATTTTTCCAAGCTTTAGGTCAATTTATATAAAAAATGTGTATTATTTATTTTTTAATTTTTAAAAATATCGATATTTCGCCAATATCTTTGATTTTGATTTACATTAAATTTACATTAAATCAAATAGAAAAAATATTTTATATATAAATTGACCTAAAGCTTGGAAAAATCTTTTATAATTTCCTTTACTTATTTATTTCTTAAAAATTATTCAAAATACAATACTTTATGTTGTATTAAATATTAAATTATTTTTCATAAATGCTATGAATCTGAGGTTTTCTTCTTTAACAACTTTACTGTTACTTTATTTATTAGACTAGCAGAGCGGATCGGTGCTGATTTCGAGGTCGCTAATCCATCTCGATTCCACGTTTCAACTCAAACCCAAAACAGTTCAATTAATTACGTGTATGAAATATTAATTTATTTATTATTTCGTAAATATTCATGCAAATAATAAGTAAGTTTTTTCTTAAATGTTACACTTGAATAATTTTAACTTTCCATGACCTTCATAATTATTCACAAACGATTTCTAGATTTTTATTACAGACTTAAATGGATAATTTCTTATTATTTTTTTTTAAATATGTTAATACATATTTCAGTTCACGACATCGCTAAATTTAAACGTCAAAGGTATATTGGGCACATTTATTAACACACTTTTGAAAGCATTTTCTGTGGAATAGTTGTATTCAATTTGGAAATTTCGAATGACACGAGCAATACCCAATTCCAATTCCATCTCAACAATACGACGACCAACACAGCTGCGAGGACCGAAACCGAAAGGCAAATAAACAAATGGACTGCTGGGCTTCAAGGTATGAGGACATTGCAAAGAATTTTGATTTCCTTTAACATTTTCAAGTCTCAACCATCTCTCGGGAAGATATTCTTTGGCACGGGGAAAGTAGGCATTATCATCTAGTAAAGCTGTATAGAACATTGAGATATTAGTACCCTTGGGTACTTGGTAGCCACTCAAAACTACGTCATTTATTGGTGCTCTGGTATTAGCAATAACAATCGGGTACATGCGTAAAGATTCCTTAATACAGGCTCTCAGATAAGGTATATTTCTCATAGATTCTTCGTTAAATTCGGAATCTTTATAAGGTAAAATTGTCCTAACCTCTTCCCTAAGCTTAGCCTGCTTGTCGGGATTTTTGGCCAAACATAAAAGTAAGCCAGCAAATGTGGATGAAGTCTTTAAAATAGCAAATAGTAATACGCCTTGTTTCAACAAACAAAAAAAATTAATAAAGAAATAAACGTTAGAAAAAACTTACTGTATCCACTCCTGCCATTAACATATCCATGGCCATTACTATGGCTATTTTCTTGTCAATTTTTATCAACTTTTCCAATACACTTTTTTCATGTTCTGGCTTTTCTGGCAAACCCAGCTTCTTGTCTTGTTCTATACGTTGTATAGCTTCATTGGTATACGCATTTGTTGCAAACATAATTGAATCTAAACAATTCATAAGGCTTTTAAATGGCTTCGTTTTGTAGTACTTCCAAATGGGATAAGTGTTTTCAACTTCAAGGGCGTAATTGAAAAATCCTGTCATTCCCTGAAATAGTTCTTTGGCCAAAGGATCATCACGATTGGTGTTCATCAAGCCCAATTCTTTGTCAATGGCTACCACTGCAATAGATTCTAAAGTCCAACGATTCATTTCCTCTGCAAAGCTGGGCGGAACTTCAAGTGTTTCAGGGTCGCGTATTTGACGGATTCTGGAAAATCAGATTATCAGACAATCGCCAAAAAAATCGCAAAAAAATATACCAGCTTTTAAAAGATCATGATTTACTATTTAATTTGAAAAAATACTAATTTTTGTTCGCAAGCCTTAAAAATCAGTGAGTACCCTTTACAAATGTACTTACATTAGCACAGAAATTAACTAGTTACTGGTAACTTCATGGCAGTTAAAAAATATAGATTGATGAAAAAAATGAAAATGTTTGTTGTCTCAGCCAGGGCGAGAACTCATGCCTCCTCAGTTTTGCGGACAAATGCTATTCTTATTGAGTCGTCACCGAACTATTATTCGATGTATTAAAAGCTTATAACATTCCCAGTTTAGAGGATTTTTCGCCAAAATGGGAATATTGTTTCGTGTTTGAGGATGAAAATTCCGTGTTGAGAATTTGCTGATTTCTTGGGAATAGTCGTCCTTATCGTAAATAAGAGGCGAACATGTTCACGTGAAATATATACCATTAGAAAAAAATTTTGAAAAAACGAACAAAATAGTACACAAACATAACAACAATACAAAATTGAAAATCACAAATTTAGTGAAAGGAAACACATTTGGCGTGAACTCTTATTCCCGATAAGTGTAAATATTTTTCGGCTGAACTTTATCTTTCACACCGATATTTTTAAAGTATATTTTTAATCAGTATTTGAAGTAAAACCTGAGAAATATTTATAAAAAATTACAATTACATAGAAACAGTGTGATAGTCGAAAACTTGGGCAAACTCTATAATAGATGATCTTATCTAATTTTAGATCAGGAAAGCGAATATTGTCAACCGCTTTGTCAGATTGGTGCAAGTTTTCGAGATGTTCTTATATTAATTTTTTCTTTGGATCCCCTATAACGGTTGACGCAATTCAATACCTTTTCATTTTCAATAGTGTTTGCACTTCTAAAGTTGCTTCGTTGAGGACTAATACAAAAAGAAACGACTGACTTAAGTACATTTGCAATCTTATCAATTAAACAAATGTTATTATCAATAAAACAAATATGTCTGTTTTTTCTGTACATTAGGGTCGTCCTTAAAGAGTTACAGTTCTTACTTTCTAGAATAGTATAAAAAATAAAAATTTTTATCCGATTGAAAACAGTTTAGAAGTAACTTAAAATGAACGAAACCCTTAACAAAGACAAAGCTAGGAAAATTTAGCCACCATCAGGGTTACCGTTCACCAGACTAAAGTCTCAATTTTACGCTTTTTTAGCGGTCTGCTACTTTTTGTGAGACTTTTTTTATTAGCGACTTTTGCGACTTTTTTAATTTTGTTGCGTCTTTTTACCCCTTCTTTTTGTTTTCTCACAAAAAACATTTAATTT
This sequence comes from Gymnocheta viridis, assembly GCA_956483585.1. Lineage (NCBI taxonomy): Eukaryota > Metazoa > Arthropoda > Insecta > Diptera > Tachinidae > Gymnocheta > Gymnocheta viridis. Next base: position 121,035,719 of record OY101440.1, read on the forward strand.
GCAGTAAATTTATAAGAAAAAGTCGTCAAATATAAAACCAAATTTCCGATTATTGTTCATTTGGGAACACTTTTATCCCTCTTATGCAACCTTGTCATGTGCACAATGTATTCAAGAAATTGTTTACAAATTTGCGGTAAATGTTCAAAGAACATTTTTAACAAAAAAGCTTTTTAAAGTAAGAAATTGTGGGAAGTGAGACTTTTATTTTCTCAAACGACTTTTTTGTGCGGCTTTATATTTTTAAAACGACCTTTTTGCGACTTTTCAAAAATCCCAACGGTAGCCCTGGCCACCAGTATTAAAGTTACACATTAAAATATCGATTAAGGCCGGCATTTTAATAATTTTTTTACTAACTGACTTTGGTGAGCGCAAATCGACAGCATCAATACAACCATTTCGCCGAAACAAAGACTTGAAATTTTCAACGTAAATTATTTTAGGAAAAAAATAATAATAATACTCCATAATTATTTCTGTCAAATATGTCAAAATAGTTTCTTTGAATTAGCTTCAAATTTTTTTCAAACAATAAAAAAATGGGTACTGATATATTTGTTTTATGACTGTTCGCATGTTTCCAAGGAATTAAAGCCCTTCTTTCTTCGTCAAACAATAAAGGGCCACCCTAATGCACATATAAATAAATATATTACAGAAATATTTACTTACCTCTCCACAAACTCCTTATTAACTTGAGACATTTTATGCAGATATAAACGTACATTCTTGGGTTGCATTAATACCGGATTAACAATTGATCTAAAGTTGGCCCATTTCTCACCTTGACTTGAAAATTCCACAATATTATTGTTAATCCATTTAAAATCGTCTTTGTTTGCATTCTTTACTTACGTTGTTATAATTCCTTCTACTCCTTTAAAGAAATCGGCACGATATACAGTTCTATGATAATCTTGGGATTGCATGCTCGGCCGTTCTGGCCAAATGCCTTCGTTGCGCAAAACTGTAACAAAGTCTTCGACATTGTGTGTAACGACCATATTTCTTCGCCCAAAATAGCCATCGAATTTTGTTATATCGCCCAATTCTGCTTTGATACATCGTAGTAGATCGGCTGGAGGCATTTTGTAATATTTACCGCCCGGTAAAAAATTAAAAAAACTTCTAAGTCCCTTGAGTGAAGGTATTGCTTCATAAGGTTTTGCATTTTCCCATTCTAGTTTAAAGGAACTCGTTTCATTAGTTGCAGCGCCAGCGCCATTGGATTGTAAACGATTCTATTTTTTTTTGTTTATTATAAAATTTTTTTATTTTCTTTGAGATTGTAAACGCACCTGTTGTGTTTTCCAAATTTTTCTACATAAATTTATTTTAAAATTTCTATGATCCCTTAGTAAAATATACGACTTCATATATATATTTTGAATTTTTTTCTTTCAAGTTAATCAACAGACGTATCTTTTTATACTAAAACTGCAGTTGTTTTGTATTGTTAAATACAATTTGTATGTAGTGAGCTAAATAATTACTAGATAGAAAACTGAGAGCGCGACACTTAAGTTTGCGGTGATGACAACTTTTCAAGAAGAAAAAGCACGCATGGATTTTAAAAATTCTCCAAGTAGCAGAATTTTGCGATTCAACAGCGTGACTAATAAATAACATTTAGCAAATTCCGGACAGAGTCAGGTTGGCCGAGCGGTCTAAGGCGCCAGATTTAAGCTCTGGTTCCCGAGAGGGAGCGTGGGTTCGAACCCCACACCTGACAATGTCTCTTTTTTTAATTTTTTTCAAATAATACCAATGCTGTAAAATACATTTACGGCGCACTCGGGTTAGAATGAACACTTTCAGAACTTTTTCTTTTATTTTTGACAGAAGAACTAATTTTTTCTGTTTGCTTCAGTAGAGTATTAAAAAACAGACTTTTTTAATATGACATTGCCGTAATTAAAATCACTATGCAGAGATAGAGATTTTACAGATAATTAATGTAACGTCAGATTTAAAAATTAATTTTAGAGCGGATACTGATAGTATAACACAGAATTATAGGCATTTAATATACAAGGCTGAAGGAATAAATATAGAATAAAATAAAATAATACGATATTAATGTTTTCAAATTTTATGAATTAGTTGACTTCCTCATTTTGCAAAAAAATGTTCAAACTAATTTTTCAATTGACAACCAATTTTTAAACCAAAACTGAAAGAGAGATTGTTGATTTGTAATTTTTTAATTATTTGTTATTTAAATTGTTTATCGATTTTTTCCTCCTAAAGAAATAACGAAATATTGAGGAAGAATAAATTTGGATGTTTTTTTTTAATAAAAAAGTGACCTCAAGCTCAATTGGAAGAATAATATAAATGTTGCAAAATAATTTTTTTTTGCATTCAATGTTGTTTAGCTATTTTTTAGCTACGTTTTGTTCAATGTTTAGTGTCGGTTGTGGAGGTTTAACCCCTTTTTTGAATCACCTACAAATGGAAATTATTTTTGCAAACGCAAATAATCTTATCTTGTTTAGTCCAATGAAACGCTCAATTTCAAATAAAGATATAAATATTTATTTATTACACAATAATTTTTTTAATCTACAATTCGATTTTTTCGCAAACACCAATAAAAATATTATTTTTGTTGTTTTAGTTAAACATTACTTTAAATATACATTAATATATTATAATTATAATAATAATAATATTTTGTTTGTAATATTTTTTTATTTAGTATAGAAAATAATCAAACATTACAATTAAATACATTTATATTTTGCTCTTCAATGACATGAACATTAATAATATTTATCTGTTAAATTTAATAAATAATTTAAGCAAATTTAAACAAGAAATTAAAAAGAAACAAATTTGGCACACGCTTCAAAAGGTTTTTAATGTGTTAATAAATAAAAAAAAATATCTATTTTTTAAATGTTGATAAAATGAAACCTTTTAAAGCGATAAATGAAATTAAATTCCATAAGGTTTTTTTATTCTCTTAATCTTGGGGATTGTTTGATTGGGGGTGATCTTGATATTGATTAATGATTTTAGCTGCATCATTCATAAGTTTGGCCGTTGAACGGACCAAAAACATTAAATGACATTCATCGTATACTGTTAGTTCGATCCGGGTACGCACCAGGCCATGCAGCACTGTAGCACGCTCTAAGTCTAACCATCTTTGTAAGGCCGTTTCACGCTCTTTAATAGAACCTGTTAAGGCCACATCCGAAGGCCCCCACAAAATGAATTCCAAAACAGATTTCGATTTCGAAAGAGATTCTGATCTTTCTTGTAGCAAAATATTTGCCAATATGGGAGTCATTTTAGTGGTGGGCAGCATTTCGGTCAAAGCGACATGAGCACATTTGCACAAAGTATCCATGGCCTCGTCCTCATCATTGTTGCTGCTAAATGCATCAAAAAAGAAAATCAGACAATTGTAAATAAACTTTACTTTAAAATAACAAAATACTTGTTGTACTCACCCCTGTAGAACACACAAACGTGCCTGGGCATCTTTATTATCGTATTCCTTGGAAAGCACCACATTTGAAAGACTTAAAGGCATTTCTTCGACCGCTTTGACTTGCAAATGTTTCATGCCATTAATCAATTGTAGCATTATAAAGGCCACCTCACGGCTCATGACATCATCAAATGCCGGTATACCATTTGTCGGACCCGATGCTTCACCATCCCCATTAAATCCCTTGTCAGCTGACTCCTCATTGAGAGTGCTTAGGTTTTGCACAGACATGCCATTTCTCATATGGTTGATGCCACTGCCATCTTTTAAAATATTCAAATTGGGTATCGAACCACGGAAGTTGAAATTGCTTTTATCCAACACTTGCGATTTACCCTTTAATATGGCGCCAATCGATTGCAACGTATCCAATTGTAGGCGTGGTAGTACCGATATTGTGGCTTGCAATAGAGTCACCTCTGTGGTTGGCATCAATGGCAAATGATAACTGGGCACGACATCGCAAAATTCTGTTATAGGATTAAGAGCACCCGATACACCACCCGATAATTGATTGAGTTCCCCGCCTGCTCCGGCCAATTGATTGCAATCGGCCGAAAGGGCTAAAGTAACAGGAGCCGTTGTCCATATAGCTGCATGAAAGGCTTTTTTACCAACAACAAATGCCTGTGCTCCCTCGAGTATGGTGAAATCTTCGAAACGCAAATTGATTGCATTGGCCAGTGGTCTTAGAGCGGGTGGTATGACAGGGGTTTGTTGTAACTGCAACAAAAGCAAAGAATTCAAAATAAATTACTTATCTTACATTATTAATTTTTATTTTTGCTTTTCAAATAAAACAAAGATCTGTTAATGCGATTGTTATAAAACTTAAAACTGAAAAGTTAAACGTAACAACTTTTTAAGTGAAGAACAATTACCCTCCCGTCTTCACGTAGCAATTTTCATTGATGGAGTTGTTAAACTCCAGATTAAAAAAAGAATGCTATAATTAGCAATTGCTTCAATCAATATTGCTACGTGAAGATGCAGGATAAGAGTCCGGATATTCGTACTAATCAGTTTTGCCAGATAATGGGTTTCTTACCCCTTAAACTGCTTTGAAAAAATTCACCTATATGTAATTTAGATTACATTTTAGACTTTATTGAAGTAAATTCACCTGACTCAGTTCAAATTTAAGTATCAGGTTTTTACAATTTACTCGCAAAACTATTTTTTAGAATTTTCCATAATTTTTCAAATATTGTTTTAAATCAAATGTTATCTTAATATACAAACCCAACATAAACTTTATGGCAAAGTAATGAGCTAAAATGCTAATAAGCATCTGAACTGCATACATGACAATGTCATTGGAAGCAAGTAGTTATTACATCGGATTATAAATAACGATATAAAAATGCGAATATTTGGAAGTCGTTGAACATACAAACTACAATAGAATTAAAGTTCTGCTCTCAGCATTGAGCTCGCGCTTTTTAAGGTATTGTTGCCTTGATTGATGCCAAGTGTTTTGCTCACTTTTTTATTGCACAACTATTTTATTACACGCTAAAAACTTGTGTTCACGAATACAAACAAATTTAAATAAAAATTTACAACTTCAGCTGGAGTTGAACAGCCGATCTGATCTGTCTATATGGTAAACGCACGCGCTACTACTGGTAAGTAGTTATACAAATACAGCACAGTAATGCAGGCGGTATTTAGCTTGGGTGGAAAATTATGCTGTTCTTAATATAAATAATTAAAGATTTTGCTGAGGAGCTCTTAACATGGCGATGCACAGAAGAGTATTTGAACCAAAAGCTGTCCAAAAAGGCAAAAATGAATTTTAAAAAAATCTAAATGTACGCGGGATCCCCCTAGACTCGTAGTAGATATCGTAATAGCCTATTAGTCTGGGAATCGCAGGTTCGATTCCTGCCTAGACCCTGGGTGTTTCTGCAGATAAGCCAAAATGGCTTTCGCGGTTTGTGTTTGTTCTTAAAAAAAGTACACAGCTCAAAAGACAACAACATTTTACATCATATTGTAAATTTTTAAGGCTTTATGTTGCGCTTTGTCGCTCTGAGACGCTGCTAAAGTCAGGAAAGTGAAGAAAATTTAATGCGCTTTTAATGTTTCTTTCGGTTTCACGATTTTTTTGTGGCTAAACGAAGAAAGATTTCATCAAAAGCTATTTTTGATATTTAAAAAATTAATTATCTTCAATATTAATAATTTAATAATAATTTATACACTTTTTTGCAAAAAAAAAAAAACAGAATAAGTTTTTTAAAAGTGAAGGTAGCAAATGTAAATTATGTTTTATACCACAATAAAATTTGGATTCTCTAATTTTAGACCAAAAAAAAGTTTGCGCAAGTTTGCGTCATTATTTTTAACGATTTTTTTTAAATTTCAAATTTATTTATTTTTTTTGCTCAACAGGCACTTTTTCTAATAGTTTTTTGAAGTCATAATCTTTTGTGTCTTTTAAATTATTGATTTTAAATCTGATTCACATCACTTTAAGCATTTCACAGTGTGATTATCTGCCCATAAATATGAATTTGCAAATTGCTTATTATCGCTAATTGTTATAAAGGAGTGTCCCACAGCCCCATAAGACAGTTTTTATTTATCTGCGCTCTATACAATATTATTTGTTAGAAAAATATTTGTACATACCTAACTAAAGTAGTTTTTAAAAGCATAAATCACAAAACTAAGATTAAAAAAGTAAACATAAAAACATAAAAAATACCACGGTCACCCAGGTACCAGACTACTCAATAACGCATAAAAACATATATAAAAACAACAAAAACTTTGCCACTAGATTTTTTATATCAAATTGTACCTAAAACTATAAAAAACTCAATCTTTCAATAGAGCTTTTTGGCTCAAATACTCCTCTGTGCGATGTTCGAGATTCGTACTACTTACGAAAAAAATTCATAAATCATAATATATGTATATTCCTGGGATATGCAATTTTAAGAACTTTGGGCTAAATAAATGCTATTTTTAATGTCAAATATTGAAATAATTTATTTTGAGTTGATTAAAATTTTATTAGATCGTCGCTTGACAATTTCTATGATTTATTACAAGAGATTAGACGATTTTACACATACAATATAGCTTAAACCATTTTACTTGCTCAAATGTTTTTCACAACTAAATTAAAGTTTTGTGCCAGGACAGATGGATATCAAAGACAAATAGAAAATTTAAGCAACGTGGCCGTAATGGAAGCATGCGCTTCAAAAACCAATTAAGAAACTTCTCTTTTATTTTGAAGTCGATTAGAAGTGAATTTATCATTTACAATTCTTTTGACTTTTGATTTCCACACGGAAAAAAAACTTCGAATTAAATTTTTCAGACAAACATTTGTTTGAAATTCATTTTTAATTTCAATAAATATTTTAATTGATTCAGTAAATGTTTCCGCTTGAGTTATTTATATAAATACACTAAAAACGACAACGAACATCCGTTTTCAGTAATAAATATGAGTTGTCTGGTTTTACAAAATTTCATTCAAAGGTTTGCATTCAGTATAAAGCTTATTAATGTAGGAAATCTTTTAATTATTAAAAAAAACACTTTCAAACAATTATTTTTATTCTATTCAGATAAAGTTTTTGTTTGATTTATTTTTTTTCGTATGGAATACAACCAGAAAGTTGTAGCGTTTTTGCAGCAAACAGAATTTGTAAATTTAGACAAATTGAAAAAAAAATCCACTCGCCCGCATTCAATAAAATTTTTTCTGTGCGTATTAACAAAATTGCAATAATTTTCCATCGCTTAATTTTTGAAAATTTACATAATCAACTCGTATTTAAAAAGAAGCAAAACTGAAAAGTTAAAATTTGAGGCAAATCGTTTACGATAAGTAAAATTATGCCAAAATTTATTTCTGTTTTCTTACTCTCTTTGTTACTTAAGTACTTCCTAAGCCGCGCAAAGCTTTAAGTTTTATAAATATAAAAACGTATTGTTCGGCTCAAGTTCAAATCTGACTTTACTAATTTCCAAAAACTTTTGTTTTTTGAGGGTTTTTTTAACTAGTCTATATACATCCATTTCATTGGTGCTAATGCCAAATCATCAGTAGACCTTAAACCATATTGTTTCAAATCTCTTATCTTATACAAAAACTTTTAAAAACTCAATGAGAATTACAAATATTACAATAGTATAAGCTTATTCAAAAATCCCAACAAACAAATTATATTATTCGATATGAATCTATTTTATTTTCTTTACAACCTTTACTAATTGCTTTTATATTAAGAATCTTTGATAACTTAAATTTATATTTATTAAGATGCTCACCTGTTCTAAAACTTGTGCCAGAGCTTCGTGATTAGCACCCACAACAGCTGAATAGTTATCTTCAATTGTTTTATGAACTACACTGCGTCCTTTGCGCATGCGTAAGCGGTTTGTAGTTTTGGGGCGATTTTTAGCGGCCTAGAAGAAAATTTTATAATAAAATATCGTTCGAAAAAATCTACTTAGACTTATTTTTCACTCACCGAAGGTATACCCCAGACACTGTCGTTTATATCGACCGTGATATCGCCACCAGTTTCACTGCCATAATAACTATAAGGAGAATAAATATCTAAATCACCCATTTCGCTGCCGCAATAAGAAGCCGAAATCATACGTGGAATGTTAGCTTGATAGTTTAAAGAAAATTTATATTAAATTGCGGCAAAAACAAAAATGATGTTTCAACTTACCCAAACTATTGTTGAGACCGAAATTTCTAGCTGGCCCATATTCACTTCTCGTATAACTAGCCACCGATATATTGTCCAATTGTAAATTGTTCCTTCGCGTCTGCATAAGCCTTTGCTGGCCCGCCTGCATATCAGCCGATCTGGCCGGTGGCGGGGGAGGAGATTGTGGCGATTTGACAAACTCATACATGTTTTCATAGTCTCGTTTATCCTTCAAATAACTATCAATGGTACAATTAATTTTACGCACTGAATCCTTTAAACTACTGGGACGTGATTCAGTGTTAGTGGAGTTTGTTGCGTTGTTGTTTGGCGGTGTGTTTTCGAAAATCTCCAGCTTATTTGAAATCGTTGGCTTGGCTTCATTGTTTTTCTTGCGTTCAAAGGTGCTGGTGCGACTGCCTGTTGGCGGTTTGCCTTCTAGACGTATTGAATTGCCACTCAATTGTGGACTTAATGTTGATTTTAAATTTGTTACATTTTTGTTAGCTGCTGTTGTCGTAAGTGTTGTGGAACTAGTGGAATGTTGTTGTTCCGCTGATACATTTTCACCATTTGACGAGCAAATCGAGATAGTATCACCGTTTTCCTTATTATTTATATGTTGATTTTGTTGTTGCTGTTGCGTTCCTCCCATATGTCGTTTACGTGCCAATTCCAATTGTGCTTCACGTTCACGCATACTGGCAGTACGTTCCGGTTTACGTGGCGCTATTGATGAGCGAATTTCGCCTAATAATAAAGATATGAGGAAAAGAAAATACTGAATCGTTAATTATCAAATAAATTTGGATTCTTTCGGTATTTTGAACAAGTTTTTGGAATAAACTGAATTTTCAAGAAGTTCAGAATAAAATCATAAGACTAGAGACTCATTAACGAAAAAAACACAACCAAAGTCGGGGTCGAAAGTCGAAACACACATATTAAAAGTCAAAGATAATGTTTTTTAGATTGTTAAAGATATTTTTAAGCAGTATTTTTTTAACCATCTCTCTATAACAAATTGTGATGTTACTGATATCATTCTGATTTTCGTAAATCTGGTCTTCATCATATCATGAAGTTTTGAGGTCCTAGAAGGTCATCGAATTTTTTGTGTTCTAAGAAGCTTCATTTCGCATAGAATTCGTGTGCATAAGAACCAGTTCGAACCGGTTCAACTCAAAATCTAACAATAAGTTCTTAAACTCAAAAAACAAAATTGTAAGCAATAAATTTCCTTGAAATTGATTCGTTCGAAAGTTTTTTGTCAAAAAAATCATCATCCCAACTTTTTAGAAAACTGCAACGCATAACTCAATTTCTAATTTATTTTATTAACAGCTGATTCGATATCTGGCTGTTGGTAAATTTATAATCTTTTTTATTACTTCAGTTGATTTTCTATAGATTTTTCTTTATTTCTTTAGGAGCTTTGTAAAAAACTAAGATACACTGAAATCGGTTTATAGTCGTAAAAGTGTCGACCGCGACACCCTGTTGCTCATGCTCATGTATACAACATGATGTTCAAGGTTTTAACTTTCTGAAAGTTTAGTGATTGAAGAACTAGCTAAGAAGCTGCGAGCTGGCAGTCTTTAAGCACGGTAGCCCATAACAGAGTCATTCAATGTTTTTGTAAATACACAGCGGCACAAAGAAGCAAAGGGGATTGAATAATCCATAATTTCTTTATTTTAAAGTCAATTAAATTTTTATTATTACTCCTCATTAATAAACGGAAAATTTAGTTAATTTAGATGTAAAAAACAACGTCGTGTAAGTACCGCTTATTCGTAGCTTTGCATAGCCGCGCTTTGTCTAAGACAACTTCTATTACTTTTTCAAGATTTCTGGAGCTATCGCTCGAATTTCTTTTCAAATATATTGCTTTTAATTGTGTTATGCTCTGTAATTTATTCCTTCCAATAAACCCAAAAGGAAAAAAATCAACGAAGCTATTTAATTGAAAGTGAACTTTGTATTTCATTAAAAGATTGTGACAGATTAAAGAAATCGTAAAATTAAGTTGGATCGGGTGGATAATTTTTTAAATGTTTTATTCACGAATCTTATAAGCTAAATAAGGTACAATGTTATGAAATTTTACTTAAGCGTACTACAACAATTAAATCTTATAATTGAATACGAAAACTATTAATAATAATGTCTTGAGGAAAATTTGTCACAAAAACATCTTACAAACTTTGAAAACATTATAATGAATTTTGGTAGAAGAATCGGTAGGAAGATTATTTTATATAAAAGATTCTCAGCGATTGCTTAGTAAATTTCTTAGGTCCATATTCTCAGTCTTCAGTTAACTAAAGGCTTTGGTTTAACTAACGACTTTTCATATAAATGTCATTGGTTAAACGGCCATCATTAATTAACTAAAGGTTGTAAATTTGGGCCTTATTGTTTCAAAATTGGACAATCTATATTTTTCATTAAAAAACAGCGTCAAATCATTGGCGACCGGGTTTATCTTTTTGTATTTAAATCTATTGTGTAGTAAGTCCGTGGGGAATCTAGGGAGAAGATTATGAATTATTTTTAAATTTTTTGTTTTGAATAACCTGAAGCCTTTTTATATGTGTCTTGGGGCCGTTAACAATAAAAATATTAACTTGAAGTTAACACTAAACTCGAAATTTGTACTTTAGTTGGTAAAAATTCATTAACAGAAAGCGCTGTTCAGTTTTAACTTTTATTTACAATGAACTGAAATATTTTTTGAGTTTGATTTCTTAACTGGAAAAAATTATGGCATTAAAAAATAAATTGTTTTTTGTTTATTTTAAAAAAGTATTTTTCATAAATTGTTAAAAAAAAATAAGTGATTGAAGATGTTTTCATCTCAAAAAGGCAAATTTTTGTGCAGATATCGTATTAAGATGTGGTTGGTTGATGGTGCTCTTTACATCTTTTTGCATTTCTCGAAAATAAATTGTAGATGTGATTCACAATAGTAGATAAAAGCAAGTTAACAAAATTTTTTTATTGTTAACGAAAATGTTTAACTATCAGTTTAAAATTAAGTTTGTCTAACTGAAAGTTACTAAACTTACAAATAAAACTAGCATAACTGAGCTTTGTGTTAATGGGGGTTGGCCGTTTTGTGAATGAAACCGGGTTGGATAGCCGTAAATCATTATCGGTCGAATACACATATTACACAGCAATAACTTATTTTTAAGGTTGAGCTTAGACCTTCTATTAAGTATGCGATAAAGAGCACGTCCGCACTTTATAGCTTTATCTCAAATGTAATTTACATGTTGTTTTAGTTTTTTATCTAAAGTGATACTTAAATATTTAATATCATCTTTGATGGTGACTACGTTCCCCGAGAATATAAAAATTTCAATAGGAATACGTTTTGGTGACTTATTATATGGAAATACAGTAGAACCTCCCTAATCCGGACACTCGCTAATTCGGACTATCCAGTAATTCGGACATTTAAATTTTTCGGACAGCTCAGAAATTTTTCTATAGTCCGGACAAGTGTTCTTTTTGCTCAGTAAATTTTTTTCGTTATTTTACCGCTAAACAAAATAATTATTTAAAATGTAAAAGATTTTAGTTTAATTGAGTTTGCGTGGCGAACTGTTTTCAAAAGCAACATATTTTTTGGGCTGAACAAACCAAAGCGACTGATAATGGTATTTTGTTTTTAAAAGAATTTAAAAAAAGCTGGAAAATTACATAACGATTTGTGTATTCAAACAAAAATAAATTCTTATTTTTCAAAATGAATATTTTTGGTAACTTTTATTATGGTTCTTTATGTTATCTGTTAACTAATAATAAATTATATAGACGTATTGCATTTAAAATTTCATTTTAACTGTAGTCCGGACGATCCACTAATACGGACAGTAGCTGAAACTATATCTGTTCGGTTTATGCAGGTTGTACTGTATTGGCCTGCGTTTTACTATCATTTACTTTTATTTTACATTTGTTAAAATATTTTTGGCTTAAGGTAAGGCTCTCTTGCATTCTCTTGATTATTGCATTTGAAACATTTCCATTGTCATCAGCATTTTTTATTTCCCAAGTCTACTTTACAATAATCTGAAAATTAAAATAATGACGGTTATATATCATTTGAACCCCTTTGTTGCTTTTGTGTCACCATGCAGTCATTAACTGCTCCTCGTAAAAACTAAGTACATAAATAATTTTCCACTAAAAAAAGTAAACATCTTTAAAAAGCATTACCCCAATGTGATAATCATAATCTTTTATATAAACAATTAAATATTTTAAAATCTGCTAAAATCTTTAATACAATAAACAATCATTTACAGCGGCAAACATGGCATCCATTCATTTATTTCCATCTTAAATGCCATACAGAAATTTAATTAATTTTCATTAATTTTTGCATGCCAACATTTGAATGTAACTAACCGTCATGGTTTTGTGTTTATGGTTTTTAGTAGGTACCTGAATTTCTCTGAAAATATTCTAACCTCAATCACGTTTATTGAGCCACTTGAACACAAGCAATCTGGCAGATATGTTTGTACATACAGACATACAAACATAGAATATAAAATACTGTTACAACAACTTCAGCAGCGGCAATCGCGATAATTTAGTTTGTTATTAAATGTACAAATTCCATAATAACAACAAAATCAGTTGCGGCAGCAGTGGCTGGCGGCTGCAGCAAGACAACATACTACATACATAAATATGGTACGACCTTCAAGAATAGTTTACCCATTAACCTCAATACGCTCATAAAATAAACCGGCAACCAAAATACCAAAATTAAACTCATCGTATTTTGTATGCTGGGGAAGAGGGAGGGAGGCAGGTATAGCGGGCACAGACCAGACTAAAACAGTCAAGGCAGACGAGGCAGGCACTCAAGCATTTAGTTTGCTGTCTAACACTCGAAAAATGAAACCAAAGAGGCAGCATCATAACACCGTAAAGTAGAAACAAACCAGCCATTGATTTTTATTAACTTGTGGCCATTATTAATAGCGGCAGCGCACAGTGGGTTGATTGAATCATTAAGCAATATCCGTTGGAAAGATTTTCTTCATTCTTTTACCAAATTTTAGATATTGCTGAGCTTTAGTGACCCCACTATATATTATTTAAATCGGTTCAGTATTAAAGGAATAAAAGGCTCCTAAAGTTAACACCACTACAAATGCTAAAAATACACACGTACATTCAGTAATGAGAGTGCTTAAGAGTGCCCACATATCGTCGTCCCGAAGTTATCTACACGTATATCCCAAAAATTAAAAAAATATGAGGCAAGACCACTTCTCTTAAAAACTCAAAACTTGACGAGTCAAACCTGACCTGTGTGAACTGGGTCTAAGATCCTGAAGTTGTGCTCTGGAAGTAGAACGAATTCGGATCATGTAATAATTTTAAAACTTTAAACCCAACTTCCCAAAGAAAATTGTTTTGGAGATACGTGAAAATAACTTTGGGACGACGATATGTAAATGAGTGAATAGATTTTTTCTCTTGCGTGAAGTTGAAAAAGAGATCAGAATTGAAAGAGATGAGAATTAAATATGGATGTTCTCTACAGTTTTGTTTAATGCTTAATATATATTTAATTAGTTATAGCTGGAATATGGTCGATTTCGTCGCCATAGGAAATACTAGTATTTTAAAAACCACAACTCTATTTCATCATTGAAGTTTTTTGTTTAAATTTGCCATTATTGTCAATGTTAAGGAACTCTTTTTAAACGAAGAGCCACTCTTCAATGTTTTATCAGCCCAGGAAAAAGTTCTCTCATCTGGCAATAGAGAACAGCAGTGTAGGCGGTTGACTTACTACTGCACACTAAAATATAAATGTGCTTTTAAGTAGAAAAGTTGTACTCTTAGCAAGATTTACTAGATAAAGTAGGGAGTATTAAGTAACCGATAAAGAAGCAAATACTCGATATTCGGCACTCGCTATTCGGTATCCCATGATCAAACTTACTTCCATTCGAAGATGATCTATTTATTGATGTTTCAAGATTCAAATAAATCTGAGCAGTATTGGGAAGTTATATTATTACCATTTTGCCATCTAAGCCACTGTAGTAAATACTTATCCATAAGGAGAAGATGCATTATATCAATTTCTCAGTCAGTCCATATTTATTAACCTTCTCTTCTCTCATTTCAAAGTTACCAAAATCATTCATTAACCACGCTTTTTAATCAATTCTTAACGGTAAAACCAAATAAAGAAAGTAGTAAGAAAGAAAGAATTATAGGCTAAAGTCGCATCAAGATAATGACAGGAACAGCAAAACAAAAACAGCAACAGCAACAAAAATCCAAGAAATTCAAAACAGACTATTTTGACTTTGGAGAAAGATTAAATTGGGTTAAGTGCGCACATACACAAAAACAACTTTGGTAATACATACACATACATGCACACAAATACACATACCTATTTTCACAAAGTTGCTTGCAGTCAGTCTCACATCCACTCCACCATTGTGAGTGTGTACAATGTATGCATACTTATGTGGTTCTTGTTAGCCAACTGAGCAGTTAAACACGAGCAGAAAAGCAAAATAAAACAGAATAAGAACTAAGTTAAGAAGAAGACATTCAAACGTCCAACTTTCAGCTGAACTAAAAACAAAACTTACAACACAAACATGAAAGCTAAACCAAAATGTCTTAGCTCTGCCAATCTGAAAAGTTGTAGTCGACAAAAGTAACAGGCTCAGTTGCAGAAGAAGACGAACCTGTTTAGTCTCTTTTTAAGACTTGTAGCACCTGCTTTCTTTTCAGGCGTAAGTGCAGCAATAAATACAGAAGTTTCTTAAATGAAACTTTTGACACCCAAAGTAGCTTTTCGTAGAATATACTTCAATGGTATGTCGTATTGGGTAGGGGAAAAAGTATTTTTTCTACACTTAGCCCGCATATCTTGTATTTGTTTGGAATTGAATTTGGAAAGTTGTATTTATTTATCTATTTCTTTTTTGTTATCAATAAAAAATGCTGACATCTTGAAGAGAACTTGATTTTGGCGACTGTAAAATAATTCTGCGGAAAAGTGAGTTTGATGTTCGACATTCATTCAGTGGTTCTCATAGTTTTTTTTGGCGACTGTAAAATTACTCTGCGGGAAAGTGATCTGAAATTCAAGCAGCGGTTCTCGTAGTTTAGTTTTTTTCCAAAACGTACAGTTTTAATGCTTTAGTTATTTGCCTTACTATCTTCTATTTATACTTTATGTAAAATAAAAAAAAAGCACAAATCAAAAAAAATTGAACTGCTGCGACTCCACATTAAATGTAGAAGAAAAACTTAATGTGGTAGAAGAAAACTAACTACAGTTTTGAAATCAGCATAAGCTCAAAATTCGAATTCAACAGAAATAGTCTTTCAAATTGTTTCCAAGAGTAAATGTTGGTGTTCCTTGATATTTTTGAAAAGTACGTAATTCAGTTTGAATTTTTGAAATTTCTTAAGTCTATAATTTAAAAATGTTTTGCGAATGGGATTGTCGGATTTAATATTTGCCAAACTTTGAAAGTAATTTCGAATTCTCAAGTTTGAGCTATAAAATTTTTAAATTTAGTTTTCTTTAAAAAATATGATTCTATAAAATTAACAACAACGAAATTCAGACTATTCATTTCATCGCAAAAATTATTAAAGCTTAGAAAATGGCAAAACTGTAAATAAAGGCCAAAACAGGGAAAAAAGTCACTTAAACGACTAGAAAAAAGCGCAATAAAAAATTTTAACACCCCTAAAACTAAGAAAACAATGTTACAGAAAAATCAGTAAAAAATCTAAAAAATGTATTTAAGCGGGACGAAGAATGAAAAAAATCATAACAATTACCAAACAATTGAACAATTTGGTTTCAAAAATATGCAAAATAAAAACTCCGGGAACGTTAAGAAATCTTGAAAAGCCCAAAACATCGCATAATTTGCAAAACTACTTTCCTTTTTAATGTCCGACCAAGATATACTTACATATATACTAAGTTACTATATTTTTTCTCCGATTTCCGAAACAATGTGGACAGCTAGAAAAATCATTAAAATCTATCGAGAGTTACGTTTCGTATTCGACAAATGTCGAAAAAAGTTACTGCAACAGTTTTTGTCAAATCGGTTCTTTATATTTTGTCACTTTTCTGTAACTTATTGAACTTAAAATTAGCGGCAACTTCCATGACCTGCAATATACACCGTTTGCCATGTTTTTTATAAAGAAACACTAAATATGCATATTTTTTTATTTATAAAATATGTAAAATAAGAACTAACAAATATTATTTGTTTTTCGCCGAAATCGCTGCAAAATTATTTCCCATGAATTTTCAAAAGCGAAAGCTAATAGTTTGAATTTCGTTCCTAAATTTAAAAAAGAGCGCATAATGTATTTTAGGGAAAACAGTCAAAATAGTAAGAAAAACAGTTCACACGAAATGTTAGACTTGGAGACGGAAAGACTAGTCCATATCCGAATAATAAAGTTTAGTACGTATTGGAAATTAACATAATTCATCTTAACAAGTTTTTCGCTAAATATTATTATTTCACTTAATATTTAACTTTACACCTTTTTTCAAAATAATATTTTTAAAATTTCAAAGCTGCATACATACAAGGATTTCTAATGCTGATGGACCTGGGAAAACTAATTCCACTAATAGCTATTTTTTAGAGTCCTTTTGTAGTATATTGTGAAGCTTCAAATAGCATTTCTGAAATTCATTTGCATCAATGGATTCATTATATGCTTTTAAAAACCGCTAGATTTAAATCGACTCGTTTTCTGTTCATTTAAAATTTTCTGCAAGAAAACTTAATTTTAGTCAACTAATGACGAAGGGCTTTACGAATCGCCCTGTGCGCTAAGAAACAATCGAAATAGGAACTCAAAAGTTTGGGTTTTTAGGCTTTAGTGTTGAATCTCATGACTTTTCTATTTTCAACGCAGAGCCTTCTCACAAAATGATCGTTTGTGCGCCGCACAGCGAAAACCAAGCAATTGTGTATTTCTGGGTTTCTTTTGTCATTATCTTGTTATCTTTCACAAGCAAAAGTTATGCATTTGAATGGAATCCCTAGGACTAGTTATAAAAAAAATTCAGAATAAAAAAATGAACATAAAATAAGAACATACATTTACTCCTACCTAATGTTTGTTTATTTTATAAAATAGAACATGGCGACACATTTATGATAACTTTTTCGTTAGAATCACATTTAATAATAAATACTTCTTCTCTAGTCTTTAACAAACCGTAAATGATAAAATAAGAACCAGTACGAACAAGTCTTGACAACATCTTTGGCCAAAACCACAGACGACTAACTTGACTGACTTGACTGACCGACGACCACATCATGTAAAGAAGAGAACAACGCTTGCAACAAAAATTTCCTAACGTTACGTGGTCATTTAATGTGGGTCATCACGTCAATTAGTGTGTTCGTGTTTTTTTTACGATGATTTTCAAAACTTTGAATATTTTGTAATATTTTACAGGTGGTTTTGTTTTCATACTCGTAACAAGTACATACTTGATCTTAATTCATGAAGATCTTAATGTTGCAGCTCTTGTGTGAAAGCTTAAGAGATTAATTTATAGGCCACAACCTTTTCTTTTTTTGGGGGTTTCTGGTCTGGAAAAAGGTCCAAATATAATTTTGTTGTTTAAGTATGGAAATTTCAGCAGCTGCTTTCGATGATGAAAGAAGGTTGTTGAAAAGTTTAACTGAAAATTATTTATGAGTATATTGATGGGCCGATGGATTGCAATTGTTTTGCTTTCATTTCACTGTTGCTGTTGCGTTCTTTCGAAGAATATAATCTCTTTAATGTGATATAAAACAATATTTGAGTTAACGAGTAAGAAAACAGCATAAAATATTGTGGATTATGTTTTACTTGGAGGCTTAAACTTCACTTTCGTTGCTAAATTTAGGGCTTGAAGGGTTTAAGTTTTTTTTTGAGAGAAAAAACATGCGTAATTAAGATTTAAAAATGTGTATTAAACTTTTTTTTGTTTATGCGAACCCATCCAGTTTGATTAAAATTGAATTGAAGAAAATGAAGTTAGCTGGTTTTTTCAAATGGGTTTTTAAATAATTTTGAAAATTTATGCAGAAAGTAATTTAATCTATAGCACGAGGAGATGTAAAAAAATATTTGCGAAAAAAAGATTTAATTTTATTTCCAAGCACAGTCTGCTTTAAGTTCAATGCACTTCATCCAACGATTAATTTGTTTAGTCCCGCCGAAAAGCACAGGCTTCCGTTGCGGAAATTAACTTTTTATTTAGTGCAAATCATTTTCTTGAATCACTGAAACTCTGAGAAAACTAGTTATAACATTTTATTCAGAAAGTATTGCAAATTAGACAATATTTCAAGCGATAATGGAAGAGATAATCAATACCAACATAAACGCAGACCGTTACATCGTGGTTTTGGGAGGTCGCAACATCGATGCTCAGGTATATATAATGTATTTTACCATTTGCTTGGTGGTGTTGGTTGCAGATAAATTAAAACCTTATTTATCACAAATCATGTATTAGCAAAGAATACGAGAATTATTATAATTCCAACATACAGATATTCTTAAATGACTTGAAGAGGTCAAATTTGCCATCACTTATACACTTTATATTAAATAATATTAAAAGTGCAAACAAATTCTTCTTAAGTAAAAATAAAAAGAAAGAAGAACTAATTCGTACCAAGGGACTGTCTCGATGAATCAGTCAGCCATGTGCGCTTAAGGGCTTAAGGGTGCGGCATTTTGTGTTTTCCGTATACTTTATCACATTTTTTAAATAAAACATAACTTTAGATTAGCTTTGATTAGATTTCCTTGACTTGATTTGTGCACATTTTAAGTTTTTTTGTGAAGTTTCTGGTTTGCATTATACGAGTATATTTTATCAATAATTATAAAAGATTTTTCCAAGCTTTAGGTCAATTTGTGTGTATTATTTATTTTTTTATATAATTTTTAAAAATATCGATATTTCGCCAATATCTTTGACCTAAAGCTTGGAAAAATCTTTTATAATTATTAAAAAAAAAAAAAAAAAAAAAAAAAAAAAAAAAAAAAGGTCGAAAAAATAAGAGAATATTAGTATATTTTATCTTTATACAAGTACACGCTTAAAGAATTATGTACTTATTCATGGGAAGAAAAAAAAATTTATTTAACCTTCCTGCAGCTTCCTGTAGGCAACCTTGTATTACAAAATACTATCAAGTTTTTTTAACACGCCACATTTCCTGGAAAGCAAAAAATAAAAAAACAACTAAACAAGAACAACAAACTACGCAATTTTTGCGTGGAATTTTCAAGAAAAGGAGTAAATTCAATTTTTTCTTTTACCGCCTTCATCATAATAATTTATCAGTGGTTTATAATAGATTAATAATGCAAATTTATACACAAAAATAGTTTAATAAGCCTTTTATAAACCAAAAATAATTACTATGAATAAGGCTTTGAATATTTAGGTTCTTTTCAATATATTTTATGACAGATATCGTAACGAAACTCGACTTCAGATAAAGATTTGAAAGTAGCCGACTAACAACGGATACTTATTACCTCAAATTAAATTGCATCTCGTGTCTAAGTTAATTTATCATCATGGCCATCATAAATTCAAATAACAGCTCTGAAATTCAAAATATCGTAAACGAAACTTTCAAAAATTCCTCTAAACCTCTGGCTACCCCTCATATTGGTTGAAAATGTTTTTTTTATGTTGATGTTGATGTCAAGCATAGAATTCCTCGGCTGTTGTTGTGGCAAGTCAAGCCAGTTTGAGAGTCTCTTCTACCTCCTCGTCTACACAAATTCTACAGAATTCAGTACGTGGAAAATCCAATCTCCTAGCGTGAGTGGCACTAAGCCAGTGCCCCGTTTAGGACTGGCACTAGTATGCGTAGCTGTTGACAGAGGATGCCCAGTATAGTCACAGATCTGGGGTGAAACTTGAAACCCTACATGCGCCCTCAATATTCCATTTGGACCGTGCTACGATAAATTCCGGTTGCTCAAAATACAAGTATCTTTAAAAATTGTATAAAATGAAATTAATTTACATAATTTTTTATATTATGGCTTTATTACGAATATAGTGTATCCAGCGCTCAACTCAGTCGACCGCATTCTAGAAATTAATAGGTATTAAAGATTTACATACATAAATACATACGATAAAATATAAAAACAAAAAAAATTCTAAATAAACAACACACATACACACTTTGTTTATTTTTCAACTTGAAGCTAATGCATGTGTAAAAAGTGTGCATGTGTTAGTAGCAATTTGAAACGCTTATAGCTCCCTAAATATAGAACCTATTTAAATAAAATTGAGATTGTTCATATCTATGTAAAAAGCCGTTTAAAAGCATATAAATCTTTCCAAAATCGGTTCAGTATTACGGCCGTAAAAGGGATTTTAAAAAGTGTTTGCCTGTTAATAATATAGAAGATATGTAAATATTCCCATTATTTATGGAACACAATTTTCTTAATGTCAGTTCGATTTTCCAAGAGTTTATTGACCATCTTGCTGAAACCAAAGAATATCCAAGTTTATGTGATACAAAGTGCGAAATCATGACTGTGCAGCGCTCACCGTTGACTGAATTTGCGTTTCCAGCAGCATTTTACAAATAATGGACCAATGCTGCAACCAGTTCAAAATTTGTCAACGTTGTTCAAGCGTAAACCGATTCATGAAGGTGTGCTACTGACTGATAGTCAATATTTCGGATAGAAGAAATTGCTCAGCGTCAAAATAACATGATTTAAAAATATAATTATATATAATTGTGATTTGGATCTTACATATCCGATCGTTATACTCCTCTAGCTTGTCCGTAATTATGTTACCGGGTATGCATGGGCGCCCTATTAAGTGTTGTCTCATTAAATAAATTAAATAAACTGTAATTTAATTTAATTCTTTTGCCATTAAAGGAACCCCAGTTCGTATAAAATAAACAAACGAAACCGTTTTTATTTATAAAGGTGAAACCGTAACAATATTTATTTGCATTTCATAAAACAATATTGATTGGTTTTCTTCAAAGAATATCCCCTTAATGAAAAACATATTCTTTCAAAACTCTGCAACGTATGGACTCATGCCAAAGTAGGAAATAAGGATGGTGATGTAAGTTGGCGACGTCCACAACAATGATGCTGATGATGAAGTCGAACCTTTAGAAAAATGCTTGCAATTAATTGCATTTAAACGATAATACAACGTGGTTTTTATACTTGTGCAAAATTTAGAAAGAAATATAAAAGAACTTAACTAAAATCTATAGAACTGAAGGCGGCAAATCGAATGCTCCGGTTACAAACTAAAAAACAAACAAAAAAAAAATTAAAAAATAATAAAATGAAATAAATAGAAGGAAGGAAGTACGAATAAAAAGCTAAACGGCCGTCAAGAAGAGATCATAATGCGTGTTTAACACGCAATTGACCAAGTAACCAACCATGTTAAGATGGTAAAGATGCATAACAATCAAATAATGAACAAGAATTTTACTAAGAGGATAGAGAGAAGTTAACATTAATTTCAAACAGTAGAACCAATAATTTTTCTTTCAAATAAATAGAAACGTGAAAGCAGTGGAAGAATTTTGAAAAAAATTATTTGTGATTAGACTAAAGGCAGAATTAATTTTTACGTTCTGTTCTGTTACGGATCAGCTGTTGTGTTTCTGTTTAATAGAAAAACTGTATGTGTGGTTTTTTGTTACTTTTCCGTTCTGTTCTGTGGCGGACTATTCTGTAGAAAGTATAGTTCAACGTTAAGTGGCAGCCAAGAGTTTGTATGCATTAGCTTTTTGTGGTGTGAAATTTTTAAAATTTGGTGTTAAGTTAGAAAATTTTATTTTAATGTGTGAAGTTTTATATTATTTTGTCAAATAAAAAACATTTTGCAAACATTTAAAAAATTTATTCCCATAATTACGTCGTATACGCCCAAAAATTCAGACACAGAACAAGTAAATAACAGACAAACCTAAATCAGCGCGTTTAGCGTTTTCTATCTGTCAAAAATTCTCATGCTCATACAAAGTGTATGAAGCATACCCAAATAGCGCGGCGTCAACGCTTTGCAATTGGAAAATCCGATTTTGACAGCGCGTTAAGTAGTGAAGTTGGCTGTTAAAAACGGGGTTTTTACTCTTTCCTTTTGTTATTGATATAAAGTAGTGTCAATTTAGATAGTTTTAGGTCAATCCAGCGGGTTTATTTCCATTTTAATTTATATTTCGTGGTTTTTATTAAATAAAATAAGTTAGCATTATTGTTTGTGAAACAGCGTTGACTTTCTTATTTAAGTAAGTCAATTAAGCGTAAAAGTTACGCGTTGGAAAACGCTACGCTTGACGCTCTAATTAAGCTTGACCTGTAAAGACCCTGATTCACTATCCTACACGATCGCACGATTCATTCACAGGAAAATTTTACATAAGTCTGGCATTTTAGGTGCCAAACTTTTCAACAATAATGATGCACAAACATCTCTTTGTTATTTTGTGTATATATGTACGAGTACATGAAATCCATTATTATAAAAAATACTTTGCTTTCGTTGTTTTAAAAATAGAAAAAGTGAACATAAAAGGTTAACGAATGCAGAAAAAGTTCAAATATTATCATCAGTGGTGCTGTTTTACAATAAATACTACTCTGATCGCAAAAAAACTATAATTTTATGAAAATTTTCACAAGATTTACCAAATCGCACGACTTTCCAAAAAAAATCTGTCATACAGTAGAATTTTTAGTCCACACTACCATACTTTTATAGCAAACATTCCATATTTGGCAGATCGTACAATTATGTTAGATAGTGAATCACTGCCTTAAGAAATATTTTCTTCAAAAAAGAACGGCACAGAACGGCAACGAATAGTAAAAACTAATGAGACCTTTAAGTTGGATTTTTTTAATGAATCGTGAATTACGAACATCTGATTGATAAAGAAGACCAGAGATCACACTATCTTCTTCTCTTGGTGTTCTTTTTTTTACAAAACGTGTATGTAATAAAAAATTTAATCGTTAAAAAATATTTTGTTTTTGTGCATTTTGTATTTTGTTTATTATTCTCACTTTTAAGCCAGTTCGGTGAGAAAGTACTTTTGGGAAATATTGATTCCAAAAATTTCCCGAAATGATCTAAAACCTTCAATACATACGATTCGGCCAGACCAATTCGATTCCTAACACAATACTCAGAATCTACAAAAGTAAAATAGATGCCTCAGAAGAAATTAAAAACTGAGTTTTTGCATCACACTATTCATGCCACCAATTATTGTTTGAAGATTAAATACAGAATCACAGCAAATAAAAAATAAAAATAAAAAGAATGCAAACATAAGAACACATTGAAGAAAAAACAAACAAACATGTAAATAAATTAAATATTGTTCTTACCTAAATTGGCATAAACATTGTCAGACTTGCTTTTAATCGAACCGCTTTGCTCTCCAATAATGCGGATGTTGTTAGCTGGCGTAGGTTTGGGCGAGGAAGGTAACATTTTTGAATTGTTTGTAGCTGATGTAACAGTATGGCTGTTGTTGCTGGTGCTACCATAACCCGTGGCGTTGGCCATCATTGTTAGAGAGTGGTTGGCATTTGTATTTGCCGTGGCCAGAGATATTTGTTGTTTTCTTCTCAGTTCAACACTTTTTGGTGGCGGAGGTCTAGCTGGTTTGTTAACCTCATGACTACGTTGACTGTCTAACGAACGTAATGGTGGAGCGGGTGGTTTGGCCGTAATAACGGCCACCGTTTGGGCAGTGACTGATTCATTGGTTTTGGTTATATCCTTGACCACCTCCACGGCCGTCGTATTAATGTCTATGGGATGTATAATGACTAAACGTGGTTTACCGGCTACTCCGGCATCATCTCCAGTACAAATTTCCGAATAAATACTTTCCTTTTGCTTGGTTAGATTTTCCGTAGTTTTTGTGTTGCCCATGCGCAGGAATTTTTTGATTGAAAATTTAGTTTTTGTTTTATTATTAACCGCAGATTTCTTATCATGCTGGGAGGCTGCATTTAGGTTGGTTATAGACATTGATGTAGTTACCGATTTGCTACCGGAAACTTCTGCTAAATTTTCTTCGGAAAAAGAGAAGTTTTTGGCATTTCGTGGTATGGGCTCGGGTGTCATGGACTGTGAGAGATTCAGTGGTGGCACGGCGTTTTGTAATTGCAAATTCTTGATGGCATTGCTGCGTTGAGTGACAAAAGTGTTGAGACTACGAAATTTGGGATTAATGGTGGCCCTCTCTCTTTTGTCTTTCTCCTTAATAATGGCTGCAGCTGAATTCTTGCCCACCGTTCCACTGTTGGAAACAATTTTTCTCGTGTATATGTTAGATGATGAATACGAGTACGAACTTGCATTGTTTGAGGAGTTGATTTCTGTTGAACTGGACGACTCCGCCGACGCCGGTGATGATGTCGTGTTAACTGTTTCTGTTTTGCTTTTATTATCTTCTTCAGTTTTGGCTAAAGCAACAGTTTGTATTTCAGCTTGTGCTGTTTGCTTTTGTGTTGGGGTTTGTGTGCCTTTCTTAGATTGTTCATCGAATTCATCGTTGATGTTGTAGTCTTTTTCCGGTGTGGGAGGTGCGCTTGTTTTCAAATCCATAGGTGGATTTGGTGCTTTTCCCTTTTTTAGTTTGGCTTCATCTTTTAATGAATCATTGTCTAAACATTCAGAAGATTTCGAAATTACCATTTGTAGCTGAGAGATTACTTGCTGTTGCTGCTGCTGTTGGTGTTGTTGCTCAGCAGTAGCAGCTGGTGTTGGTCTTTTAGTCATAAATGTTTTCATGGGAGTTTGTAGTGGCGAGACTAAGGGCTTGGCGGGTAAATCTGGTTTCTTTAATAAAACTGGAGGATGTTGTTTCTGTAAGCCATGCAGGAAAGAGGGTCGAGCATCAATGGCTTTGGATGAGGGCGGAGGAGATTTAGGTAGTTCTGGCAATTGCTGGCAATCTTTAGTTTCCAAACTGCCATCGGGATCCGCACTACCATCGGGTTCTCCATGAAGCTCTCTAGACTTGTCCATGCTGAAATTGGGCTTATCATTAACCGAACTCTTCACATCCTTGAGTAGTAACATGGGTTTTTGTTCGCTAATTTGTATATCTTCATAATCAGAATTGTTCGTACTGGCACTAAGTTTTTTCTCCATTCTAGGTCGATCTCCTCGTTCCTTGTCTGTTACGTTAATATTTTTGTAATCATGACCTATGCTAATGCCAATGCCCGAATCCGATTCGCTGCGTATCATATTGTAGGAAGTTTCCTCATCACTGCTGCCATCAAAACTGCTGGCGGTAGAATCCAAAGCATCGTCAGAGCTGCATTTGGTTACGATTAACCCATCGGAAGTTATTTTGCTGGTCATAAAGTTTCCCTCATGCAAGTTATAAGAAGCTGCTCGTGTTTTCGAGGACAACAGCATGTCGGTTATATACTGAGAACTAGAAAATATATTTGATTGTTCTTTCGAATCGGTCTCGCTTATTTGTTTAATAGTTTCCTTGACTTCATATTTTCCATCCGGTAGGTTTTCATAGGTCTGTGATGTTTCTACCACATCGTAATAGGCAGAAATTCCATTTTCGGTATCCGAGCAATTGCTGTCACTATCGGAGTATTTGTGGAAAATATTTACTTTGGGTTTGACCTGGTCTTTGGTAATGGGCGAATGGCGAACGATCGGTTTCTTAAGGTCGAGAAATGTTTTGTTATCCAGCGATTCAGTTAAAGTGCCAATCTCGAATTTTATTTTAGAATTGGTGGCCAACGTAGTAGATGCAGCTGCTACTATTGTTTTTGACTCTGAAGCTAACTTTTCATTTTGATTCTTTTCCAAAGTCTCGGATATTTCATCTAGCAATGACTTCTCCATGGCTCTTTCTATGGGTGGACTGTTTTTGCCATCACTTTCCAGTGCGGTTAAAGGTTCGTTAGTAGTTTTCAAACACGAAGTAGACACTGCTGATGTGGAGGAAGAAGATGTGGTTATAGTTTTTTTAATTGCACCGGTTAAAACCGATTTTTCAGTTTTTACTTCTGAAGTTTTAGTTTCAAATTTGGCTTTTGTCGTGGATGTTGAGGCCGGCACGTGACTTGTAGCCAAGACAGGCTTGGTAATCTCCCTTATTTCGCTCGAGCAACCAAAAGGTATAACATTTATTTGCAATGTTTGTTTCTTACCCTCCTTATCCACTTGAGGAGCGCCTAACTTTAACGCAGCAAAACTTTTCTTTATGTTTTCTTGAACATCCCCCAACAAGTTGCCATTGTTCATATTGAAATCAGTATTTGCCCTCGTTATACGTTTCAGTTCCAAAGCTTCCTCGTCGTCGGTGCCTAAAGCCTTGTCATCATCTCTGTCATTGGCCAAATTCATGAAGTCATGATCATCATCCGAATCATCTGACCACTCACCACCATAACCAATAACTTCTGACAGATTTTTTGGGAAACTAACTTTAGTTTTATGTTTGGACTTGCTGGTAACATTTGTAGATGACTGGCTTGATTTCTTTATTATACTCTTAACTGGTCTCTTGTGTTTATTTGGATATTCTATCTTGTGGCTGTCATGGCTGCCAGTTTTCGTATTTAAAATAGTAGTCGATGTTGCTGATGTCGCCAATGATGTGGAGAATGATTTGTATTTGGAAGAGGTTGCCATTGCCGCGGCCTGTTTATGTTCATCTTTTGACTTAAAGCAATTGGAGCATAAGTCTTTCTTCCACGCATTTTGCGAAAAATGTGTACAAATGGACGAGGACATTGTGACGGAATGTTTGTTTGTTGTTTGGTTGCAGAGAGCACTATAAGTCCATAATCTGGAAAGAGAACAAAGGGGAAAAACTTTAATATATTTTGAGGGGTATTTTGTAGAAGCTATTGCAAATATTTTATTTTTTATTTTGAATCAATTATATGGAACTTTTGAGGCTTTTATTTTCACGTGTCTCTGTGTTCGTTTACGCTTATCTCCGAAATCGACCAAGTGATTTCATAGAAAATTTTTGGGCTTATATGTTTATACATGGCGCTGTTGGCGAGATCTTTATATTATTTTTAGCAATTAACTAGTTTAGAATATAAACTAGTTAATTGCTTTAGATTAGTTCGACAAACCTTTAGGTCCATTGTTATGCTCAGAGAACTAACTTCACCAGAAAAATTTTATGAAACTCTGCTCTTGAGAGCCGAGCTTGCACTAACAAAGCTTCTGAAGTTCTAGTTCGATCTGAATAAGTGTGTTCGTTCGGACACTACTTATACCCAAAGAAATTTTTCATAAATAAAAATATGTTAAAATAAATGAGTATTGAACTCAGCATACGCAGCATGCTGGTTAATATTCTATAAAAATAATGGAAGAATAAAAATTGTTTTTAATGTTCTCCGAAACTTTGTTGTTATCGGAAAATTTTATACAACATATTGTGTTATCGATGAGTTTTCTGTGTCAAATCCATGTTATCATTTTCTGTAGATTGCAAATGTTATCGACCAATTTTATGCAAAAAGTTTTTGTTATCAAGTAATTTTCTGCAGAAAATTATTAATTTCGATAAATTTGCTTAAGCAAATTGATCTTGGTGATATATCTTGTTTTTGGAAAATAATTGTTACTGTAAAGCTAAGAACGTTAATGGGCCTACTTGACAACAAAGGTGCTGCTACAAATGCTGCAACTTTTGATAGACAATTTATCAATAACAGATTTTTCAATAGAAATCTATAAGTAACAGAATTTTTGTATAGATTTTCAAACATTTGTCAATAAAAGACTTTTTTTTCTGTTCGAAATTTATTTTAAAAACGATCTCTAAAATTATTGTTTTAAACACAATAAAAGTTTTTTTTATAGTTTTTTATTGAAGTTGTAGTTTGTACGTCGTCCGTCCGTCATTTAAAATTCTTAAGCGATTTTTGTGCAAAGTTGTTCTTTAAATCATGCAAAGAATGAATGAATTGGAGGTTTGGTTGCACTCATATCTTTCTCTTTCTGCTTCAATTGCTTTCGGACGACCATTGTTCTTGAAACCGATGAGTAAAATCAACAGCTTTTATTTGTGTTTTTGTATGTCACCTCAAATCAAACAATCACTTCTCGACAAACACGCATGGTCTCAGAAAGTTTTTCACATACAAGGTTGGTGTCGGCGTATTTATTATTGTTACATATATGTATATATTTTTTTATTTTATTTTGATTTAATTTCATATTATTTCTTTTTTGCATTTTCATATCATTTGTTAACCAACCATCAGCCAGCCAGCCAGCCAACCAGCCAACCTACACTTTCCAAATCATTCGACTGTGAATAACTAAGTTAATGAAACTCTTTTTTTTCTGTCTTCGAATTTACTTCTTTATATTTTTTCGTCGTATTTTTTTGTTTTTGTTGTTTTACTTTCAACTTTTTTCTATTTTCATTAAAATTATAAATTTTTCAATAAATTTTTTTCTTTAACTTGAACTTATTGTGGTCAACAGAGTTAATTATTTGTGTGTTTTTCTTTTTATTTTTTTTTAAACATTTCGACATTTAAAGGGCTCAAATAATAGACTGTTGCAGCTGCCAATGGGATTTAGAATTTCACTTTCAACAGATAAATTCATCATAGCTGGCTGAATGGAACTGAAATTACACATTTGAATTTGAAGCTAAATTTCTTAGGGACTATTTCGTTGTGAAAGAAAACAATATTTGTTGAAATAGAATGCTCACAATAAACTTAAAAACGAGAAAACTATTTATGGTAATTAAAAATGTCGAAATATGATAAAATCTTAATCAGGAACAAAAAGAAACGATAAAATCATACGACATGGCCTGTGTGTGTAACAAAGCCGAAAGATTGACAAAAATTTCTACGAAAAAGATTATTTTGAAAGGTATTGTTTGGCTAAAGCTCAAATCTAACTTTAATAATTTCTTTTTAATTTAAGAAATTTGCTTCTAGTAGAACTGAATGTGTATAAAAAATTGTTTTTTTAATGTTTATTAGTGTTGCCGTTTTTGAAATGTCGTTTTATTTAAACTAGAGTTCGCATAGTGGTCGAAATTTGATTGCCATTTTCACGTATACTTATTTTAGTTGCATTCATGATGAAGAACTACAGGCAAACACACAATTTTATTTTATTAAGTTTTCGCCTAAATCTAACACATCCATACGCAATGAACATATACATCAATAGTTAATTATCATCTATTTCAATTCTGATCTTTTTTTTCTTTCTCAAGTTCACTGATTTGAAGAGAAAAAATCTCATTGTTCTGTACCAATACTTATGTAAATGTACACACGTATTGTTGGCATTTGTAGTGGTGTCTACTTGAGTAGCTTTTTGTTCCTTTAATGCTGATCCGATTTAAATAATATAAAGTGGCGTCATAAAAGCTCGACAATGTCTACCATTTGGTCAAAGATTGAAAAAATCGGGTTGCAAACAGAGGAGAAAAAGGATCCAAAAATTTGTCTTTGCTAATTTATATAATAGATCGTTTTTGCGAAATAGCAAAAATTAATAAAAGCGAGTTAATGAATGACTCACACTTAGTGGGAATTCCAAGCTCATGTGAAAGATTTCAGTTCACAATACCAAGTATGGAAGTGGTTCAGTGGTTTAACCGCATCTCACGGTCTAGGAAATACCAATCGATACTTTCATTGTAATGCGAGTGCATTCCAAGACATCTAAGAGCAACACAGAGCTGCTATTTCTCAATCGCATTATTGCTAGACACAATTTGTCCATTTGAAAAGTCCTTACGGTCAACTTCATAAACACGGCCATAAGATTCGAGAAAGAGCTATCAATCCGTCTTACACGCTTATGTTCGGACTTTTTAAGTTTTCCTTTCCGTGTTGAGTCAAATGAAGTCACAGGCTGCACTCCTTAGCTTGGGATCTTTGCGTCACTTGTTTAAGTTTCAGCTTTGCAACCAACCAAAAGCTTCGGTTTTCCGAGAAGCAAGTGAGAGAGCCGTGAGCATCTTTGATGGTTAGAACTAGGGCGATATCTGACCGCCTTCGAACCTCTACCTTTCGTTCTTGATAGATTAAAATATCTTTGGCAAATACTTTCGCTTAAGTTAGTCTTAGGACGGTCCAAGAATTTCACTTCTCACACTTTCAAACTGCTTCTGTTAATATTTACATCATGATCTAAAAACCAATGAAAGTATAATAAAAGTCGTATTTCAGTATTCCATGCACAAAATATTCAGGCATTTGGAACCTGCTTTAAACCCTTTAATTTCTTCAAAGTAATTATACCGGCCCATAGGAAACTGTCTATTCTTTAAAAAAAATTATTTTTTATTTTTAACAGAAATTAGGGAGTTCATATTATAGTGTAAAAGTTGTGAAATGGGATATGTGAAATATTTTCTATGGTCTTCGTACTCCGAAACCGGAGGTGACAAACTTATGAGTATTCCATTTCACAGCTTTTGCACTCTTAGGAGGACACCCTAAAAAAATTAAAGGCGTCGGTCGAGCTTAGAAAAATTTTAATTTGAAATAATAATTTCCCGTTTTACACATGAAACTAATTAAAAAAATTTTTTTTTAAGAATTCAATATTATTTTTTCGCCTCAAAAAAATAATTTTAATAAAACGATATTTCAAACAACACTATACTATAACACCCTTTAACTCAATAAATAAACATTAGAAAATATATTTTTATACACTTTTATATCTACTAGAAGTAACAGTCTTGGAAAATCAAGGAATTCGGGGAAATAAATTTTTTATGCCGTTTTCTAATCTAAAAAAATATAACATTTCTTTTACATTTTAGCAACGAAATCGCAATTCAACGTTCTTCTTGCCAACAGACAAGCTAAATTTGCATTTTCTTTAATTCCAATATTTTTTTTAAATATGGGTTCGCATTTATTAAAAATAATATAAAAATAGCATTTTCATTTCATTTTGTGATATAAAAACCAAGTTAAATCACACTAACCCTAAGCAAAAGTAGTGGTTACGTTTTTTTGGGCAAATGTTTGCCAAGTGTGACCGTACCTTAAGACAAAAATTTTGCATCGTAAGTGATGATACAATAATTTCTAATAAACTCACTATTTAAAAAAAATCATTATATCACAAAATTTTCAATAAAAATTGCAAAAAATTTTGAACTTTTTTCACAAATATTCAAGTTTTTGTAATAATAAAAAATGATGACAATTCAAACTGATTTGAATTCAATACTTATTTGTTTAAGAATTTTTGGTAAATGGCAAATATTAATTTTGGGAAAAAGTGCGATTAAAAATTTGAAATTCTAAAATTATAGCGATTCCCATAAAAAGGGGCAATTATTTCCATTAAGAAAGGAATGTTTGGATCATCAGACTAGCAGAACGGATTATAACAGATTTCGAGGTCGCCACACCATTTCATTAGCGTTCTTTGTTCAATTTTACCACTTGCCACGGTAATTAAAATTTTATTTAGCATTTAGAGTTTCTCTTGTAGAGCATTTTCTTGTTTAAACTATTTCAGTTTCTTGCAACACTGGTGCACACTTACATCACAAGTCTACATTGTGGAGCAGCAATAAAATTAAATTTACTATTTTAAATTACACGTTCGTTATTTTGTAGTTTATTTATTTTCCATTTTATTTTAACGTTGCGAACAACTGCGATGCTGCTGCCGATGATGATGATGTGATGTGATGTTGTAACATAAAAACGTTAATAAAACATTTGGTGCTTTGGTTGCTTAACAATTTATTTGTTTCGTTTATAAAACATTTAGTCAGACACACAGAGAATCTTGCAAATTTTATTCACAGTTGTTTTTTCTTCTATATTTTTAGGTCATCATTGCAACCACGTTTTATCATTTTGAGTTTTGATATTCTTGTTTTTACTGCTTTATGTTTATAAAGTTGGAATTTTTGTCTAAACAAACGTTACTGTTGAGTTGTTTCCAAAAAATTTATGCAAAAATATTTGTGGTATATTTTCTTACAGCCAGACTTAAAGTATAAGAAGGAAACACTATTTATTGCTACGTACATACAATACAATATGTACATATGTATGTCTTCATTTTATTCCAAACGTGTTGTAACTCCCTATTAGTGGTGTAACGAATATAAATTTTTAAGTATTCGCAAATGTGAATGAGAATACGAGTATCTGTGTCAATATTCAAGAATACGAATATTTAACTAGAAATTTCGCGCCACTTCTAAAAAGGCTCGATTTTGATGTCAGCAAAATTAAATATTTAAAATTTAATTGAAAAAATAAATTAAGGAAATTATCACTACCAGCGCTATTTACATTCCGACAACAATAAATCACCTTCTTGTGTTTCATTTCATTTCATTTTCTCACTTGGATTACTTTAATCAAGTTGAGCGTTTGCCCACACGTTTATGTACAATTTTGTCTACAATCTCATTTACAACTTCATTTTGCAAACAAGTCATTTCGAGTAAAGATGGCAAATGAAACTCGCACACACTGTTAAACCGAATCGATTTTAGATCGAGTGATATCTCAAAACCGAACCATTTGAATTTTTTGTTCCGTAAAACGAACGAAATTGAAATTGACTACAACTAAGAATTTGAAACGTTAAAAATATTTACAAAACAAAGAAGAGAAAATATTTTTTGTGAATGCAGAAGAAAAATTATCAAAATAAAATAATTAAAAATAAATTGCGTTATTTCTTCCAAATTATTTTGGACAATGATTGTGGTAAATATGCATAATTTTGAGAACCTTTTCGAAAGATGCGAATATTCTTTTATATTCGAACAAATTCATATAGAAACGTGTATATATTTATATTATCTGAATTTGGTTTAGAGAACACCAATATATCGTCAGCTCATTGTTGATATGACGCATATGCCAAACAGTCGGAATAGAATAAAACGAAAAAGAAGGTTTACATGCAGTTTTTTCAAAATACATCCGATAGAATTTTTTTTGTATTTTCTTCCTTCATTTGTATGTTTTGAACAAAAATTAAAATTTTTGTGAACTTTAATGAACGTAGTTAAAAGTTAATATTCTTCTATTGCAAAGTAGCATTTTGTGCTGCATACAATAGCTACCGCGTATTGAGTAACTTGTTGTGTTTATGTTCAGCAAATTTATTTTCTTGCTGTCAAGAGAAACAAGTCAATCGTCTTAAACAGGGCCAAGAAGCTCCCGGCGCTGTAATATTTTTAACTATCGATCCTTCGCAAAGCTTGGACGGGAAAAACAAATAATTGAAGTGTATTTAAAAAAAATGTAATGAAATAATCACCCTTATTCCAGTTGGCGACATTGACGTCATGTCAACACAATACCAAAAAAGTTGGGGCTTGTCTACCCATTGTCGAAAACAACTGACTACTATTGACAGGTTCATCCTATTTTCTAGACCTTATAGAACAGAAGTACACTTTCATTAGCACAAAATGGTTCTCGAAAGCGAGTAAACAAGCTCCTATTTTTTGGTATTGTGTTGACGTGACGTCGATATCGCCAACTGCAATTAGGGTGAATGTCTATAATAATTGAATAAGGCAGATTTCCCTAATTTTTTGTTTTTTCATATCATAACATTTAACCGGTCGGCGGTGATGAATTTATGTTTCGGATCCTTCCTTTTTGGGCTTAATTTTATGTCGAATTGGTTTTATTTGTTATGAAAATGAAGAGCGAACGTTATTTTGTACATTTTTGTTTGAAAAATTTGCTGCAAACGCCAAACAGTGGCGTGTACAGCAAAACACTACTTATTAAACTTTAAAATGTTTTATATGGAACGAAATCAAAAGGATATCAATTAGCAAACATAAACAATTTCGCGAAACAGGATCAAAAAGGGATGTTCAAAATTAATATACCCCATTTCTAACTAATTTTTTTTTTATGGTCGATGCGTCAAACCATGCGCTGCCGATAGGTGAATTCGTTTTAAAATTAAAAATTTTAATGCATTCGGCTTACAAAACCAGGAGGCATAATTTTGCATATATAGTTTCATTCAGTTGCTGTAGAGTTTGAGAAATAATAATTTCAGGCTGCAGTTGCCGGCACAAGGCACACAACACAAATATTGTGGCGATTAATATGCAAGATTTTCATGGCAAAATGTCATACTACTAATTCAAAAATTGTCGCCATTGAAAAACGAACTCATAAAGCAGGAACTTTGCACAGAAAACCCTGTTTAAATTATAATATAACAATTACATTATTGAGATTCTAATTCCGCAAAAGAAAGAATTATAAAATTGTAATTTGATTCTGCAAGGTTAAGTCAACCAGCCTTCAAGCTCTATTAAAGATACTTAAGTCTTGCATACTCACACTATCTGATCAGCTCTTAAAAACAATCTTTATTAAAGTCGTTAGAAAAAAACAAAAATATTTCACGGGAGCTTCAAAGGCTCAGGATATTTCAAACTCTAAATTCACGTCACTCGTTTTATTTACATACTCATACAAATAAAGTTCTGCCTGCCAATTCCTGTTATAATTTATTTTAACTTTCTGTTGTACAATTTTAATCACACTTTGCTCCTCCATTCTTTATTTATAAAACATAAAATGTTTTCCACTAAAGATACATTTCAAAGATACACACGTACTTTATAAGTATTTTTGTGCTGTTAAAGTTTAGTTAGTGAATTTTTTTTTAATTTTTAATAAATGGTATTAATACACGATGTCTGTCTGTCTGTCCGGTTGTCTGGCTGGTGGCAAAACATTAAGATTCATTTATATTTCTTGTTTTGTATGTAAATTCGAGCCCATCGTGATTTTATATTTCTTTTAACACGGCAATAGATATTGTGTGATATTTTGCATATTGTTCCATTTCTCACACCCTGTTTAAATTTATTTAAGTCTTTTTTGTATTTTTTATTTAGCAATTAACACAATTACACAATATTTGTGAGTGTTAATATATTCATATTATATTTTTGTTTTCTTGTTGTTACATCTATCTTTGTAAAATTAAGAATTTATTAAATAGGTCAGTTAATAGACGACAAACTTAAGTAATACCCACATTAATACAGGGTGTCCGCCGGGAAGGTATACTACTTTGTTTGTTTATAATTTTTGATTAAATGAAAGAGAATGGACCTTATATTGATAAATGTTTTATTTAATGTCGGCAATTATGTATGGAATACAATATCAGATAAATGTCCGCCTCTGTTAGCCTCACAAATGCGAGCCCTTTTGAGCACATTTATCATTACATTTTCACACATTTCACGCGGTATTTCATCAATTTCATTACGAATATGTTGTCTGAGTTGCTCAAGCGTTTCTGGTTTGTTTGCATAAACCTTGCTTTTCAGATATCCCTACAGAAAGAAGTCCGGGGCAGTCAAATCAGGCGACCGTGGAGGCCAATCAACATCACCATTTCTTGAAATAACTTATTGTGGAAAGAGGTCTCGCAGTAATTCCATTGCAATTCTAGATGTATGCGATGTGGCACCGTATTGTTGATACCACATGTTAATCAAGCACAGAGCATGCAGTTGTGGCGCTAAAATTTTTTCAATCATATCACGATATCGCTCCCCATTCGCAGTTTCTGTTACGCTGTTTTCATTTTCAAAGAAGTAAAGTGCAATCATTCCTCCTGACCAAATTGCACACCAGACTGTCACTTTTAATGGATGCAAAGGTGACTGATGAATAATTTGAGGGTTTTCCATTCTGTATTCTGTTTATTCACACATCCATTCAAATGAAAATGTGCCTCGTCACTCATTATGACTTTTTCATGAAAATCGGGATTGTCATGGGCGAGCTGCAACATCCTATTGGCATAAGTACGGGGGCGTAAATGGTCTTGTGAAAGAAGCTCTTGTGTCAACTAAATCTTAAATGGAAACAAATGCAAATCTTTGTGCAAAATAGTGGCCAAAGTTGTTCTTTGAAGACCAAGCTCCTGGCACGGCGTCGAATTGAGGTTGATGGATTGTTTTGAACACTTTCTTGAGCAGCAGTAATGGTTTCAGCCGATCTTGCAGTACGTTGTGGTCCGTGCTTGGGTCTATCACCTACAGACCCTCTTTCTTCGAAATCATTCACTACACGATAAATATTGCGTTTTGTCGGCACGTTGTTTTTCCCAAAAATTTCACGCAACTTTCGCATCATCAAGTAATCGATAATTGATTTTGATAAAATATTTTAACGATTAAAGCACGTTGGTTTATCGAATATTTTTCCATAATAAATTTACCACGTGTCTACTTCACGACTGCCAAATATGAACTGTCAAGACTAATGCTTACCAAAATGGCGGCAAAACAAAGTAGTATACCTTCCCCGCGGAAACCCTAATTATTTAAGCTCTAATTTAGAGATTCTAGACATTGTTCGACATTTCGACTTGTAATGTTATCTATTGTGCCAAAATATGTAGTCGGACATATTTTTAAGTTTATTGATTGCATAAATTTTTTTTATTAAAAAAACAACTTTAAAAATAAGTTAAAATTCTATAGCCAACGTTTTGCAGACTAATACTTCAAATATTTAGGGCAAACAAACTCTGCTCCAAGAAACCTAAAGAAAGAAGAAAAAAAACACATACAAACAGCAAACAAGATTTATTCAACATGAATAAAACTTAATAGAAAGACACAATGACTGGAGGGCGGAGGTGGTCAAAGAAACAATGAATGACAAAACATCAAGCCAACAATGAATGACAACTCGTTTTTACCAAAGAAATAAAAAAAGGGAAACAGTGAACCAGTTGTTGTTATTTAAGTTAGAAAATATGAACTTTGAACAATTATGAAAAACTTTTCAACAAGGAAAAACTTTTAAGAAAATAATTTATTTTTTTTGTTAAGAAAAAGAAAAACTAGTTTAGTTTTGGGGAGCGAAAAAATATGAATTAAATTATGCCTTCGTATGTTCGTGTTTCTTTGTTTTGTTTAATATTGATTGGATTTATGACAATTATTGATGTCTTTCTTTATTCTGCTGTCTAAATTGTTATTCAATGTCTGTTTCCTTCTCTGTATTACAAAATTGTTATTGTAAATGTGACATTTTAAATCCTAAAAGTTTTTTAGATTTTTATTGGCAGAAAAAATCTTTACAATTGATTAAAAATCACACGTGTTTTTTTAGATTAAAAAGAATCCAAAATGTGTAGCGCTACAGAAAATATTTATTCTTTGGAGCAGATCTAAAGTACAGAAATCCTGCTCTGGTTTCGCCAAATTCTGACATCAAAGGCAATCATCGATTTCAACATGTTGAATGGGAATATGAACTTCTTGTTTGCCTCTTTTGGCGTCAGGAGTTAAACAATTCAAAAGCCATGCAATTTAATAATATGCAATTAGAAAAAAAATGAGAACAGAAATTTAGCAACTCCGCAGTGTAAAATTTGTATTGGTTAGTTTGTTTATTATTGTCCCTCTTCCACAGAAGCTTGATTGATGCAAATTGTCTATAAGAAAATTATTGATAAAAACCAAGAATTCAACAACTCGTTAGAAATTTTTAATTAGGCTCAAATTCGTTAATTTAATTATTATTCATATTTTTCCTGCACTAAAAAACGTGTTATAATTTTTAATATATTTTTAAAGGAAGTATAACATTTTTAGCAACTGATAGCAGAGAAGCAATCCGAATAAGAAATTTTTGCGAAGGCTGTAGATCAATTATTTTCGACGGCGGCTGCCTAACGGCTTTGCGATATTTTTTTTCATTAAACTTTACCGAAAAAGACAAACCTGTAAATAGGACCTTGCTTTTATTTCTTTCTTTTTATTTATTTTATTTTTTATCCATAGAGCTGCAGCCAACTTCAGGTTGACAGCTACGAATTACAAATCACAAGAGAATTTCAAAGAACATGAAAGAATGTACCCTTTCCCAATCTTCTCCAGCGTTCTCAGATTTGGGGATTTGTCCCCAAATAGGGGAATTTTTTGGTGATTGGGGATACAAATTTCAGGAACATCACCAGGGGATTTTTTGGGGAAGTTTCGCTGGGGATTTTTGGGGATAATATATTTGTGTAAATCTCGTTTAGTTTTTCTTTTTTGTATTCAAATTCATGTACATATTGACAAATCATATTTTTCTGCTTGTTGATGGTAACATTGAAAAAAACAGAATACAGTATGACTCATTAGAAACTCTTCTTAGAATAAATGTACACTTTAGATATAATTCAGTTTGCTGTGCCGAATTTATTGCATCTTCTCAAATGCTAAACTTTTTAATACAAACAACATGTGCAACAAATTTGCATTGGCTGATGATTCTGAAGTTTCTGAAACGATAAACATTGATATATACATATGTGTATATACAAGAACTCAAAGTATAAATTAATTCGAATAATACTACACAAATTGGTTTAATTAAGTAATTGA
This sequence comes from Gymnocheta viridis, assembly GCA_956483585.1. Lineage (NCBI taxonomy): Eukaryota > Metazoa > Arthropoda > Insecta > Diptera > Tachinidae > Gymnocheta > Gymnocheta viridis. The sequence continues at coordinate 121,074,439 of OY101440.1, forward strand.
ATATATGCATGTGTTTCCTTTTCCTTATTATTTCATTTCATACATCGGATGGGATATTATTATAATTCTTTTGACCCTTTGATTAAGTTCCAATTTATAAATTAACAAATAATAAAAAGCTTTAATATATTTAATATTTTGCAAATTTTGTTAAGGAAAAAAATTGTATATTGTTTAAAGAAGTTTTACAAATAAATGTTAAATATCCGAGAAGAATCTATCTGCTGCGACGGGGAAAAATTGAATTTGATGAAGCTTTATGTTACTTGTTAATTTATAAGCTTGAAAACTCTCATTACAGATCTATGGGGATTTTTAGGGATAAGAAATTAACTATTTTGGGGAACTTGGGGAATGAAAAATTGCGAATAGGGGATAAGGTATAAAATAAAACTGGGAACCCTGATCTTCTCTCATCTCTCACCTACAAACTAAGACTTTCTGAAAAATAATTTACATAATTTAAGCCCCACTAGTAGTGTGACCAGATCCAAAAAATGTTTGGAGCTAAATTGGCACCAAAATAGTGCTAAAAAGTGCTCAAAATAATTTTAAGTGCTAAAATGGGCACACTGCCCACTACACAAAAAAAGAAAAAATTCAACTCAAACATTTCTAAAAAAATCTGTCTTCAAAGGCGTCCAGGTGGAGTTGCTTTGCGAATATGAATCGAATGTAATGCTAAAAAAAAGTTGCAAACAAACAAAAATTTGCCACACACTCGTTCAACATGAAAATTCGAAAATTATAAAAAAAAATCATGCATAAAAATAATAAAAATAAAACAGTATTTATTGTATTATTCATTAAGTTTATTTATTTATTTATATTTCTTGCATTTAGAGAATGTTAAAGTTTTAGGTTTTCTTTTAATTGTTCGCTTTCGTGCTAAACTTAAGTCTGGGAATTATATGCCAATTGACACAATTTTTTAGCGTGCTTCTCCAAAAACCACTTCCAAACTTGTTTAGAATTTATTAATCATGGTGGCATGTAAAAGATCTTGCTGCACAAAAAAGCGTTTTAATCCTTTCACTACCATACTATAAGCAGCGAGTTTATACATCTATGAATGTGAATCTAATACGGAAAAACACAAAAAAGTTAAGGTTTTCTTTTTCAATTCTTATCTGTTTTTTATTTGGAAAAATATGTACCACATCGAGTTTTTTAAATAACACACATTAGGAATAACATTTTCTTGTGGGATGGCATGATCCCAATGGTAATGAAAGGGTTAAAGTGGAAAAAGGTCGGTTTTTTAATTTGGCTTAACAAGTTTATTTATAAACCATTTTTCAGCTTTTATTCACGATACGAGTGTTTTTAGTGTTTGCAAATAACTTAAAAGCGGTTTCCACAATCCCGACAACGGTCGGTCGACTCGCTTAGAAAATTTATTTGAAAGGCACTCAATTTTCGTCACGACATTCAACTTTCTTCACTGCTCTTGTATTCACCTATTTTGTAGCAACTAACGCCTAATTGTTAAACTATTGTTAATTAATAATTCACAAACAATAATTGTCAACACAAAATCGCACATGCATGAAATTAATTGATTCACATAAATACATTCGTACATATTTACATACAAAATTTTTGTTTACTTGTTGTCGCTGCTTTATAGTTGTACTCAATAATTAACAACAAAGAATTTCTGAAAAAAATAGAAAAAATCACCCACTTTCATTGAGACGACTTAATAGATAAATTTAGAATGTTTTTGTTATACTTTTATTTTGTTTGTTTTCAATTTAAGTCTTTGAAGCAGACTGAATGAAAAATTACAAATTCTTGTAGGTGTTTTTGTGTCTGTTTTGAACTTTGAAAAAAATTTACATTCCAATTTATAAGGCGAGGGTGGTATTATAATTAACCTAGAATTTACAAAAAAATGTTTCTTTTGTATTAAAAATGACCTTCTATTAGGATATACAGTGAAAGCTCTCGTATGCGGACACCGATTGTCGTAGTGCAGCAGCAAAAATTACTGTTTGCCTGGAAGCGATACCATGTTACAGAATCAATTATTGAGATGCGCATAAGTCCCGAATGCCTTTTATTCGAAATGCTTCCGTTCAAGCATAATTTTCAATAAAATATATATTTTGTGCCTTATTGTATTTATTTATATTTTATTTATATACAATTCTTGAAGATTTTGTAGCTGCGTAAGTCGTGCATTGCCTCCAGCAGCAATTAGGGCTTTAAAATATTTTTTTGCTGTGGATTCTTAGTTGCGTATAAATCATTAAAACTAAAAAACTCGAAACTCGAAATAAATCGCAGAAAAAGATGAAATCGAAAAAATGGCTAAAATAGGCAACAAGGTCAAAAATAGGCTGAAAATAGCTCAAATGTTAAAATGAAGAACGTTTAAAAAACTATTCAAACCACAAAAACATGGAAAATGGAGTCATATAATTGGTTCAAAATCGCTGAAACTGCTGAACAAAGCAAAATGCTTAAAAATTTTTTCCATTTCGAAAATGAGCCAAAATCGGAAATAAGTTTATTAAGTCGAACAAAGTTTTTTCTTCTATAATTACTTGGATTAACTTTTCTTTTCGCTCTTGTAAGGATGCGAACAGTGATAAAAATTGAATAGTGAAATCCGTACCAATCGCAATCGGGAACATAAGGACAATTAGAATATATTCCTAAAGAAGTTCATCGGATCTGCTGAGCTCCATAAACTTTCGCATACCGTGAGCATAAAACTCGAGCACGGCAGTAAAATCTTCTTATTCAAATCAGTCTGTCTCGTTAATTAAAAGGTGAAAAATTTGTTTACAATTTTTATTTATGTAGTCAAAACTTTTAATTTAATCGAATATCTATGAAAATAATTTGTTTTTAATTACCAAACACTGGGACCCATTTCTCAAAACTGTAAGTTACAACTCTACAAGTAGGTTAAGTTGAGCTTGAAGGCTGGCTTGAGGTAAACTCTACAACCCCAATCAGAGACCAATAGACCATTGTGATACCTTATTTTTTATATAGAGAAGGAAAAAGAAAAATAAAAACAGATACAAAGTGGATAAAAAATGTGAACAAATCGCCTATATGCGCCATTAAGCCAGTCTCCCGCTACGCAGTCAGGCCATTCCTATTACGAATTCTGTTAGATTCTCAAGACCACATCCCGTGACATCCCCTAATTTTCTCAAGAATCTGCTACCCAGATACCCATTTCCGCAGCCAGAGACAGTGTCATAGAATATGTTTAACTGTCCCCAGTTCCTCAGGGTCCTCACTCACTCACAAGTCGGATCCTATCCTCACTGTCATCCTGCCAATCAAACAGTGGACCGTGATAACACCTATAATTTTGAGCAATATTTTACTTTTTCGTATGAATTTTTTTTTTGTAGATTTGCAACTTGTAGTCTTAAGAAATTGGCCCCTGGTTGCTGATAACAGTCATCGTCTTTATGTAAACACGTTTCCTCGTTCACTCTGCTCTATTAATTGTTCTTTCCTGTCTGTGTGAACTCAACAAATACTTTTCTATTTACGAATCAGTGCCGATACGTCGGGTCAATTATTTGTCGACCGCCCTCGTAGGAGACAACTATTTAAAAGCGTTCAACCGCTAGAGAAGGGAAGCAGCAACGACAGATTTGTGTCATTTATGCTTTTAAATTTAAATTTGTTTAAATATGACTTTTCATCGAGTCTTTTCGCGTCAAACACTAATGGCTGCTTTTTGTGAAAATAATTTATGATTATTTCCATAAAATACTTCCAATTAAGAGATAAATCTACAATTTTAGATTTGCTGAGCTTTTTCTGTTACAAATAAATTATGGACGTTCTTTTTAACTTTTGGATTTAAAATTTTGTTCGTGTAGGTAGTGTTTCTCACAGTGCAAATGCCCCAATTTAATTTAAAAAAAAATCCAAAATAAAAACAATGATCCACAAATAATCAAAAAATTTGAACTGAAACAGTTTATCCGGTCAATAACAGTCAAAAAGCTGCGAATATTATTATCGTCCTTAATAAAGAGTTTGTTAGCGTTTAAAGCCTTAAAATTAAATTGTTAGTTTCCTTAAAATAACTACATATTTTTTTTTGTTTCTTTTTGTATACATTTCCTAAATCACAAACTCATTTCATGTAATAAATTATGCTGTAAATATTTTCTTTCCTTCTTTCCTTATTTGATGGCAAATAGTGTTTTTTTAAATTTTCATTAATTATACACAACGTTTTCCGTTTGTTTATTTTGTTTGTTGAATATTCAATTCCATCAAAATCATGACAACTCTACTCATAATGTCGTTGACAATTCAACCAAAAGAAAACTTAATGGATACATCAACATCAACAGCAGTTGTTACAACAGGGATGCCTGTCTGTTTGCCATCATCTGCTGCATCCAACAACTCCCACCAAATAATTTGAAAATAATACAATGATTTTGTTTTGGGCAAATAATAGAACCAACTAACTTTATGTTAAATAACGAAATTTTTCAAATTTATGACAACATGAATGCAAGAAGTTTTTATCTCATATTTCCCGACACAATCCAAATTTTAACTTTGACCGTAAACAACAAAACTAAAAAATAAATAAATAAATTACGTGAAAAGTATTCAAGATTTATGACTGAAATGTTGATACGATATTTTATGGTTCTAGAAAACTTCACTAGCTGTTCCAGTTCCAGTCCACTAGTTCCCTGCGGTAACTGGACCACAGCAGACAAAGTTACCGCTAGACAAGCAGTTTGTTTTGTGCAGCCGCTAGACCGATTTAAAAGTTAATGATCGATATTATGACAGCTCTTCAGAAGCCCGGACTGCTTCCAGGCCTAAGCTAACTTTTACAATGGGCCTCTAAATATCTTCGAGTAGAAGTGTCACAGGAAGTACCCTTCCTAAACATTACGACAGCTCTTCAGAAGCTATGACTGCTGGAAGACTTTGTTCTGACTTTACGGGCCTCAACAGAAGATGATTGTCTCGGTATTGATTTTCGACGGACTTTGTGCTTACTCATAGGCCTGGAGGATAAATCGCAAGTAAGATTTCCTTCAGAAGTACACGTGGTGTCTGTAGCTTAAACCTAAATCGCTGTGTTGAAGGCTTGGTCCCGATATGCTATTGTATTGGTACAGTAGAGTATTTAATCGGCTCACTACCTCAGAGAAATGTATGGTTATTCATCTGATTAACAATAAATTAAAAAAAAACTAGATCGGGATCGAACTCCTTTTTATATAAAAACTTTTGATTAAACCCACTTAAATGACATTGGTTTGATCAATTGGGTTTGTCTATATCCAACGACTGAACGAGTTCGATCTGAGTCTAGTTCAAAAGTTGCCTCCTGTGTCCACCTGGATCATGGGCAATCTGAAATTCGGGGGAGATCAAAATGGGTACTTTCAGATAAAACTCCTCCCAAAAAAATTCCCAAGAAGCTTAAGCTGCATCAACGCCCGAACATGGGAATAAGTTCACCGTCAATTTAGGACATCATGGCAGGTACTGAATCGAATCTTCTGTCTGTCCTTGTAGGCTTAGATTTCATGAGTTTGAAATCTGAACATTTTTTCTTACCGTATTCAATCAGCTCTGCAGTAGATGAAGTGCCGATTATGGATTAACTTGAAATTTTTCACGAACAGGGTGTCCCGCTACCATCTCTCAACTTGCTGGGGCTCGAGTTGTCTGACGAGTAAGAGTATCTAGGAATTTTTCTGGACTTCAAACTATTGTAGAGGCTTAACTGTATAGCAACAGCGCTTGAGGCCGCAATGTATCGGGCGCTTCGGTATTGGGCTTCCAAAGAAATTAACATACTCTGCGATCATAGAAAAAGTCTTGCGCAATTGGGCGTTGATGGTCAGCATTAAAAATACTTTTTATTAGCCAGCCCATGGTCAACACGACAGTAAGCCACAACATTTGTGGGACATGGAAAGTAGGATAAGTAGGCGATGCGATTGTAATTTGACGTGAACTTAACATACACAATAACATGCATTACTTGATAATCGGTGCGGTGTAGGGAATTTGTGTACATGATCTACGATCAATGATTCACGCCGCGTATTTGAGCTCAATACTGATTGACGTAAATCGGGTACCAGAATGGGAGAAAACTATTATATTCCTCGTCTTTAAAAGAGGAGATATTATTTAGGCTGCTCCTACAATAAAGTGTCATATAGATATTTCAATGGATGTTGGGGTTTGTGAAATATTCTTTGTTACCTCTCAGGTGAGTTGGTCGCTTAAAATATTTAAACAAAAATTTTTTGTGTTATTTACTCTCCACTCCATTGCAAATGTATTGCACAAATAGTGCTTAGAAAATGTTAAGTTAAAACGCTGACATAAAGGTCAAATGTCATTTGGAAAAAAATCTTTATTCAATGTGTGAAAGTGCAAAGTCGAGTGCATTTTTATTTGCACTCAAACTAACAACATTTCATATTTAAGTAAAAAATTCATCATACACCAGAGTTACTTAACAAAATTGCATGTTTCATAATATTTTGAAAGGGTTTATTTAATAGATCTTGCAATTTGCAGTGTATTTATGTATCTCGTTTAGGGAGACTAACAAGCAGTTTTCATAGTAAATAATAATCGATGTAATACAAATAAAATTATAGGAAAATTTGTGTAACGTCTTGACTCACCTTTAGCTAACTTGTTTTTATTTTCCTTCAATGTAATTAAAAAGTATCTGTAAAAAAAGAGAAGAAAGAATATTAAACGGAATTTTTTTTATATGTCTTAAAATATTCTAACAGATTTCACTTTTCTTAAAACCTCCATTTACTATGAATGACAGTGGTAAAATTACTCCCGTGACATTCTTTAATAATTCTTTTCGTTTATTTACTTTTATAGTTTAAACTCATTCTGTTTAGCAGTAAATAAAAAGAACAAAAAAATAGTTTACTGACGATATCAAGAATATAATTTTCTTTTGAAAAATTGCTTTTGATCAGCCGCTTTAAATTGTCTTGTAAATAATCGGTTTCCTTTTATATTATCTTTTCAACCTCAATGCAGTTCAACTTGCAAAAAAAGAAGGTTTGACTTGAAGTTCTATAGACGTCTTATAAACAAATATATGTACAACATAAAAAAGCACATACAATTTTACTAACAAAATCTAAATGAAAATTTAAAAATAAATAAATAATTGTTTATTCTCGAGGCTTAAGTTTATTTTACACTTCTCAATGAAATATGAAAATTGCCTATTGTACACAATCTAGCGGGAATGTGCATGCGATCCACTTCAGTCTTGACAAATGTAAATGTTGTCTCTTAAATCAACAAATTAAAATGGTATATGAGAGTTATTATTTTTTCGTTTCAATCGTCCTTTTCATTTAATTGACTTAACTGTTCCAGAGTGAACAAAAAATATGTTCGGAATAATAAAATAAGCATAATAAGCCAAATATGTCAAAATAAACTTTTAGGTAATAATATATTTAACATTTGTTCGTTAACAATTATCCCGGTTCTTGGGACCTGGATCGCACTTAAGTTAAAGCGCCTCCAATGCTTAACTTTGGAGGGTTTCTTTAATTCTATAACTAGAGGCCAGAGAAGTAAGCCATGCCGGCGCGCTGGCGGTTAGATGCGTTGCCGATGGTGATGTTTCAGCCATGCCGCTGTTGCTTTTTTCGGCTTATTTCAAGTCGATAAAATCGCCCGAAACATTTTTAAAGGGCACTATACATTTGCAAAAATGCTTGACGTCGAATTCTTGTGCGTGTGCTTGACGTTAAGGCATACACTTGTCAATCATGCATTTTGTGTGGTATTGCCAAGGAGAATGTTGGCTGCTGACAAAAGACCTGGCGGTTACTCTCTATTACGATGCGCGAGCAATTTCAGTGTACAAATAGTTCAGTTTCATACCAATTTTTTTCGCATCGCAATAGAAAGTAACGCCGATTTTCCGTTTTCAATCTTGTTAAAAGTGTATACGTGCTTGTGCTTGAAGAGTAAAAGCAATACATTCATCAAAAATCTAAATTTTTTAATTTTCCATCCAGCATCGTCGATGTTACACACATTAATACTTTAACTGGGTATGACATCAAATGTTAGTAACGAAAATTTGAGACAGTGGCGCGGTGTCTGTGCTTACTGCATTGTGAAGTTATATCTATACCCAGGGGGCAAATTACGGCATTCGGTATTGAGTAAAATCCCATACAAATTTTTTTGAATTTGTATGGAAATTTCGCTCGATATCGAATGCTGAAATTTGCTCCCAGGCCTATTGCACAGGTCTATGCAAGTTGTGCTTCATCGTGAGGCTGGGTCAGACTTTTTATAAAAAAAAAATTACCAACATTTTGTGTGTACATGGAGTTTTTTTAAATTCTCAAGATGTTAATGTTTTTGCTGTAGAGATGCAAGAACCCGTATTATTCTGCCATGATCTGTACGAAATAAAAGCAAAACTACACCCACAGCAATTGTGTGTGTTTTGTCGCTGGGATGTTGATTTTGTGTGAAAGTAGGCTTGCCAGATCTAATTTGTCAAAAAGCTTGACATTGACCAGAAAAAAACTTGATTTTGAAAAAAAAACTTGACAAATAAAAACACTCATACTAAATATATAAAAGAGATTTTTAGTTTTTAAAGAAGAACTTCTGGATAATTATTATTGGGAAAATACGAATTGAATTTCAACTTTTACTCGTAAAAACAATTTTGCTGAGAGTTTTTAGCTAGTCTATAATAAATAAATAAATAATAATTTTCATAAATAACTTGACAATTCTTCAAACACATAAGTTTTATTAAAAAAAAAACAATGAAAAACCGCCTGTATTATTCCACCATGGGTATATCAAGTCGGCTAAGCTGATAGAAGGATGTCGCGCCGGTAAAACCCCTGCTCAAGCCGAATCGCCGCCGCCGCCGACGAAAAGTCCACGACTTGCTTCTCTGGTTCAATGTTGTCAATTTACTAGTGTTGAGTAATAGGGTAAATATCAGTGTTGGCACTTTTATAATAATTGTACAGAAAGTTATAGTTATTTTTTAAAATATAATTGCAGAAAAAAAATAAAAATATGGGCTTTAGATTTGTTTTTTAGAAATATACACATACTTTTTTTAAGTATTATTACATAGCTAGAATAAATTTGAGAAAAAAAAAATAACTTACAAAAAAGCTTGACAAATCACTTTTTCACTTGACACTTGACGCGCATTAAAAAACTTGACAATCAGGCCAAATCAGGCCCTTCTGGCAACCCTATGTGAAAGCCAGTTAATTAGGCGAAGCAAAAACATGTTTGCCTTCAATACGAATAGAAGGAATATATACACACATGTATGAAATTTACATACACATTTACAGCCAGTATGAAATACATCCCAGCTTGGATTTTCGATCGTGGGAGAATCTTCCGCGATCAGAGCGGGTGATTAAATTAATCGTTCTTATTGTGGTATTCCGATCGCACAAGTTCAGTAAAACGGGAGTAACTGTGTCAAGACAGCGACTCTTTCTTATAAGTCGTCTACGATGCGCCTAATAGAACCTAATAGGATCGTGTAGGACTCTTTCAAATAAAAAGTGTTTTCTTGTGTTTAAAACTTTTAATAATAAATAATAATAATAAATATGTACTTTAATTAAAAATCACTTTGTTTTAAAAAACACTTGAATTTAAAAGAAAGAACACTTTAATCAAACGAATACTTTTTATTAACACTCTGCACGCCAAACTATCGCCAGAATGCGTAAACGGCGAGTTAACATAAACAACAAAAACTCGAACAAAAATCATTTGCAAAAGTAATATACGATTACAGAGAAATCGAAATCGTTCAATGGTCGTCAGAATACTTAAACGACGACGATTGTGGAATAACATAAAAAAACACTCGTCCAACAATCATCAAGATCATCATCAAAATGCATAAACCACGATTAAATCGTACAAAAATCGTCAGAATAACTCGCAAAAGCATCATTTGGGAGAGTAAAAAATAATTTTACTCCAACAATAGTCTGGACGATTAAAAAAAGAGTCGCGAAATTGTCGCGCTCAACAAATATTCTTCCCAATCGTTGGGGAAACAAATTGTTGTAGCTGCGTATGTGCGACTACTTGCCAGCAATAAACTTTACCACATTGTTAGAAAATAAAAGAAGATAAATGAACAAAAGTTAGCAATAAATAATTTGTATGTGTTGTTAAAATGAAAAATTAAATGAATTTATATCCTATTAATGTTATTTCGGCTTATAGTTGCACGGAAAATTGTTCACAAGAGTACAAGAAGCGTCTGTTAAATAATAAACTCGCTAGAAACAATGTCAGGTAGTCTTAAATTTGAGACAGACTTTTACGCGAAAATTGTGCTTGTCTATAGTATGCCAAAAGCATAATTTTTATTAAAGTTACCTTTAAAACTCAAAAGGTATATTTTTTTACGACTATAATTATGGCACAATATATTTTTAATTATCTTCTGTTAAAATACATATTAGTTTTTATTTTTATTTTAACAATAAGTTTTAATTTATTAAGCTGTTAACGACAAATTAACACACCCCCAATTTACATATTCTCAAGGTTTCGAAAACTTATATCCTTTGAACATAAATACATGTCGTCGTTTGTACAAAAATCACAGGTAAAATGTAAATAATTAAATGTTAAGAATTGTCTGAAATAGTGATGCACTAGTGACACGTTTGCGAACGCTGCTCAATCACGCTGCCAGATTTTCTTTTTAATAAACTTATTATATTAAGTATTAAAATACTGCTGCGTGCATAAAGGATCTTATAGTCTTACATTTGATGAACTTCAAATACGTTTCTATTTCACTCACTGTTGAGAGTGAACTTAAATGAAAATATCATTAATTTACTATTACGTCAAAAGCTTAGCATGTCTATTCATGAACAAACATGCAGAATGATTTTTTGTTTGTTTTCAAAACATATTCATCTCAAAACTTTACTTTCTTCTATTTTACAAAATCTTTATTTGAGTATTATAAACCCATAAATATTAATAACGTGCGCGTCGAAGTGATAGGCCCGCTTATTTCTTATATTAATTGAGCGAAAAGTCGTCTCCTAGTAGGGTTGCCAGAAGGGCCTGATTTGGCCTGATTGTCAAGTTTTTTAATGCGCGTCAAGTGTCAAGTGAAAAAGTGATTTGTCAAGCTTTTTTGTAAGTTATTTTTTTTTCTCAAATTTATTCTAGCTATTTAATAATACTTAAAAAAAGTATGTGTATATTTCTAAAAAACAAATCTAAAGCCCATATTTTTACTATCAATAGAACTAAGGACTAATATGATACATATTTTTTTCTGCAAACTATATAAAAAATAACTATAACTTTCTGTACAATTATTATAAAAGTGCCAACACTGATATTTACCCTATTACTCAACACTAGTAAATTGCCAACATTGAACCAGAGAAGCAAGTCGTGGACTTTTCGTCGGCGGCGGCGGCGATTCGGCTTGAGCCGGGGTTTTACCGGCGCGCCATCCTTCTATCAGCTTAGCCGACTTGATATACCCATGGTGGAATAATACAGGCGGTTTTTCATTGTTTTTTTTAATAAAACCTATGTGTTTGAAGAATTGTCAAGTTATTTATGAAAATTATTATTTATTTATTATAGACTAGCTAAAACTTCTCAGCAAAATTGTTTTTACGAGTAAAAGTTGAAATTCAATTCGTATTTTCCCAATAATAATTATCAAGAAGTTCTTCTTTAAAAACTAAAAATCTCTTTTATATATTTAGTATGAGTGTTTTTATTTGTCAAGTTTTTTTTTCAAAATCAAGTTTTTTTTTGGTCAATGTCAAGCTTTTTGACAAATTAGATCTGGCAAGCCTATCTCCTAGAAACTTAATGGGAGAACCGCACAGTCACAACGAATGTGTTGCTGTATCTTATCATGCAATTCGCCGAATCTGCGTTATTTGGTTTTAATGTTTGCAATAAAAATTCTGAGTTTTCATACTGAAAATATATTCATCGAAAAAATTTTGAATTTACATCAAATAGGTCAAACATTTAATCTAAACAAATCAAAGCACGTTATTTTGCAAAAAAAAAGCAAGAGCCGAATACACAACATAAATGACGATATGAAAATGATTTCGGCATTATAAACTCAAAAAGTCACAACAAGTGACAACAAATGCCAAATTTGGTTGGCCTTATCATTTCTACGCGCACCTTTTTTATGCTTCTTCCTATTTTCTCATTTGTATTATTATTTATTTAAACATGTGTTTATATTCCATAATGATATGCAAAAATAACATGAAAAAAATCCCATAAAACAACAGAAAGAAAAAACTGCCAAGTATTGTCGGTATAGAATTTCAAACGAGTATGTGAAGAAAAGAAAAAAATTGCACACTCAAACCCACTGCACTACAGTGACAGCAAAAAGTAAATGACAGCAACTTGATGGCGCCCTCATGTGTCTCTGTTTCGAAATATTTAGTAATGAAAATGGTAAAAAAATATGCATTTGTATATAAAAAAAATAGAAAAAATTGAAACCCTACCGTTTGTATTAAAAAAAAGCTGTTGTCAATGTTCTAAATTCCTTGAAAAATATTTAAAAAAAAAACACAACATCGTCATACACAATAAATGCTTAATTAGGAAGTGACAAGTAGGCTCCTTCAAGTGCAATGTGCAACACAACAAAACCATGTGTAATTTATTGCAACCAAAAGAAAAGGAAAAAAGTTTAATTGATGTATTATTATTTTCTTTAGTTTTTTGTTTTATGAATCATATTTAAATCATGCCAAGATGTTGTTCGTTTGCGAGAGTGTTAAAGTCGGTGAAATAAATTTCCATTTCAGTAACCTTGAGTGGGATTTTTATGTTGAGGAATGAGTGGGGAATTTTGTGTAAAGTATTTACATACTTACAAAAAATCTCAAATTCATACATTCATTCATATATTTCTAACACTCAGTTTTATGGATGACAAGAAACATTCAAGTTGTAGGTGGTGCTTTTAAATAAATGATTTTTTTTATATAGAAAATTTAAAAGATGCATCAAAAATTACTTTAAGTTTTTAAGTTGCAGACTACTAAAATGAAATTAAATTCAAGTTAAACCCAAAATATTATTTTTTTAATTCATCTTTTTTTTAAGCACTTTTTGCAAGCTTTTGTAGATTTTGTTTATTTATTTGCCGGCAATATCGGAAACACATTTTAATTTAATTTTATGTAAAATTTCTGCCAACTTATTTTTATATCAATAATAAAAAAATATATGACCAATTTTTGTATTTTGTCTATTAGAAATAATTTATCAGTTCGTTTTTATATATTATTAAAGATTTATAAAAAGCTTACGTCATAAGTTGAATATTTCAATACGAGGGTTGCCTTTTATGGTTTCGCGTTACAACAGCACCGCTCACTCAATTCTAACGTAGGAATCATAAATGTTTTTACATTCTCAAAAAAGTTTGTGATAGTAGTTAATGATTGTTTTTCTATGTTTCTCAGTAACTTTTCTTTAAATTTTGGTTATAAAGCTGGTATACAGAATTTAAACATGAATACCTGTTGCTTCATGAAAAATTCCGCGAAGGCGACCTTTTTCACACATCGTACAGATCAAAAATAAAGTTTGTGGCCAAAATTTCCCGACGCCTGATCCAACGGTTAATGCATTTAAAATTCATGTTTTGTAGTGTCAAACTAACAATTTAATAAGTTTTATTAATATATGTGTTTCAAAAAAATTTCCGCAAATTATAAAAGACAACTCTCGTTTTGCTTAAATACATGAATATACTCGTACATATAAAAAAATATACATTTAAACAATTGAGATTATTGTTTATAACAAACAACCACGAATTATGAATCAGTTTTCATGAGAAACCCATACCAGTTTTCACTCAAATTTGCAAGAAATGAATTCTAATGAGTTACTATTTTTATTATATAAATATTTTTTTCAATTTCATTGAAAAAAGCCGTGTTAAGATTTTTTTGCAAAAAAAAATTGTTTTTTTTCAGTCCACCTCTGTTGTCAAAAAAAACAGTCAGCAATGTTTCAATTTGTTGTGCAATTCAACAAAGTATATTTAGTATATTTTCAAGATGTTGTTTTTATACTTACACTGAAAGAAAATGGTACTTAGAATAATTAGAAAACACAAATTATGGTTAATTTAACGTTAATTAGTTAAGTGTTTGTGTTTGCTTTAAAAACAATTAACAAGTCTCGTATTCTTTTTCGAGTCATAATTTGTATAAATAAAAATTCTAAATCACATTCAACCGAGACACCTAAACAGGGGCGAAAACATGGAAACACACATGAACACTGATGATAGGAGAGCAGCGGCTCTCGAAAAACTACGTTATTTTTGTTCTGCCGTGTAAGTTGAAATTATTTGATGTTAATTTTTTCCCCTAATTCCTTTGGAATATTTCCTCACATCCAATCCTTTCTGACTAAAAAACCAAAAAAAAAACAAATAATAATGACTTTGGATTACAACCACTAAAGCACCACATACACGTATCATTTCAATTGTCAATTGAGTCTTTCAATTGAATTGATTCTTGGCCACACACTTCATAAACAGAATTGAAAGATTTTCATTCAACTGTCAAATTTATATTTTTTTACAACTACAAAATTTAAAAATTAAAAACTTTTATTGCAATGACCGAATGGCTTTTGTCTTTTCATTTTATTTTTGTAACCGGGCTTTTTATTTTCAAAAGTGCTGGATTTTCTTCGAGCAATTGGAAAATTTCAATGTCATTTCTATATTTTTTATTTAAAATTCAAGACAATTTTAAAAATTCTTAACATTTTCTTTGCAAAAGAAAACTACAAACATATGTGTTGACAGCTGATCAAAAGCCTTGAACATACACAGCACAATCCGATTGAAAGACTTTCTAGCCAACTTGAAAAAATCAAAATCTTTTGATTTTTCTTCAACCAGCTCGACGAGTGCCAAACTAATAAATTGACAGAGCCATATACGCCTTGATTTGGGCAACAACCGATGCAGTTGCCAATTGGATTGAAATGTGTATCGGGAGCTTAACAACCAATTTTAGTTCGAAAAAAAATAATCACATGAAATGATTTTTTGTTTGTTTAAATTATACACACATGTGGGCGAGTGTTCATCCCCGCTTATCATTAGAGTGAGAACAACAGGCCGTCACATTTGAATTTTGGATGTCAACCTAAAGCAAATACTAGCGATCAGTCAGAAGTTAGTGATAAGAATGGAAATCGACGGCCGGAAACCAAGCTGGTTGTGGAACGGGATTCAATGATGGAGGGGCAGTTTGACAAAGCGGTTGACTGACATAGCAATCGCTAAGGAACGAAGGCTGTCGAAGGAAAACCCAGAGCAGTTACTGTCCACTCTGGTATCTTCCTAAAACAATAAAATTAGTGAATAAAGGCCATGAGAGCATTTTGTGACATTTTGTATGTAAACTAATAATTTCCTGTATACATAGATCATACCATAATTAGTGCAGAGATCCAAGTCTGTATTTCCAATTTTTAAAAGAGGGCGAATAATGCAACATTAATATGCTTCAGAAAACCAATTCTTAAAACAATACTTAAATAGCTGCGGCATGGCGTTGGAATTCTCAAACGTCTCTGTAATAATCACTTTCTGTTGGGCGATCGAATATTTCAGGACTGATTTATTACACTGTGAAAATAACTTCGATTATCTGAGCTTCATGAAAACTCCTTTAAAACCATGTTAAATGTGTAGTAATTCTCTAGAATTATCGAAAGACCAGCAGTCCATGCAACCCATCCTTAACTTTCTTTCTCAAGATATTCCGATCTCACTACTTGCAGTGTATTTCAATAAAACAAAAATTTAAAGGTCACTTAAACTTGTTTACTAAAATATTTTTGCAAATTCGTTATGAATATTTATGGCCTGGCCTGCACACATTTCTATTTACAAATTTAAGTTTTTATTATTTTGTTGTCTTGCCAAAAAAGTAACCTCATAGAGATTTCTATGTTAGAAGTTGCTGATTGTTTTTTCTTTGTTTTTTTTTTGTAAGTTTTGTATTATTTTTCAAGCATACTTGTATGTATACTTATATAGTTATTATTAAATTAAGTAACTCTAGGTAAAACAAGTAACCAATTAAGGCAAGGTTGTATGTATGAACTGTTGCAGTACATATTCTCATACAGAAGCGGTTGTTGTTACGGAATGACCAAGAGCCTGGCAAGGACACAACTAACAATTGAAAAATATGATTTTTGTAATGTGTTTTTTATAGATTTGGGAAAAAATCTTCGAATTCTTCCAAATAGCCATTAATATTAAATTTCAACATCTTCCCCCAACATCCCTTAACCTTTTTTAAGAATCTATTTCTTTGAAAAGTTATTATTCTTTTCGGTTGCCTTAAACAAATATTGAAGTTTCGACATTTTTAATTTTTTTTTATCCGATTTAAAACTGTTGAATGTCCTTAAGGACCGCGACAAATCGCTTGTGCTAGTTTTATCCTATTGTCAAGGGATATTTTGGAAAAATGTGGTGGTGTGATTATTTGATCGGCTTCAAAAAGTCTGGGCTTATATGTTCGTCTCCTTCGTGAATTATGGATGAATTTTAAAAATTCTTGTTGAATTTGAAGTTGTTAATCCTGCGGTGGTGTCATCGTCAGTATATATGTATGTATTAGGGTTGTCGTTCGAATAAAAATTATTCGAATAATTCGAACAATTTTTTTAATTTTTGTTCGAACGAACAAACATTTTTCAATTTAGAATAAAGAATTATTCGAAAAAGTTTTTTCGAATAATCGAACATTCGAATAATTAATGAACGACGTATAAAATCATTAAATACTTTAATATTATTCCTGAATTCTATTCCCATCCAATATGCCACAATAAACTAAACAAAGAAGTATGCAAATACTTTGTTTTCACGATTATTTTGTGATAAAAATATTTATTGCGAATGACTTCAACTACGATGAAAAATAAGATGAAGTTTCTGAGATAACTGATAACGTTTTATTAACTGATCTTAAAAAGTCTATAAATAAAGTATGCTCTTTAATGATGTTTTAACCGTAATTTTTTATTCTTTGTTCGGTCGAATTATTCGAACAAAATTTCAAAATTCGTTTATTCGAACAAAAAATTTACTTTTCCTGTCTTTTCTAATCATAAAAAACAAACCAACACTACATTCTCCCGATGAAGTCTGATTTTATTCGAACCTCAAGTCCGCCAAAAAGATGTTCATTTGATTTTTTTTATTATATATATATTTTCCTTTTCCCACTGTGCCTTGCAGGTATCTAATACTCTGCAATAGTACGAGTAGAAAATATGTTTAAGGCTTTTGCATTTTCTTGTTTGGCATTTTATTTTACTATTTGTTAGAGTATTATTTTTTCCTTCTTATTTATTAGAAGAAAAAAAAACAAAAATTTTCTTAATTTTTTTTGTTGTAATTAATTTTTTTATATTTAAAGGTCATGTCTCTTCTGTTGTGCATTTATAAAATAAAAATTCAGTTTATTTAAAACAACTACAACAAAATTCTATGGCCGATTGTAACTCTTGATTTTGAATTGTTTGTTCTATTCATGTTCAACAAAGAAAATTTTTAATTAAATAAACAATATTTTGCAAAGATTTCTTGATAAAAATTTTTAACTAACGAACAACTAATGAAGGTTTCTTGTGTGTGTGTGTGTGTGTGCGTTTTTTTGTACAAACATGTAATTAGATTTTACGTGAGAAAAAAAATTAAATAACAAATGCTGAAAAATGGGTTCTTAGAAAAATTTAAGTTAAAAGTTTTTATATAGAAAATATTCAAAGCGAACATGCTAAAAATTCGTTGTGTGGAATAATATTTAAACAATCACAGAACGTTGTTTCAATCACAAAACAATTACGATAGAAATCTTCTGATGTACAATTACTCACGGGGATTTTTTTGCATTCTTGTTAATGCCGATTCACGAGATTTAGGGAAAGTAAATAATTTTGAAATAAATATTTTTTTTAATTATTTTGTTCAGCATATAAATAGTTTGATGATGTTAAGATTTGAATATGATTTCCAAATTGTAACCGCTGCATCGGGAGGGTGGATGTCGTAATCAATATATTCTATAACTCCAGCGGCACTCCATAAAGCGCTCTCTAAACGGCAACTTGCATATTACCATCGCTTCACCCGTGGTAATTCTGCACAGTGACATTTAATCAAAAGTGTGCTGTGGGGGACACTCGATATGGTTTGCTACTAATAAGAAATATTGAGTACATTGTTATTTTTTTGGGAGCAGTTGGCTGGGATTGTCGTTACACTATTTTTATTTATTCTGAATCCGCCCTGCGCTACTCATGATGAATTAGAAATCGAAGATAAACGAATTAACATCACCTCACATGCCACACTTCTGCATACTCGCACTTAAAGAAAAGTATACTGTGAAGAGCACAAAATATGAAATAATGACAAATAATAAATTTTTTCGAATCCCAGAATTTTTAATTAGGCTCAAGCTTGTTAATATTTTTATCGTCTTTCTTTTTAAGGGGAGGAGGGAATGCTCTTTTTCCACATAATAACGATGAATTATCCAACCAAACTAACCTCTCCAAACTCTCAACTCAGTTTTAATAGAAAAGTGTTGCCAGCTTAAAGTCTTCCCCGTCCCAAAAAAAAACAAAACAAAAAAATTAATTTACGTTCAAAAATATTCTTTAAAAATTTAAAGTTTTCTGTTTTGATGTTGATGACTTTAGAACTTCTTTCGAACTTCTTTCGAACTTGACTTTCTTTTGATTTAAATAAAGGTATTTGAAATAACTTTACAACATAGTAAATACATTTTTGGTAGCCAAAAAAGAAATGAAAAAATTCCCAAGTAAAAACGAACGAGCTTTTTCTTAACCGCAATTATTTGCTTAATAAAATTTACTTCAATAATTTTAGTTTAATTATTTTTATTTTTGCAATAAATAAATATGCGAATGTTTGCAAATTATATCTTGAAGCTCTTAAGCTTCTTCTATTGCACTACTTACATCCATTTTTGGAGACAACCTTGTGATCGCTTTTGGCAAATATTTCATTAGTTTCATTAAAGTTTTAGCCAATAAATTTAAATTTAATACAAAAGTAAAAATATACTGAAACATTTGTTTAAATCAATCAACAATCAAGGGCCTGTTGTTAATGAAAAAGTCACACTTTGATTGACACTTAATTGAATTCAAAAAAAGAAATAATAATGCTAACAAGAAGCTTTACAAAAGGAAACTTATGAAAGATTAAAGAAAAAATATAAAATATCTAAGAAAACAACAATTTAGAGTCTTTCAAGAAACATTAAAACATTTATGCGAAACTGACAACACTTGACGCCTGCACATTTAACGAAAAAAAATTCATACAAACGATTAAGTACTTGACTCCTCTAACATTGTAATAGCCATACATTTGTTGTTGCTGTTGTTGTTTTTGTGCAGCTGTCAAGCAGCATATGACAATGTCAAACTTGGAAATAGAGAGGCGGGGGGACACAATAAAAATTTTTTGTTTTATATTTGGTGTGGATGTCACTCATTCAAAAAACATCCAATCGTTAATGAATGTCTTCAATATTGTAGATATATTGTTGACATTCAGCCAGAGAGAAGCAAACAAAATAAGGTTTTTTTTCTACTTGTGTACTTTGTACATCAATAAAGACTGATAGGGAGAGATATAAATTAAATAATAATAAAATGCAATTAAATGAAAAAATAATAACAGACAGACAGTATAAAATTACATGGCGATGAGAAAAGATTGTTAACAAAAAGAAGGAAGAAATAACAACATAAAAAAGGTTCGCATCTCGAAAAGACAATGAACTTTGGAAATAGCACTGGGAGTTCATATTTATTTTATTATCTAAGACTGCTGCAATGCCGCACCATTCATGCAAGTGTAAAAGAGTGGGAAAATACTTTTGATTTTTCACACAATTAATTAAGGGCTTACAATTAAACGGACAATTAATGCATTAAAAGCTTGTTCGATTTCAATTAAACGAATGTGCACTTATGTTGTGTTTAATTATGAAACTCATGTATTTTTAATTGTGTTTAATGACACCCACTAAATATGCAGACAAATCCGAAGGTTAACCTCTTCAAGCACACAGTCATAATTACTTTCGCCATTCATCTTAACTACGCCTCATCCACACTCATAACCAAAACAACAACTTTTGACGGTCATTCATGTTTTAATTGTATTGGTATTGTCCGTTTGTCAAACTTACTTGGATTGGTTGCCGTTATGGCTTGCAGTCTGCCATCACTCTCACACACAATGGATTAACAAAGGCTTAACTCGAACAATACGAGTATGTTGTAAAAACGTTGGCATGTTTAATTGCTTCATTGATGTCATGTGAGCACATAAATCTTAGATTTGTTTTTGAACCTCCACTTTAAACCTCTTTGGATATTTAAATGGCCCTCGAAGTTTTATGTTAAGAGCTTTTAATGGAATTTTTTTTAAAATTGATTTATAAACAAAATTTAATTAATCTACAGCAACAGCAACTGCCACCCAATTAGGCTTGCCAGATCTAATTTGTCAAAAAGCTTGACATTGACCAGAAAAAAACTTGATTTTGAAAAAAAAACTTGACAAATAAAAACACTCATACTAAATATATAAAAGAGATTTTTAGTTTTTAAAGAAGAACTTCTGGATAATTATTATTGGGAAAATACGAATTGAATTTCAACTTTTACTCGTAAAAACAATTTTGCTGAGAGTTTTTAGCTAGTCTATAATAAATAAATAATAATTTTCATAAATAACTTGACAATTCTTCAAACACATAAGTTTTATTAAAAAAAAAACAATGAAAAACCGCCTGTATTATTCCACCATGGGTATATCAAGTCGGCTAAGCTGATAGAAGGATGTCGCGCCGGTAAAACCCCTGCTCAAGCCGAATCGCCGCCGCCGCCGACGAAAAGTCCACGACTTGCTTCTCTGGTTCAATGTTGTCAATTTACTAGTGTTGAGTAATAGGGTAAATATCAGTGTTGGCACTTTTATAATAATTGTACAGAAAGTTATAGTTATTTTTTAAACTATAATTGCAGAAAAAAAATAAAAATATGGGCTTTAGATTTGTTTTTTAGAAATATACACATACTTTTTTTAAGTATTATTACATAGCTAGAATAAATTTGAGAAAAAAAATAACTTACAAAAAAGCTTGACAAATCACTTTTTCACTTGACACTTGACGCGCATTAAAAAACTTGACAATCAGGCCAAATCAGGCCCTTCTGGCAACCCTACACCCAATTCACTGGAAAATGATGACATGAATACCAAAAGCTTCAAATGTTTGATCACCACAAAGCATTTCTTACACGAATGTAAACTGCATAGCCATAAACCCCAAAGATGTCAGTATATTTTTTTTCTAAGTGGTTAAGGTTGAAACCAAACATCGCAGTATTCCCGAAAATTCTAAAGGTGTCGATGACTCCAAACAAAAAGTGGAATCCCTGATAAATCTCTTGAAATCTCTTACTGACACGAATAAAAATAAGTACCAATTAATTGATCACTTTGCTCTCAATTATGCTGCCACAGAATTTACTGACCTTCTTCATTAGAGAAACCCAAAGTACTCCTAATGGCTGGCGGATGCGGCCTTTCCTACATTGTAAATAATGTCAACTGTCATCGTACACGCATCTAGAGTTTCACTTCTCGATATATCCAACAAGACTTTCAGCGCTTTGCTAATGACATACAGAACTCACTCTGTCCCATGCGATTACGGTGTTTAATCGGTTATCCATTAATCGGTTCACCTTCAATCAGTTACTACCCGATTAACCGATCAATCAATTTAAAATTGGCTTTTTGCGATTAACGATTAAGTCATCTGCTAATTTTTGTCGACTAACCGATTAAAGAAAATTTTATATATTTTTTAGTATTTGAACATTATTGCTTATGTGTTTAATTTAATCTAACGAAATTAATTGAAACTATAAGAACTTAAAAAACAGCTTTCAAATGGTGTAACGCAATATTTTATATGTTTAGAGAAACCCCGAAAAGGTCGGAGGAACTCGATATTATTTGTCTAAATTATTAATAGGCCAACAGGTTTTCTTAAATCCCTTTTACCGCCGTAATACTGTACCGATTTTGAAAAGATTTATATGGCTTTAAACGGTCTTTTACAAAGATGTGTACAATCTTAGGTTTATTTAAATCGGTTCGATAATTAGGGACCTACAAGCCTTTAAAGTTACTACTAACACATGCACACTTCAACTTGAAAAATTAAAAAAGTGTGCATGTGTGTTTGTCCAATTTGTTTTTGCATAAAAATGAGACAGAGTTTTAAGTTGTTTATTTGCAATGTTTTTTGTTTTTGTATTTTGATATTAATTTCTAGAATGCGGTCGATGCAGTCGACAGCTGGATACACTAGTCGTTTATATACATATTTTTTCTAAGTCAAGTTTCATCAAAACTAAAGAAAAAATCGCTTAAAAACTTAAACATTTAAATAAAAATATTTTTCCAAAACATTATTTGAAAAAATCACATTAAACCAAGAAACTGACTTGTACAAGAATCTCTCTCACTTGTTTTTCTCTGTTGATATTTATTTATGAATTTTTCTTCAGCCTGCTTTATTTCGAAAACTGTTATTTATTGTTTTTTTTACTAACAAAATCTCAAAGTAATAAATTATTTATGTATTTTTATTTATTGAAATTAATTAATTTGTGGGAAAAAATGTATTAATCGATTAACCAAAAGCTCGATTAATTAATCGATCAATTAACCGACTAAAATAGAAACCCGAGTAATTGAATACGCTACACTGTACGGCGATTAGATCTCAATATCAGTGTAAATATAAGTCTGCTACACTCTGTTCTATTCATTTCTCTTCGTCAAGTTTTCAGTTTTTATGTCTCCGTTCAAGCATTTAATAAACATTGTTAGTGAACACCTCCTTAAAATAAAAACAGTAGTAATTTTCACACAGCAACGACCGTCTGCAAATGCAATTTTATTCGGCAGCCACAACAGCCAGCAACAGCAAGTGAAAGTGTTTTTTGGAAATTGCAGCCACAACAGCAAAATAGAAATGCACACAATCAGCAATATCCAACACGATGTTGTCACGTCATGAAATTACTTCAAAACAATTAAACCGAAAGAAAACTTATAATTAAGAAGAGCAGAAAAGCTGCACTATTTTTATTAAACGTTGACTTGGCTCATAAGTTTCTTTAAGCTCTTGAAAAAATTCGTTACTTGCACTTAATTAGTGGGAAGTATTCAAATTTTATTGTATTGTTTATGTGTTATTTTTATGCCAGACACTTTCGTTAGATAAAAGTCGTTGATTTAAAAAGGCTTATTTAAATTAATTTCATAAGATTGCTTTTTTTGGGCTCAAAATATTTTTAGTTTAATATCTTGAATTGTAATTTGAAGTTAAAAGTTAAAATTGCTATGCAATTTAACATAAGACATAAGAAAATGTAAATTTAAATATGTTTTTTTACGTAATAATCGATATCATTTAAATTAATATTAATGTGACGCCATTATAAGTTTTATGAGATGTACAACTTTGTTTGCGACGTTTCCAACGCAGAAAAACAATCATTGACCCAGTTTTTCATTTACATAACGGTTTGCTCAGCAACAATTTCTTTTTATCAATCACTCTTATTTCAGTTAACAACATCGACGTTACGTCAATAAAATACCAAAAAAAAGCATACTTTATTTTTTATTTTCGTTATCAGCGTTGACAGAAAATATTCACCCTCATTTCAGCTGTCAACATCGACGTCGCGTCAACATAATACCAATAATTTGGGACTATGTATCCGTTGTCGAAAACCACTGACTACTATTGACAGCCTCATGTTTTTTCTCGACTTTAGAGAACGGAAATAAAGTGCCAGTTCAACAAAATTGTTCTCGAGAGCGAGTAGACAAGCTCAAATTTTATTGTGTTATACTGGCGTGACGTCGATGTTGACAACTGGAATAAGGGTGAATATTTTAATAGAATCAATGATTATTTTAATTGATTTTACTATTCATATAAAACAGTAATATCAAGAGATTTTAAATCAAAGTGACAAACAATTATTACATATTAATTGTGTGTAAATAATGTGTTCATATGAAAATCTTCGTTTTTTAGAGTACACCTGTCACATTGTCTTAAAATTATTTTCGATTAATTTACCTCCATAGTGATAAATTTGCTTCAATTCCTATTTGAATTAATTCATTTAACTTTTTAATTGGTTTTTCTTACTATATTTTAATTTAATTACATTTGTATTATTATTATTATTATTATTATTATTATTATTATTATTATTATTATTATTATTATTATTAAAGCAAACACAAAACCAGGGTGCGGATACATATAAACATCAAAACCAGAGTACGGGTATAGACAACAGAAAAATTAACAGACTAATTAGAGAAACGAACTGGAACTCATTAATGTCTACAGACACTAATAAAACGTATAGAAATATATATGAGAAATTTGAAGAAATTTATACAAAATCAAAAAAAGCAAACAAAACTATCCAACCCAGAAAAAATAACCAGTGGATAAGTGAAGAGATTATTAAAAAGTGCGATATACGGGATAAACTTTATAAAAAGTGGCAAAACAATAAAAACAATACATATCATGAAAATATTTACAAAAAGTATAGAAATTATTTAAACAAAGAAATTGTTTACTCAAAAAATAAATATTATAAAAACAAATTTATTGAATATAGAAACAACCTACGTGCAACATGGCAGCTTATTAATGAAATAATAGGTAAAAAAATAAGCAATATAGATAATTTTATTATACAAAACTTTAAAAATGAAAATTCAGTAAACGTTTTGAACAACTTTGCCGAAAAATTTAATGAAAACGTGAAAAATATAATCCATAAATGTGAAATTAAGACCATAAATAATACCGAAACAACGGTACAAAACTCGATCGTCTTAGAAAGTGTTAACGAAGTGGAGATATATAATATATTGAACAAATTAAACAGTAAAAAAGGCGCCGGTTACGATGGAATAAGACCAAAAGACATTAAAAACAACGCATACTTTTTAACACCCATAATAACCCAAATGGTAAATTTTAGCATAAACGAGGCAATAATACCAAAAATCTTGAAAACCTCACTTATAAGACCAATATACAAAAATGGCAATAAAACAGACTATAATAGTTATAGGCCAATCTCAATCTTGCCAGTATTAGAAAAAATATTAGAAGAAATAATTGTAAGGCGGCTCAATAACTTTCTACACAAATACAATATATTAAACAAAAAACAGTTTGGCTTTCAAAAAGAAAAAAACATCAACAAATTATTGGGAAACTTTTCCAATTATATTAATGATTGTCTGAGCAAAAAACAACAATGTCTGGTAATGTTCGTCGACTTTAGTAAAGCCTTCGACACATTGTCACACAGTAGACTACTGGAAATTCTTGAAAAAAGTGGCATAAGAGGAAATACGTTAAATTGGTTTAGGAATTACCTCGACTGTAGAACGTTTCGAGTAAAGATAAATAACGAGCTTAGTGATGAAAAACAAACGGAATTCGGTGTACCACAAGGTTCAAAATTAGGACCTATTCTATATTTATTATACGCAAATGACATGCTCAACTCTCTTAACGATAGTGTTCCATTCGCCTATGCAGACGACACAGCAATTATTGTATCTAGCGTGAATATTCAAAGTGCTACTGAAAGAATGCAAAATCAACTTAATATTGTTGCAAAATGGTGTCATGATAATGGACTGGTCATAAATGCCAGCAAAACAAAAATTATGCACATAAAACAACCACATATTGCCGATACAAGCATAAACATTAAATTTCATGAAACAAATTGTCTACACAAAAACAACAACAGATGTGAAACATGTAATACCCATATTGAACTGGTGAGAACGTATAAATACTTAGGTGTATATGTAGATAATAACTTCAAATGGAATGAACATGTAGAATACCTGCAAAGGAAACTTCGTAAGTCTGCCTTTATGCTTTACCACCTAAACAACTGCGCAACATACAATGTCCTGCGACAGGCTTATTTCTCAATTGCTGAGTCATATATAAGACACGGCATAGCGGCCTGGGGATCTGCAACTCACTGCAGACAACTACAGGAGACGCAGAATCGTTTGCTAAAGATACTTCTAAGAAGCCAAAGATACTCGTATAACTTAAACAACAACTCCAGCAGCAGAATAATCAACAACGTAAATAACAGAAACAGTAACAATATACATAATAACAACACCAATAATTATAATAATAATAATAATAGCAACACAAGCCACATATACAACAACTACAACGAAAATAATAACATTCGCAGCGGTAATAGAGGCAATGAAAGCATCAATAGCACTAACAGAATCAACAACAGCAGCAACAACATCGTCAGTATCATCGAAAATATGGCGAACAATAACAACAATATAGCTAACTATAACAACAACAACAATATTGTTAACAATATCAACAACAACAATACTAACAATAACAACAACATAAACAACACCGATATCAACCTTGTCGATAGAGTCAATAACAACATTGTTAACATGAACAACAACAACACTCCTAACAATAACAACAGCAACAACACCGCTAACAATAACAATAACAACAACATAAACAACGATATCAACCCTGTCAATAACAACAACAACAACATTGCCAACAATTACAACAACAGCAACATTGCCAACAATTCCAACAACAACAACATTGTTAGCAATAACAACAACATAAACAACAACAATATCAACATTGTCAATAACGTCAATAACAACAGCAACAATATCACCAGCAACTCCTTGCATAAGGAACTAAACGTATTAAATATAAAAAATATATATAAAACGACTTTAGCTATTGAGTTTTATAATGATCCCAGATTCCTCAAAAAAATTGAACATAGTTACAGCACAAGAAGACGAATAGACGGCCGATTTAAAGTTGAAAGCTTCAAAAATAATTACGGAAAAAACACCTTATATGTAACTCTACCACATATATTTAACACGTTACCAATAACGATGCTAGAAATTAATAATAAAGTTAAAAGAAAAAAAATTATTAAAAATTATTTCCTAAATACACAATGAAGTTAATTGCCAATAGTAAATAGAATATGAATTAATCATTTTAAATTCAAATTGTTAATTTTAATAATATACAATTTATTATGTAAAATCTTCCTGCAGACAAGCATTTGCTTCGCGGGGTTTAGCTTAATGAAATGTATGAACATTAAATAATCAATAAAGAATTCATGAAAAAAAAAAAAAAAAAAAAAAAAAAAAAAATTATTATTATTATTATTATTATTATTATTATTATTATTATTATTATTATTATTATTATTATTATTATTATTATTATTATTATTATTATTATTATTATTATTATTATTATTATTATTATTATTATTATTATTATTATTATTATTATTATTATTATTATTATTATTATTATTATTATTATTATTATTATTATTATTATTATTATTATTATTATTATTATTATTATTATTATTATTATTATTATTATTATTATTATTATTATTATTATTATTATTATTATTATTATTATTATTATTATTATTATTATTATTATTATTATTATTATTATTATTATTATTATTATTATTATTATTATTATTATTATTA
The DNA here is from genome assembly GCA_956483585.1 of Gymnocheta viridis. Taxonomy (NCBI): domain Eukaryota; kingdom Metazoa; phylum Arthropoda; class Insecta; order Diptera; family Tachinidae; genus Gymnocheta; species Gymnocheta viridis. The sequence goes on from OY101440.1 coordinate 121,102,313, forward strand.
TTATTATTATTATTATTATTATTATTATTATTATTATTATTATTATTATTATTATTATTATTATTATTATTATTATTATTATTATTATTATTATTATTATTATTATTATTATTATTATTATTATTATTATTATTATTATTATTATTATTATTATTATTATTATTATTATTATTATTATTATTATTATTATTATTATTATTATTATTATTATTATTATTATTATTATTATTATTATTATTATTATTATTATTATTATTTTTGCTATTTTAATTCATTGCTTAAAAAACATAACTCGTTAAAGTGTAATTATTTATCAGAGTATCCATTTATTTGAGTTTTGGTTTTGTTCGAGTAAGGAATTAATCGTTTTTGGAATTATAAAATTGCTTGATTAATCGAACAAGGGTTATAACTTATTCGAATAATTCGAACAATTCAAATAATTCCAAAAAAATTTCAAATAATTGTATACAATGGAATAAATATACGTACATGTTTGTTTGATTTGATACTTTTAATATATTAATAAACAAACAAAAAAACAATAACACAAAAATGGAGTTGAAAATAAACGATAAAATAACAAGAATTCATTTGTACTTACAAATAAAGTTCTAAAACTTTTAAAACATTATGGTACATCGAAAATTATGTTTAATGAAAAATTGTACTGTTGACGCGATTTGAATCACATCTTTTAAAATGGACTTTTATAAAAGGTTTAGATTTTTGCTTCTTAAACAGTTTCTTTTTAGTTTTCTTGAAGTAAAACTTGACGTTGAAAACACCCTTTCACTTAAAGTAGATGTTGGTGATAGCGATATGATTGCATTAAAGAGATTTTCTTGTTTTTCTGGTTTTTTTCTTTGTCTTATCTAAATACATGAAATCATCTATTATACGATTATTAATACAGTTTGTGCTAGATTTTTAATAATTTGTTTTGTTAAGTTAGCACAAGCGATGGTTTTCATTTAGATTCACATTTTTTTCTTGCAAAATATCATCGTCTGATACATTTAGCTGAGATTCACTGTAAAACAATCGATCATGATTGTAATCTTTCGAAAAAGTTACCATTATTGTGAAACTTTGCGGAATTACGATAAAGAATAATTATACTTAGTACTTTAATTTACATCTCGCTTATTCTGGCCTTAAGACAAGCAAGTAAATCTTGTGAAAAGAAATTATTCGCCTTTTCGTAATTGTTGACTATTCCATCCAACTCAATTAATGTTGTGGAATCTTTACTGAACTCTTTAATTGGCATGTCATTTTACTCGATTAATTGACATCAATTGTTGGAGTTATTCGTTAATCGAAACTAACTATTTTCATTATTCGATCCAATAATAGAAAAACTTTACTCGATTAATCGAACAAAGATTAATCGAGCGGATACTCTATTATTTATGCAATGTAATGCTCATTAATATTTTGAGAGTACTGTCTGTCAGCTGAAGTAGTTCTTTGACTACAAAGTAAAATTATGATTTGGAGCAATGAATACTTCGACCCCAATCAACGACATATACATTTATTGATGTGCACTAATAAACGCCTTAAAATGGATAAAATGCTAATACTTTCTCTCAATAAATATTGCCAAAATATATAATTGATTTTCAGTTTGACATTTCAGAAATATTTTAATGGATTTTTTCAAAATATTTCAATTTAATTTGTAGCAGAATATTTTTTTATATGAGATATTTTTATAATTTTCTAATTGATTAACGAGCTTGAGGTCACTTTTATATAAAAAAAAACATCCAAATTTATTAGCGATATTTCGTTACTCCTTCGTGTAACTTCCTCAGGATGAAAAATCGTTTAACAATTAAAGTAACAATTAACAAATTTCTTATTTCCTTGTCAGTTTCTCTTTAGTAGGAAAAATCATAAAATTATTTAAACTCAACAGATACACAAAAATAATAAAATACGATTTCAATTACATAAACTTCATATTAACTGCCGGGTCCACGATGTCGAACGAATTCTTTCTATTGTACAATTACATTTAAAACAAAATCATATTAAAAAATTTTGTTTATGTTTTAAAAATTCTACGAAATATAGAATTTGATCGATATCGTGGGCCCGATTCAATTATTTGCTCTGTTGAAGTTCAACTTACGACGAAAATTATATATTCAATTAAATACTAAAATTAAAATTTTCAAAATTGGTAGAAAATTTTATTTCCTATCGCATGAGTAATTGATTCAATTATGGAATTAATTAAAACTACTTTTAATTTTTGATAATTTCTATTAATTGAAATTCGTTTATTCAATTACGAAATAAATTGAAAGCAATTTGAAGTTTTAATTATTTGATTTTATTAAACACTTTTGAGAACTACGATTTCAATTATGAAAACAGCAGATTCAAATTATTTCGTTGTTAAAGTTCAATCTACGAAGAAAATTGTGTATTTAATTACTAAATTTCAAATTTTCAATTAATCGAAATTTTTAAAAATATGGCCTTTTTAGATTTTATTTGAAGGGCACAAGCTTTTCCATTCAATAAAATCTTAATATTTTATTTTAATAATTGCATATTTTATTTAAAAAAACAAATAACATCACACATCGATATTGAATTAAACGGTGCTTTATCCGGTATTTTTTTTGAAATATTCCTCAAACTAACTGCAACAAAATGTGTTCTCCAAGAGTAGCAAATTGAAAACGATTTTTGCTGAAATGCAAACGATTTAAAACTTCAACTAAGTCGAAAGACAAGATAAAAACTGATTCGAATTTGAAGAAAAAAAACAGCACGTGACTACATTTCACTTTTTTTGTTTGTCTTAAAATCTAACGTATTCCTTAATGTTTTTGTAGCTGAAATAAATGCAAGCAGGAAGGCACCAGGTAACAACAGTTAAAGATCAAATAGAAGCAGCCAACTACAATTCCCTTTAAGCTTAATGTAATGTATTGTAATGTTTTACCCCTTTTTATGAAAATAAAACCAGCACTTTCAGTGCAACCAAAGTGAATTATAACTAAACTGTAGCAACAACTGCTCGCTTGTTACAACAATTTCGAACACAAGCATTAAAGTAAGAAAATAAACGAATGTTTTTAACATTTTAATGCTACAAATCTCTAAATTAATTGCACTCCAAAGATAAATTCCTGTAAATGAAAATTTAAATTACAACTACTCAGTAATTTGCAAAGAAAATAGCGTTGAAAAATTACTTACAATGGTAGAAACTTGCAACAAGAAAAAAAATATTGAAAATACAAGCCAAATGTTGTAATTTGAAAAATAATAATGATCATACAAGCACTCAAAATCACCCTTCTGTGGAAAAACAAAATTTCTTGCCGTATAAATGATCCAAAACCCCAGAGTTGGTGGCTAAAGTAGCTCTAGTTAGTGGAGTTCTTATCCAAAACAGGCTCGGATCCAGCTTAAACTTTTTGGAGAGAAATTTTTCCAAGATACACACAATTATTTAAAATTCCCTTTTGGTATTAAATTGAAAATTTCCAAAATAAAAACCGTGTTTTGCAAATTATGTACGTCTTTGTTGAAATCAGAAGTTTCTATATAATCAGACCGCCATGCTTTAGTGCGGTTTCCACAATCCCGACGATTGACTTAAGCCTAAAAATTTGAATGATTTCAGGTTAGTGGAAATTCAGGGGCCAAATTACGGCCTTCAATATCGAACAAAATTTGTATGCAAATTCAAAAAATTTTGTACGGGATTTCGTTCGATATCGGATGCCGTAATTTGCTCCCAGGCTGATAAATTTCTTAGAGAAATTTCTCTTTGCTGGTACAGAATTCTACATAAAAGTACGCAAAATGTTTGACATTAACAGAGATTTCATAACTTTAAGTGGAGTCCTTTTACCGCCAACTAAAATAAAAATTAACGTTCAGGCAATTGTTTGGTCAATCACTTTTTGTTACATATTTAATTTTTCGTACTTTGTAATTAATTTGTAGTGTTTTTGTGTGTTTTAAATTAAAAAATTAGTTAATTTGTTTGTAAACAAAAAGAAATTGCTGAAGGCGAAACAATAATTTTTTCCGTATAAAAATAAATGTAAATTTCCAAATGTGAATTTCCGTACCAGCTTTTAATTAAAAAGTCTATATTTTCCATCTAAAAAAAAAAGAATATTTAACTTTAATATCAATTTACTAAATCTCTTTGACTTTCTTTTTCGAATAGAAAAGTGGTTGTTAAGTCTTCGAACACAGAAAAGTATTCTCAATTGTTGTGTAACTCCCCGCCACCCCTTTTTAACGTAAAATTAATGCACGTAAATTATTTTATTTCTCACGATTTTTTATTACGTACAAAAGAAAAAAATAAACGTGCTTTTAAAAAAACTTTAAATTAAAGCAAAAAGAAATTAACATTAAAAAACAAATAAATTTAAATGCAAAACATTTTATGCAACTTTATTTTTTCTCCAACATTTGGGAGTGCACTCACAATTGTGTATTTTTTGAGTGTGTGTGTGTATGTGTTTAAGTGCCACACTTTTAACGTAAGAAAATCAATTCAACTTTAACCTTTTTTTGCCACCTCAGTAATTTTTTTTTCTTTTTTATGGCGCAACAAATTATTGTTAAAGAAAAGCATGTGTAGGAACGCTGCTTTGGGCTTTTTGAAATCCGTAATTTGAATTAATGGACTGTACTTGACGTAAGACATTTAAAAATATATATATTTTTAAAAATAGAAAAAATGAAAACGTATGTTTATTGAAAGCAAAAAACAAAGAAACTCGAAGTGAAGGATTTAATATGGTTAAGCAGTGAAGGACGGAAAAAATGGGAAATACTATGAAAGGCCTTGAGGCCTACACGTGCAACCTACACGACCTTTCACTGGTGAATTTTTAAGGACTCAAAGTCTGCGTCATCACCAACGAGGTTCTATTTGTGATTGCAGGATCGTGAGCACCGGCAACTAGCAGATCTAGTGGCTGGATCGAGAATTCTACCAGCTTGACAAAACAAAAACTAGTACATATGTACATTAAAACGACTCGCTTTGCATAATGATGAAAAATGTGTTTTTGCTATCCCTCTCAAATCAAAAATCAGTTTTTATGATTTAAAAGAATTCACAAAACATTCGGTAGTTCTAGCGATGACCGTTCATTATGTTATGTCCCACTGATTTTGTAAGAATGTGAAAAAATTGTATTTCTCATTCCTCAAATTATGATTGATTTGTTTTATTCTGTTTAAAAAAATATCTTGACCGCTGGTGAACTGGACAGTATCACAAAATTGTTTTTTTGACTTTTTAGCCTATTTAAATCTAAAACAACCCATGAAAAGATTAGAATGCCATTTAAAAGGATCTTTTAAGCTCTACGCAATGGCTTATAAAGCTTCTCCAAGAATTCCATGGACAATATGATATTACGCAAAATTTTGTTTAAATTAAGTTTATTTTCGGAGACTATCACATTACTGATGACACTCTTGCGAAAATTTTATGCGCCACTTGAGGGCAGCTTTCCAATGATATACAACTTTTTATAGGTTGTCCTGGGAGAAAATACGAAATTATGAAAAATCTAAAAATATGCTTATAACATATACACACGGTCCATCGCTAGATCCCCAAAATGATTTGGGAATCTTCATTAAACAAACAGATTTATAATTTGAAGAAGTTAACAACAATTTTTGCGGTGAGTTATACATCGTTTATAATGGAAAATAGGTTGCTTTATTTATAATTGGGGGATTTTACAATAGTTAAAAAAAATGTTGTTGTGCTTCAAACCAAAAATCATAAAATAATAAGACTTTTTAAAATATGTTTCTGGTTTTCTCATATCCAATATATCCAATTCAGTAGAAATTTGAGAGGTGTTAGAGAAATAACATAACATATTTATTCATTTTATTATTTTAAAACATATAATTTTATGACTACCATTTGAATACCCCAAATATTATTTTAGCTTTATAAAATTGAAGTAAAAACTAAAAAAATTATCTGTTTTCAATTTCTAAAACTAAATATTCACCCTTATTCCAATTGTCGTCGTCAACGTCGCCGTCATTTTATTGTCAATATCATTTTGTTTTAACGTCGTCATCAAATCAATAACATTTTTGCATTCTATGACAGGATGACAACGACGTTGACGATTTATCTCTAAATATTTGGAACAGCTGTGTGGTTTATTTTTTTTTGTTAATTTTGAAAAAAAAATTATTAAAAGTTTAAATGTTTTTTACTTGTGATATAAATTCAGACTCGAGTGATGATGAAAATACAAGAAAACAAAATCTCATTAGAACGAAAGCTTCTGAGACAGAAATTCGACATGTTTAACCTACCGGACAGCAAGTGAACACCAATTTCAGTGAATTGCTTTAAGGATTGTATAGTTTTTTTAAGATTTTAAAGTTACTTCAGAGTACTTTATACTTCAATTCTCGCTAAACCTATTATGAAATTTTATTTTTATGTTCCACTATTTTCGCTCATTATTTCCTTATCTTTTGTCATCCATCTCCTAAACGTATCGGCGAGCCAAGAGAATTTAAAACTCTTGCGATTTCGGTCCCATTGTTCTGTAAAATTACCTGGATGAGTTCCTCTGCAAAATCCCACTGCAAGAGAGGGGCTCTTCTGCAACTCTTCCACTAATTTTTCAAACTGAGTTGCAGTTGTTATTTAAAATATTTCAGTTTTTTCATTTAGGTATATTTCAAATAAAGTCAAGTCGTTATGAAAAATGGCGACGACAAATTCAAAGTCGTTTCAAAACAATATCGACGTCAAATTTTCTTGTAGAATACAAATCCTATGTTGACAGTCATCGATATTATCTGATAACGACAACTGGAATAACCATTTGTAGTAAACAAGGCAAAACAATATCGTTTTGTATTCATGTTGACAACTGGAATAAGGGTGATTGTTCATTTCCACTACATTTTCAAAATAATTAAATTTTCTTGTGTTTGATTTATTCTTGGAAAACCATCACGGGTCAAAAAGAAATCCTTTCTTAAGAGAAAAATTTAGTTAATAAAAATTTAATTAACTAACAATTACTTTTGATTGAAATGTATTTTCCTTAAAGCCTTTTCATTTATATTTTGTATCACAAATATAGTTTTTGAATGTTAAAAAATATATGTATGTATATGTTTTTTATTCGTTGCCTCTAAAGTTCACTGAACTTTACCAAAAACTTTTTATTTGCCAGAAGTCTTTGTTTGTTTGTTGTCCACTTCAGTGGCGATTGTCAACAAAGAAAACAATTTCAATTTTTTATTTGAAATTTAAGCTGAAGTAGCTATTCTTTATAGTTGTTTTTCATAACTGCAGCTTTTTATATTTATTGCAAAATAATTTTTGGGGAAAAACAACTTGATCGTCCATTTGTGTATATTTGAAAGCAGTTTATTATTTTTGTTTGGGTCTAACATCATCATTTTGACAAAACTTAATTGAGGTGGTCTGCAAAGTTTATTAATATATTTTATTTCGTAAAAAAACAAAGATGTTGAACCTGAGAGCGTACGTTTTAAATCATAAGGGAACTTCGAAACCCAGATTTTTTTTATAATTAAAAATTAAATATTTTCTGAAACAGTTGGAAAACAGTGAAATTTCAATGAATAATTATGAGTAGTTATTATACTTTTATCACCTTAAAGTTATTGAATTTTTTTTTTAATTAAAGAAATAATTAAAATTGAGCTGTATCGTAGTTAGAAAAGCCGCAAGCTCTACTGTTGTTATGGATGGTTCAACAAATTTTTTATATTCAATAATTTGTCATTAAAAATGAACTACTGAAATGGAGATTGCAGTCTTTGAAACTATTATTTACTTCAACTGATTTACAGCTAATTTAGCCGTTCCTTGACTTCTTGAGTTCTAATAATATGTAAGAATCGCTGGGGTCAAAATTCACAATATGCAGCAAATGAACGCATTGGACATGCCAGTAAGAATGCTGACGAACTGTGTAGAGGCACAGAAAATGCATTAAATTTTTTTATTTGCCTATTTTGGTTTCTGCAACATCAACATTCGAACCACATTGTACTTGCTGGCGTTAACAATTCACAGGGATTCGTTCCTCTGCAACGCTTTGGCAAAATTATTGGAGTTATCCGAGCCGAGTGTCCTGTTTTGTTCTCGTGGAAAATAACAAAAAATGATTTGATTCCGCCAGATAGCGACAACCGAAGCAATTAACGATTGCAAATTGCAGTTGCTGCGGAGGATCTCTTTCAAGACGCACGTTCTGAAAAAAACCCATTTTTAATTATTTTGAGCAACAACTTAATGCCAAGTAAAACCTGATCAGCTGTTGTTTACAATTCCGTACGAAATAAATGATGCTGATATTATTTCGCAGTTGGAAAATATGTTGCCAGAAACATTTCGTATGTTTTCACAAAATAAACAGAGTACAACTTCGGCAACATTATTTCGCATGTATTTCACATGCATTTTTTTATATGGACTTTTGACAGCAGTTCGCACGAAATGATGAACAGAGTACCATGCTTTAGAGAATAAAAATGATTTTAATTACAGAAAATTGTATTTTTTTATTGTATGAATCTTCAATATAAATTAAACTAACAATAAGCATTAAAATCTTAACTGTAAATTTGTTATTCATGCTCGGGTAGAGCTGTCCTAAAATTTAGTTTCCGGGTTTGCTGCTATTTTTGTCGATCTGCAAAATCTAAATCTATTTTAGATCACACTCGAGTGTTTGCTGATCTCTTTCTTACCTTGTAAATGTTGTACATTTTGTATTTATTTTCTTTTTGGATGATTCTATAGACTTAAGGTACGGTCACACTTGGCAAACATTTATGATTTAACTTGGTTTTTATATCACAAAATGGCGCAAAATGCAATTTCTATATTATTATTAAAATGCGAACCCATATTAAAAAAATATTAGAATTAAAGAAAATACAAATTTAGCATGTCTGCTAGTCAATTTTGGAAAATATTTAGTAAGTGTGACCGTACCTTTACAACACTTACAAAATAAAACACAATATTTTTTATTATTTGGAAATTTTGTTGAGAAACTTGTGACACATTGGCACACTAAAAAACAATATTAAAATAAACAAAATAAAACAAAAAGTTTTGCTCCCAGAAAATGAATGTTTTAGGCCGGCATCTTCTTGACAAACTAACAAATGAATAGTAAAAATAAATGTAAAATTACAAAACAGATGTGTTTTGAAAAGACCGACATAATTTTTTATTTATTTTCTATTTACTTGGGTAAAAATGGGGCTTATCACAGTGGGCGGTGTGCTCAAAAAATTGTTTTTCCTTTTTACTCTATAATTTTTCTTGAAAACAGTTCTTTATAAGAATGAGAAACTCTTTTTGCATTATTGTCGAAAATCGATTTTGCCGTCTGTTTGGCAACCGTAGCCGTAGTAAAAATTAATATGAAATATATTTATTCAACAAGATAAATATTTATTTTTGTTAATACAAGTCACGTAGTAAAATATTTTGAGCTTAGGTCCACAACTGGCCCTCAGCCCTTGTCAGTGTTGCCAAAATGTTGTAGCCATTTCCCGTTCCTGAATATCCGCTAAAATCCGACAAGTAAATAAAAATAAACGCTAATAAAACCGCAAATTTTTTTAAACAATTTATTTCTTTTTTTATGCTTTAAAGGTAAAAAAATCGATTGGGATACATTTTATAAAATATATATATATATACGTTCACATATGTGTATATATGTATGTATGCATAAATAATACTTTTGGTTATAGAAATCAGTTTTCATAACGTAAAGCTTTTGAAAATTCTCTTATTGAGCCGATAGCCAATGCTGCGTGCGCTCACTAATTAAATCTTGTCTTAGAATTATGTTACTTAAGATTAGACTCATAAATAAATAAATTCTCTTATAAATGGGGTAGTCAATCTACATCTACCCACTCATCTATGTCGGTATTATTTCTGGAATATGAATAAACATCAGATGATCCGATTAATCGTGAAATTTCTGTCCGAAAATCGTATTCAAAGCAATGACTCGCTATTACGTGGAAGTCCATAACCAAAACAAAGAAATAGTATGAATGAAATGAGCTATAAAGATTTTATTAAATTTTTACTTACTTTACTGTACAAAATAACACATTCACCCTTTTAGTTAGCGATAGTTATACACTCGAACTTACAATTCGATCCAATTCGATTGCCAGTAGCGTTAAGAGAGAAAATAACTCGTAATTCTTTTTCCATAACTCGAACTTCCATAATTCGAAGCATGCATCTGAATTCTATAACTCGAAGAAATTTGTATTGTTTTGAACTAAATTTTTTTTCGGGGGTCCCTTAAGCGGAACGGCCACTGATGGGGAGGATTCGGTGGAAGAAACTTTTCAGTGGCCTTCCGGAAATGATTTAAAAAAAATTATTATCGAACATTGAATTTATATTTGCAAACTACAACGGATGAGCACTACAAAGCTTTGAATAATTTAAAATAAGTTTTACTAAAAATAAAAAATGTTAATTTTCAGTAACTAATTTCAGAATATTTTACTTCACAATAGCTTACTTATTATATGTTGTGGTCAGTAAGTGTCTATTTTAAATAAAAAAAAACATATCCTTCATTTAATATACGCATTTGAAATTATTTTTTTTTTCAACAAATAAATTTCGATAACTCGAAGTCTCCGTAAGTCGAAGATTATTTTCGGGATAATGGTGATTCGAGCTATAGAAGTTCGACTCTATTTAGTTGGCTAACACCAAATTAAATATTTTATTTCCTGCAGAATTCTCATACTCTAAAACTTTCAACCAGAAAGAAGTAGAATCCGATGTATTATTCCGTTTTACAATATGAAATTTTGTAGCTGTTTTTGTATCTCTTCAATTTTTTCTGTGTTACACGCTGAAAACCCATCACCTAAGAAATTTTTCAGCTAAAATACCCACTGGAGTTTTTTTGACAGACTTGCCGCTAGAGTTGGGTTCAACTCTACTTGCCGCTAACGACAACAAAATGCAGTAAAAAATATCGGGAAAGCTGTCGTTTTGGCAACACTGGCCCCTGTATTTTATTTTTTTTTAAGAAACAGTAGATACAAAACGTTCTTTCTTAAATAAGAATTTAAAAAGACTCAACAATCATTGAAATTAATAATTTAATAATTGTCAAGACGTTTCAAAATATAATTAAAAATCAAATATAATTAATATTTATGTAAAGTCTTGTAAAATTTTGTTATTGGGCTTCTTAATACTTTCATACAATTTGTTATCCTATTTATGTGTATTTAAAATAAAATAAAATATAATTTCCTTAATTAACTAACTGCCTGGCCCACGATTTAAACAAAAACAAAATTTTAGAAATTGTGTTTTTTAATGTGATTTCACAAAAAAACGATATTATTTGACATCGTGGGCCAGGCAGTAAATATTAATTTTTAGTACGACAATAATTTCTTTAGCAAACAAATTATGCCCCAAAAAAAAAAAGCCAAGTAGCTTTACGAAAATGCACAAAAATACACTGTAGAGTACGATTTGAGGGAAAAGAACCAGAGACTGGCGGATTATAAAATAAAAATATTGCAAGTATTACTTTTGTCTCCACAGACAAGCAACATGACCATCTACAGCAGGCAGCAGATGAAAAACAGACAAAATTCACTGCTAACAAAAATATGAAGAGTATCAGCATGGAACCAGCGCAGCTTCTGTGCAAACTTTTGATATAAATAATTTTCAGTTGCATTTAAAACAAAGTTTAACTTTTCTTGGTCGTCTTTATTTTTGGTGGCATCTGCATCTTAAAAATGTCAAGATGAATGAACAAATGAATGCGTATTTGCGAGAATGTGTTTGTTTTCATAAAAAAATAAGACAACCACTTTCACTGTTTTCAATAGAAATCTTCTTAAAATTATTTTTTCCTTTTTTTTGCATATACATAGTATTTTTGCCTTGGTCTACTATAATGGGGGTTTTTTCGTATGCTTAACAAATTGAAGTTTTTATTATAAGAAGTGATTTTTTAAGATTTTTTTGATGTAAGGAAACACTTAAAATTTAGACGAATGTCATACATTTATTTATTTGAGTCGATAGAACGATCTATGTAATTCAATGTTTAAAGATGATTTCATGTAAATGTTGAACGCGTCTACGCCTCAAATGGAGCATATGCTGGGTCCAATTTTGACATACTCTCTCCAACATATCGGCCGGTATCTCATGAATAAATACTTCAATATTGGCTTCCAGTACTTCATGCCTTGCGGGCTTGTCCCTATAGACATGAAGCATAGCTCTACAAAAATTGTCTAAAGGCGTTTAAATCGCACGATCTAGGCAGCTAATTAGCGGGCCCTAAACGTGAAATAAACTGTTCACCGAACTCGCCTCTCAATCGGGCCATTGTTTCACGTGCTGTGTGGCATATAACACCATCTTGTTGGAACCACATGTCAGCCAAGTCCAGCTCTTCCATTTTGGCCCAAAAAAATTTTAATCATCGTACGGATACAGCTGCGATATTTTTCTCTATCCGCTTGTTGGTGGTTTAATGTCCCATAATGTAAACTTGGTGCGAAAGTTAGTCACAAGATTTCGAATAGCCGCCTCAGAAGGTCGCCCAAACAGACCATAAAATGGAACAAGTCCACCATGCGCTTTCTTAAACGATCATGAATTTTTATAATAAAATTCATTTGTAAGTCGATTCATGGTTAAATAATAGATGAAACTGATTATATTTAACAGTAATATGTTACACGAAAATATCTGAGCTGGCAAAAAGAAAGTTGCTAAGAAATTACCCTTTAAATAGCATAAATTATAATTTCTTGTTTTGTTTCCCTACACCATCTGGGATGGTAAAAGTGTTTGGAGTTTGTGATAATGTTTGTAATGGCCATTATTTAACGTAAAGCACAACAAATAAAATCTTTCTCTGACAAGTTCAAATAATTTACGTTAAATAAATTGAATTTTTAATGTTTCTAGAAAATAATTAATAATTACGTTTTAAAACCACAAGAACATTGAATATTTCAATATGAAAATAAACAAGTATTCGTACGGTATACCGAAATAAAACCGTGTTTAAATATAGAAAAAGTAATAAAAATCCATCTTGTACAAAAAAATTCGTATGTCCATTAAATTATTAATACCGTAAATATGAGCTTAAAATTTAAATATGCAAAAATATGCTATAATGGTGAAATATGCCAAAAAAGAAATGCTTTTACAAACCGATTTATAAATTCTTATAGCCTTATTCACAAACGATTAATAAAGTTAATGTGTGCATTAAAACCGGGTTTCCCATATGAAAATCCAACATTAAACCTACTATAACTTTATTAATCGTTTCTGAATAAAGCCATTAAAAAATACTGAAACCTATAAATATTTCAATCGTGATTTCATACATCGCTCTGTTAAAAACATGCCAAATCACATTTTTTAGGTTTCCCTGCTGCTTATTCGTGAATCTTACAAATTACGAAATCTCTTCTTCAACTTCAAATAAAGAAAATCATTGAAATTTTTAACTGAATACCTCCTGCATTACTTGGAAGTAATAATATAACTACTAGTTATTGCGTTCCTATTTTTTGGAATGGGCCCGTTGGTTAGTTACTTGAACGCTTGACTTCAAACAGAAGGTACTTTTCGCAACATCGATTTTCTGACAGATAAAGCAAGCACGTGTATGTGGATGGAAATCACATTGGAAATGACTGCAAATAAATAACTCTTCTAATATAAAATATAAATAATAATTGTACTGTACTGTACATAATGGTTGCGCGTGTAGATTAATATCGTAGGGTGCTCAAATCTTTATATTCTTATGTCGTATAATTTATTGTACTTCTCTTATATTGAAGTTTTTTTCTTCCGCCATAAAACTTTTTATAAACGACTGAAAAATATAAAAAAAGCTGCTTAAATAAATAGCTGCTGCAATTGCGGTCACTTAGTCAAATGCAAGAGCTGTGAAGTCTATATTGTGGCTATGACTGACAGTTGTACTAGTTGATGAGTGATGTAAAACTCAGAAATTTAATTTAATTTTATTAAATCTATTGAGAATAAATATGTTTACATTTATATACTCATACTCCTCACAAATCCACTTGTTTTTTTTCTTTCTTTGATTATAAAATTTGTTGTGAAACTAAAATGAAACTTAATTAAAAAAACTGTTGGTGAGTGTATCAAAAAAGAAAATATTTATATTACGGCATGAATAGTTTTTTCTTTCAATTCCGCATGCCAAAGATTTGCTTTTAGTTTATTTTCTTTTTGAATGAAAATGATGATATTTATGTGATTTTTTATTTTTATTTTTTTTTGTTTTCTTATGAAATCTTTTCACATTACACGAGATAATAATGATTGGATTAAAGAGTATTGGAAGTATGCTATGAACTCATATGATCTAAATGATGGACGGGGTCGTTGAAATGTTTTATTAGATTTCATAACATTTTTAATCTACTTCAATTGGCTCATTAACGGATGTGTACATTATTTTACTAGTTTTATTTTATCCTTTCAGAAAAGTTCGTTGTAAATGGGAATTCATTCCTTAAAAATCGATTTTTATTTTATTTGAAGTAAAATTATGAATTCAAAATTCAAAGGAAATTAACTAACCAGATATTTTAAAGCTGCTTAAAAGCTATACATTTTACAAAAAAATGTCCAGGACAGACTCAAATATCTAGTATTTATTTTCAAACTTATTCACAGCTGGAATTCTGGACTGATTCACTCACTGATGATCATCAAAACCTGTAGGATACTACCTGAAGCCATTGAAGGCTGAGTGTGTAGGGTAGGAATTGAATTGAGCCGGAGCTGACACTCACAATGTTTTTCTAAAGAGTTTAAAGTATATTTGGAAAAAATTAGATGCCTTCTTAATAATAAAAATTAAGTATTTAACTTGAATGTGGCCACTGTACTCGGAATAGGCCTGTTTACTCAATTCAAAAAGTTGACATTAAGCAGAGTCAAAAACTTACGTTTCTTATGAAAATTTATTACGGAACTAATAATTTTTGCAAAAAAATAATTAAAATGCCTTACGGAGGGCTGGTCTGATTTAATTTCTCTCCAGCTTTTTTAGATTTCATAATTTCTGTATAGATTTGGCGCTTCCATGCATAAGCAGGTCTTCCTCATCGTTTGTCTGCCTGGCAATATCATGTTTATCTTTCCGAGCGAATGCCCTATTCAAATCCACTTTTGTTTACAAATTTCACAGAGGATTGGGGTTTGTTATTTCCCAAAGTCTAGACAGGAGATGGTAATTGTTCTGAATATTTTTAAAAGACTACAAAGTCAGTTGTTGATGAAAACTTGTAGAGCGTGGACATCAGAACTGGCGGCATTCCATGTTTCACAGCCATGCAGAGAACAGCTTTCACGTTTGAGTCCAAGATTTTCAGTTCGATTCTTCGAGATATAAGACTTCCAAACGTTAGTCAACATACCAAATGCTTGCCTTGCATTTTTAATGTGTTCACAAAAGACTTCCAAGGTATCCCAAGTATTTCACCTCTTCAAGTTTTACTCCATTGGCATAAATAGGGGAGTTATTTTGGATGAAAATTCGCATTACTTTCGAACTTTAGCCCAATATAAATTACTTTGGATAAAAAAAACCAATAACAATAGTTCCCAACAAAAACCACATTAAAATAAAAAAACGCTAATATTTTGCACTTGAAATATTCATCACTTAATTATTTTAACTTAAATTGAAATTAAAAAAATATAAATATATTATTGTTGAATTATTATTATTAATTCTCGTATTCTTTTTCCGCCTAAAAAGAGGATACATACGTGAAATACACATGAGCACTACGTGGCTGCCCTCTACACGTGGGCATTCAAGTAGAATCCTGATGATTTCTTTTTGAAAGTCCATCGAAAACAGTGCTGTTATTTTCTGCTGTGTAGATGGATTCCTTGACTTTTTCTTGTTCTTTGGCAAACTGACTCATGCCCAATTCTTTCCGAATAAAAAGTTACGAACTTTTGTCTAATATAAGTTACTTTGCATTACTTTGGAAGATTTATATTTTATATATATATTATTCGCTAAATTTAAAAAAGCTATTCTCGTACTACCATTTGAGGAGACTTATTGTTAAAGAAAAAAATAAACTGATATGCTTGAAATTGCATTGAAGTTTATCTAAATCTTGTTTAAAATTAATTATATAAAACCGCACGTTGATTTGGATAATTTATTTGTGAATTTGAGTTTAATTTATTTTTAATTTATTTAAATAACTGTGCAAACACAATACATGTATGCATTCTCATTTTCCCCTTTCTATTACTTTCTTTAACAGTTACAAATAATTTTCCTCACACTCTAAAGTGGCATTTTCTTTTACAACGCATGCGCAACTTTAAATTGAATTGAATTGAATCGTTGTGTGGAATTAAATGGAATGGGTAAGTGATTCAATGTTGTTTTTTTAAGTTTCTTCTTACATGCCGCTATACGTAATAAAGTGACTGTGTAAATTATAATCGTTGCTTATCACATTTTACAATTTTATTGTGTAATATTTTATTTATGATATTATTAGAATATTTGTTGCCACTCTTTTTACATGCAACTAGTTGCAATTAGTTATGAGGCACTCTTATATCACTGTTATTTAACTTACCCTTTCCTCGTTGTTATGTGGAATGCAAGTGAAAATGATGAAGTAAACTGAAAATGAAAACAAATAATTTTTTATTATTTTTAACTAAATATTTTTTTATAAATATATAAATTGGATGACATCGAAACAAATCCGTTTTAAGCACAATTTTTAGTAGCATTTCAAACCCTGTTGGGGATCAAAAAACTTTATTCAGTCTTTTTTTGTCGCACAACAAAAAACATGTTTTGCGATTTAAAATTAAAAAAAAAACGAAATAAATGTAAAATACTTTTGTATTTGTGTTTATAAATTGCAATAAATTTCCCAATAATTTCTTGTCAATTTTGCCAGTGACAATGACGGACGGACTTGATTGAGAGTGCATTCAATACAACTCTATAAACTGAATTTGAAAAACATGCAAAATAAAAAAAATTTTTATAAAAAAAATTTATAATGAGGCAAAATTAACAAAATAAAATAATCAATTGACCTGAATTCAACTCACGTATAAGTGTTTAAAGTAGTATGTCTGTTGTTTAATAAACCAAATTGTGAGATCTATAATCGAAATGACAAAAAGCCAAAGTTAATTTAGTTCAGCTAAAAAATGCCCTTAAATGCTTTAACCCTTGTAATCCCAACATCTTCAAACTATTGATTTTTTTATAAATTCCTTTTCGTTAAATAATTCTGTAGTTTTAAGCTAGACATTGAAGGAGATATATTTATAACATATCTGTAACATTGGGCTGGCTATACAAGGTTAAATTATTAGTTATTATATACTTAAATGTCAAATTTTGCATCGTAAATTATTTCGTTAGTTTTCTGTTGCTTGTAATTAAGACGAGAGTTCGAATAATAGTTTGTGGTTTGATAATGGCCAAAAATTAATATTGCGAAAGTGCTTAGATTATTATTAAAAACAAACAATAAATCAATTATAATTTCATGTATTAAAATCGATTTCCCTACGGGTTTCTTAAATAAGGTCCAGAAGGCAAATTACGGCAATCGATATCGAACGAAATTTCCATACAAATTTAAAAAAAAATTTGTATGGGATTTCGTTTGATATCGAATGCCGTAATTTGCCCCAGTTTATATTTTATGATTTAGAATTGCTTAGTACACACAGTAATCAATAATGTCATAGCATATCAATAATGTCAAGCTGTTACATGCATCTTATGTTTAAGATTTTCAATTCAAAGAAATTCAATGATTTAGCTCGACGGAAAAACAATCGAATCAAATGAGGAGGCAATCGCTTAATTCGAGGTTACACGTAAAGGAAATTGCTTTCAAATTTCAATAAACACACACACGCTTACTCCCACTTTTGCAAAATGACCAATAACTTGAATACAATTTTTCATTCAAGTTAAGCAACTGATCATTAGTTTTGTAAATAAGTTTTCGGGTTTCATTTTACAAAAATTCCGAAGCAATAAAACCATGAACAAAATTAATAATAATAATGATTGTTACGATTCATGGAACTTTTTTTTAGTGGTTTCCTTGACTACAGCAAAAAGAAAATTGTCTTTCAACTTGAGTCACAGCTGCCGCAGCTCCCGATTCAATGAATTTTGACAAGCAATGTGTGTGATAAACTTGAAAGCGATTTCTTGAACGTGTACCAGCAAAGTTATCGCGCCTGTTCAATATATTCAATATATTTCTATTAATGTCATGTTCAAATCTTTGAGTATATTTTATTTTATCTGTTACCAGAAAGCCGCTATTTATTTTGCTTATTCATTTATCAGGTCAATAGATTTTTAAATCCTTACTGACTAAATATGAATAACAAATATAGAACTATACGAGTATATAAAAATAACTGGTTGAACAATTTAGATATAAAGTAAGATAACTCTTCAGTACGTCATTACTCTCAAATAAGTCCATAATATGGTATCATTTATTGAAGTTAACACATGCGTGACAAAAAGAATTATTATTAGCATATACAGAGCGGTAATATTTTAATGCCAAGAGTTCAAAATTGCGGGTAGGTCTTACAGGAAGATTGAAGTTTAGTTGACTGAGTAAGAACTCTGAATCAACATCACCACGAATCAGACCCAGAACAAATAAAGCACTCAGCATCAACTGTCGACTCTTAGGAGTAGACAATTTTATCAATAGAATAGAATAGAATAACAAGGATCCCAAACAATTAATCCATACTTAAGAATTGGTCGAACAAGGGAAGTATATAAAATTCTTTTAATATAAGGATCTAGAAATTCCTTTGACCCGCGTTATAATCATTCGCAAGATCTTATTTTGGTACCTTCAAATTGTGTTTATGTTTGAAACCGATAAATTAATTAGATAACTTTTTATTTGTTTCAAGATCGGAGTTATTTTCAAGTCGATCTTAAAGCTCACAATGCAAGCTGAGTATAAAGTTTCGGTCAATAACTGAAATGCTTTCATTTGTTTAAATATTTAGTTTATTTATTTAAATAAATATTTAAAAAATAAATGAAAGTTAATTTTTAACAGAGAATTGAAAACGAGCTGCCTTATTTTTTTTGTTAATTTAAAGAAATAAAAAAAATAATAATTTTCAAGTTTTTATTTTCACATGAAAATATTGTTTATTTACTATTCAAAGTCAATAATAACTCCTTATTAATTAAAAGTATTTTTTGACTTGACTTAAGGATTTGAAAATATATCATTCATAAAATTATTATTTTGCTTTATTATTTTTATGTCTCGAAGGCATAAATTATTGTATTTAATATGCATAATAATTTATCTAATAGTTTAAATATTTATGCCAACAATTCAAAAGAGTCAAGGTAAACAAGAACAATTGTTTGTGTTTTGTTTAAAGAACAATCTAATAAGATCAGGGATCGGAATTTGAATATATGTTGTAGTAGATATTTTAATATATCGATGGAGTAATGATTGTTATTTAAGGAATAGTAATCTTAAAAGATTTTTTTCAAACAAATCTGAAGAAGTTTTAAATTTTAATTTTAATTTTTTTTTACAAAAAAATATTGATCTAAGTTTAACTGGTTTTTACTAAAAAAATATCAGTCAATAAAAATAATTGTTATCGATTGTCAGCTTAAAAAAATCCATAACAGTTAGGTCTCTGAATAGTACTCATTGGAATTAAACAAAATAGTTGAAATTGAAAATAAATCTTGATTGCGTATGTGCCGGTAAATTATAAAAATAATAACAACTTGCAAATGTTAGATAAAAAATAAATATTTATTAAATTTTTGAGCGGTTCTCACAACTGTTAAATTTTTTTATTATTTAAATAAACATCATAATAATGAAATAAATTTCAAATTTATTCAAGGCTCCCAAATACAGGGCCCACAGAGATTAACTACAGTGAAGTTCTTAGTCCGAGAAGCATCGAAATCAATCGTGATATCACGAAACTGAAATGTATGCAGAGTCACCAGCCTAGAACGTACTAGAGGTCGTTAGAAACTCATTAGACGAGTACTTTGCTGTAGAAGGCCTGTGAGGTCAATTATGTAGTTTACTGAGTTCAGTAGATCCCTTCTTGTTTACAAGAAGTGTTTCGTATTTCTTTTCTCATCTGTACGTTCGCAGTTACTTTGTATTGAACATATCGCACTTGTTGCTCTAAAGGGAGTCAACTCAAAATTTACAAATTTTCAGTAGAGGCAAAAAACTATTTTTTATTATTCTACTTTTATATCAAAAAGAGGGATACAACAGAATTTTTTTGACGAAACATTAGAGAAAATGATGTAAAATTTGTACAGTGGGTAGATATGACTACTGCACATCGATTTCTTGCAAAAAGTGAAAATGGAACAATTTTGTGTTGATTCTCTTTAGAGTAACAAGTGTGATATATTCACTGCTTTCAATAGGACAATTTTCAGTGACTGCAGAGAATTTATATTTCTTGTAACCAACCAGAACATGTAAAGTTCATTTGCCCAACATTCTCATGTTCCCTCTGATCATAATCATCTTTACGCTGAACTGCTCTGTCAGCTTGTTGGCGGTTCAACTTTCAGAGCAGATATTTATGTAGCTCATTGATGTGGCATTCAATCTCAACTAACACGCTGAAATCTCTGCCTGGGAAACGTATTTACGTATATAACTATTATGTAGCCATCAGTGCTAAAGAAATAAATGTGGATGGTCAATCCTCCACCCAAAATCTTTCGAGTTTATTACTGTGCAGTGATCGTAAATGTTTTCATACCGCTATAAAACATACCGAAGGCATTGACCAAAATAACTGGCAGCTTCTTCCCCACTATTTCTAGTGATAGCAGGTGTAGGAATATGCCCAGTATATATCGGTTCGTGTAGTGCAGACCACCAAAGGAAGATCCTATAAAGGCGATATGAACGAAATTTCTTAACACCATCCTTGACACCATTTTCACAAGTCTGAAGATGGCTAATCAGTGATGAATTTCTGAAGGTGCTATTGACTGAAGTCGTTAGCGCGTTTACTACACAACAAAAGATGACGGAGCAAGTAAGTTCGACCCCACCGTGCACTTTGTGATTGGACTATTGAAGTGACAGGGAATGATACTGATCTAAGCAGTGCCAACCTTCGCCGTTATTACAGCACAATCGTCGGCGAAAGAAAATAATTAATAAAATTATCTTAATTCGTTAATACGCCTACTTGACGCTAAAGGAACTGCATCGCTGCTCTAAAAAATTAACAAAACGTGCAAGAGCAGAGCTGCAAAAAAAATTAATTAAGCTTTCATTTTCATCATCTGTCCTTTCTACACTATCACTTTCGCAAAGAAGCGAAACACATCAAGTGGTTGTTGGTATGCATTAATTTTAAAAAAATCTGGAACAGTCGCGATCGTGAAGAAAGGAATTGCCTAAATATACAAGCCTGAGATCCTGTAAGAAGGTTTTGAACTTGTTTTTCTCTTCCTCATGAAATGCCCAGCATAGTGCTGCCCGATCTTATAGACTTCCGAAATGTTATCAAGTAGGAGTAAAAGGGGCTTTCTTTCAAAGGTTGAATGATTTTTTTTATCCACCTCTTATTAAAGGCTAAAGAGTCCCGATGTTTCTAAGGTGTTACTCCTAGACTCCAGTTGAATTGCTGAATAAGTATTTACTAAATGAATTCCTATTCCCTAAATTCTGGTTACTCAACCCATACGATGGATTTAAGTAGAAAATTAAATAAAGATCGCTTAGTTTTTGAGTGATTTCCATACAAATTTCTAGACAAGTCGACTAGATGGGTTGTGTAAACCGCACTTTAAATAATATTTAAATCAGAAATGGCTGTTCTGTTTCACAGTTTTAGTGGCCCAGTAGCAAATAGCGTAAGAAAAGTTACAAAAAACTAAGTTTTTCTGACACCTCTTGAATCAGTTTGCTTCGAAATTCGCTGAGGTCATGGCAGCACATTACCTTCTACCTCACTTTGTAATAAACTTTTCTAAAAATAAAAGAAGTAAACAAACGAACAAAACAGACTGCTTTAACGCACTTTCAAAGATATTTCAAAAGAGCGCTATTTCTTTTCCATCGGATTTAATAAAGTCATTCGTTACTAATAATTTTAAAATATTTGTTGTCTTCTTAAGAACTTGGAAATATTTTTTGTTCCATTGTATGTATGGCACCATTTTGATTTAGTTTTTTATTTCTATTCTTCAGGTGCATTAAGAATTTTTTCCACACAATTGCAATTAAATAAACACTTGCATTTGCTAAATTTTTTTTATAATTTTCAATATTTATAACATATTTTTTCCGCACCAAATAATTCTTTATATTACAGGTGAGTTGTGCTTATTTACAACTGAATTGTTTACTTCTTAAAAAATGTTCAAGAATGTGTAAACTTCGAAGTGTGTGTAAAAATGATAATAAAATTATGGTTTCAAAACACACCTTAAATTTACAAAATATGTAAATGCCAAACAAATCTTGTTGGGGGAACAATTTAAAATAAATAAAGTGAACTTGATGCGATTAAAATTGCGAAACTAAGAACTAATTATTAGATAGAATTCTAGTCAATCAGACGGTTTGTTTCGGGGTTAAAAATAAATAATTTATTATTTCATTTCTCGAAAAACATAGCAGGAGTGCTTGATAATGAATTGTTTACGATCATTTGCATTAACTGTAGAAGTTTCTTAGTTTTATGATGAAACGCTATAAATTTGCCATCGCAAGGACTAATTTTTTTAATCAATTTTTGTAACATTTCAGTCATAATTTTAGTCATTTAATTTATCGATTGAGTCTTCAGACAAAAAAGATGCACTGAAGTTGAAAATTCTTTTAAATTTCTTTCCGGTTGTATTCCATAAAAATAATTCTATAATTTATTAAGAAGTGTTGTATATTTAATACTTTAATGTCAAATATTCATTTTAACTTCAGGAAAATCCATACATATCTGTTTGCTGGTTGTTCAATCTCGTACAAATAATATTTGAAAATTTTTGAATATTTAAATATTTTTTTCGAAATTAAAGAATAAATTACTTTGAATTTTTAAATATTTTTCAGTATTTAAATATTTTTTTTCGAAATTAAAGAACAAATTATTTGGAATAAATTTTATTAAATGTTGCTTAAAAATATTATAAAAACTTTAATAAGATTAAAAGAGAAAACCAAAAGAATATCAGTCTAATTAAATACAAGAGAACTTTTTATTAAGTGAAAGCTTGTAGTATTAAATTTTATTACAAATTAATACAATTAAGTTCTATTCAATAACATAAAATTTTCAATATCTTTTTAGATAAAATCAATATTCAACAGATATTAAACTATTAAAAACACCACAACAAACACGACTTAACACAGAAGCCTTAGAAAAAAAAAGAAAAAACATTCATAAAGAATTGTTTTATTTATTAATAAAAATTTAAAAAAACACAATAACCGGTAGAAATAATTAAAAAATAACTGTGTTATTTTAAATTATGATTATTGCTATACATTCTACTTTTTGTTTTATAATCAAGACAATACATACAATGAAACAACATTCAATTAATTTGTTGCTTACATCTAAATGTTAAGCATTTGTACTTCTATTTACTTCACTTAGAGAATGTTTGAAAAATATTTTTTTATAATAAAAAAATTATAATGTGAAGAAATATTAAAGAGAATAACTAATTTAATTCGTTAAACTTATACGCGTCAAACTAAAGAATTCTTTTCGAATCGATTGGAGTTTGACCGGTTGGTTGGTGGTGGCCGTCTTATAAAAAAAAATAATCAATAAGTTGCATTTAAAGTATTAAAATATCGAATGTTCAACACGTTAAATTAGTTCTTTTTTACTAAAATTCCTTTAATAACTGGTATAAATATACAATGGAGTGTGTATTTTAAATGTCTTTTTTTTAATAAACTTGAAAGTCAAACTGGCTGCAAAGTCATTATTATGGTTTATATATCACTTGACCTTCACCTTATAGTCAATTTAAAGTTTTGTTTCAGAACTTTTTGAAATTGCATGTTATTTTAGGTTTAGAAAACAAATATACAAACTTATGAGCCATTTTCATATAAACTAATTGCAAAAAAATCCATTGGCGTGCGTTCTATGCAGCAATTGGATCCCCTACTTTAAACTACTAAGAGCTTATGAGGTTATTTGCCTTTGAATGCCATCGTTAAACATTATCTGGTTCAAACATCATAAAGTCCAGTCACAAACTAGCAACAAAACCGCTACTGAGCAACTAATAAATTAAATTATTTATTGCTGCGAAATGCTGATTTCTAGAGGGAATTTCTTATATCAAGAAGATAATTTTAAATATTCTTTGATTGATTCGATATTATAACCCAGATTAGACGTGGATCCAGGGAAGCCAATAATGATATTTCTCTAAAACAAATGAATTATTCTTAATTTTTTAATCCAAAGCCAATTTCGTTAAATCAGGCTTAAGTTCGTTGCGTAATTTAATTTTTATTGACTTAATTATTTTATTAGTTAAATATTTTATTAATATTTGATTATTTTTAAGAATTCAACAAAGTAAAAAATAATAATTCATACAATAATTCATAGTTGGTTGAATACTAAAAAAGAAATTCAACTACAAATGACAGAAACCAAACAACATGATTAAGTACCGTTTATTCTCAGTAGCCAATGGCGCTGAATAAGCAAGAGAGACTAGAATATATAGAGTAGTTATTCATCATAGATGGGATTTCGTACTAACCGAAATTGATTTGACATGTGAAAATGAATAAGTTTGTACTTTTCGTATCCTAATTTGTTAAATAATACGGTTAAATAGTTGATATTCCTGGTCACTAGTATCCACCGTCAAAAGTGGTAAAATTAAACAAAGAACGCTGATGAGATGGTGTAGCGACCTCGAAATCAGTACTGATCCGTTCTGCTAATATGATGAATAATAAAAATTGTTCTATATATAGTACTCTCTTAATAAAAATAATGAATTTATCCAAAAAAATTTCTAATAAAAAAGAAAAAAAAAAAAATTAGAATAAATGAATGGGTAAATTCGGGTTTGAACTTGAGCCAAAATTAATCGTTTCAATATATGTATAAACAAATATTAATAAAAGTTCGACTAATTACTTATAAACATTAATTATTACTATAATTTTGATTACTTTGTCTATAATTTGGATGTCAAGACGTTGGTCATGATTATTATGGAATTATGAGAACTGAACTATATCTATGATCTCGACTATGATTTACCTCAGATTTGAATATGACTCTATAACTGGTTGGCTAATAACTGCAAGTAAAAATCAGAGATTAGAGATTTCTTTTTTATGACATTGACTTTGATTTTGTTTAAGAACATGCCTTTGACTATAACTTTTACTTTAAGAATGTCCTTGATTATGGGTTAAATGATGTCTTTAAATGTAACTTTAACTATGAAGTCTGAAGTTGAAATAGTTGACTAATGGCTAAAGCTTGGTCTATATCCTTTTTAAGTATTTTATTACTAATTTAGATTTTTTATGATTTGACTATTCTCTAAAAATGTTTCAAAATTATATGACTTCAAATTGTGTTAAATTTGTAAAACTCAAGAGGGATTTCGGTCGAAATAAGATCATTTCAAAGGATAAAAATAATATTTCCATGCAACACTTCCATACACTGTGAAGCAAAAGTTTACGTACGCGCCTTTTATGGGGAAAACTCCCATACGGCCCATTCAGACTTAAAGCTTTTTTCAAACATGTAAATTTTGGGATATTAAGAAAATGGAAAGTGTACATTAATTTTTTGCTTTACTGTATAGTATTTTAATACACATTTACAGTTGCTTAACTAAAGACTGTTGGCATTTACCTTTCATGTGTCAATGCATCAAGTGTTATTTTCATTGGAACTTGAGCATAAATATTTTATGGAATTTTGCTCACATTTCTTTCATTATTTATTTTTCTTAAATCAATTTTTTTTAATTTACATATTTGTATTTTCGAACTTGATTGCATATATTATTTATGTACTCGTATGTATATATAATTTACAATATTTTTTTAATTTACACGGTTTTTAGGAGCAGCCTACCCAGCCAGCTAACATTTAGCATCCAGTCAGTATCTCCTCTTATTCTCTAGAAGTATCTAATGAAATAATTGCAATGCAGTTTTTTCTTTTTGCATGTTAAGGAAATAATTTTTTGTTCGTAAGCATCTGTGCAAATTTGCTTAAGCAACTTTAAGTCAATTTCTTCTGTACATGTTTTACTTTTTCCCGTTCATCATCATCACACAATCACATTCATTTCAATATGATAATCGATGGTTAGAAATAATTGTATGCATAAAAGAAAACTGAAACGGTAAATGTAGAAAAGAAAGAATGAAAGGAACTATTTATCTTGACCATGTTTGCCATGTATGCGTATCGCAAGCGGTCAACAAACAAACTCATCCATTACCAATAGCCATTCATTAACATGCACAAATTGTAATTTAATACAAAGCTGGCATTTTCTTAACATCACTAACCCATTTGGGGGTCATCAAGTTTAATTGACATAATAGGCTTTAACAGACAGAGACAACAATATTTGTTTATAAATGGAAAATTTTTTCTTTATAACTTTTGACTTAACTTTTGCTCATAAAGGGTTAATATTTACGTGCCATTTGCTTCGCATTTAGATACATGCCTGTAAAAAGAGGTGGTGACCAACAGTATATCAGTAAATTGTAAATTTAAAACTAGTTTCTCTAGTAATGACCTTCAGCAATGCGTTTTGCGGATTTATCCAGTAAAATTTTGTATTTTTTTTGCAAATTTTTTACGTTAAGTATTATTTTTTGCTCATTTTTGCTGCCATTAAAGTAGTTTTTATAGACAATTTTTTGTTTAGCATTTTGTGTGAGCTTTTTTTAGTAATTGTGTATGAACTCGTACATTTAATTTTAAGCTTGATTGTTTTTAAGAGATTGTTTTGCGTTCTTGTAAATTTTTGACAACGATACAGATGATCGCTATCGCTTCTATTGAAATCATAAAAAATAAATAAAAACTAAAAACTCTAACGTTCTCTTTATCACTAAATAAAAGTGGTTGTATTTTTTTATGTGTATATAATTATGATTAATTGGCATTGCAGGTATTCACAAGCATGTGCTAACTGTTGTATCGTTTGATGTGCTAAACTTGACAAACGTGTTGTTTATAATTTCGCTTGAGAATATCAGCAACAATTTTATAACTTTTGTCAAGCTGCGCTAAAGAATTCCCTGCGTTCTTGCGAAAAAGCATTAAAAAGCATATTAAAAAGCAAAACAAATAAGCTTATAAGCCATAATTTTATTAAGACATTTTATGATAAAAAATTTTATTATGATTTTCATTATGACTTTAAGAATGAATTCAGTAAAATCGTCTTATGATTCTTCATAAAATTGTCGAATTGATCAAATCCGTAAGGATAGTTTAGCATTAAATGTTATCTTAATTTTAAATAAGAGTTTAGCCGATAATTACAGAAAGTGAAAACGATGTAAGTGACATGCAAAATTGAGAAGAAAATATAAAATCGATAGAATTTTCAATATTCATTTAACAAATTGTGGAAATTGTGGAATTTTTCAATACAAAATTTTCAAATAATCTTCTAGCAATTTTCATATAATTCATAAATACAATAATAACAGTTCGAAGGCAGTTTGATATTCCCCGACTTTTTATATTTCCAAAGCACTAATTTTAAATCCAACACTGGTCCTCTTAAATTTTATCAATTACCAGACCTCTGGCGAGTTTTTAGTATGCTGCGTCTATTAGCTTACTTCTGACGGCCGTTGAAAAAAGAACGCTTAATAAATACTATGGGGACTCTGCACCATAAATTTCAATGGTCAAAAAGTGATTTACTGAGTTCCGCTGTGATCTTACCAGCATAAATGATGCCAAACTATAAAGTCGCTCAAAAGAGATCGTCACGCAAGAAATAGTCGATAAAGTCCATGAAATAGTATTGGAAGATTGGAGAAAAAAGTACATGAACTGTCTGAGGCTTTAGGCATCTCAACCAATATTTGGATATGAAAAGTCATCCGCGCGATGGGTGCCGCAATTGCAACCATATGATCATTTCAAAGGAGTGTTTGGCGATGTTCAAGCACAATCCGAACGAGTTTTTGCCCAGTTTTGTAACAGTGGGCGAAAAATAGAAAGTTCCAGTATAGTCTACAAATTTAGCAGTTTGTTTCCAAATTAAAAAAAAATTGGATCAAACGAAGAGGTTGTCATTGAAACAAACTCCTATTTTGAAGTTGCTGAGAAATCTTATTATTTGGAGGAAATAAAAACAAATAGGAAGACGCTGAACTAAATGTATCGAGCTTAAACGAGACTACGTTGAGAAATAAATCACTTTTTTGCGGAAAAACTTTTATTTTATCGAGAAAGTCACGGAATTATCAAACTGCACTCGTATACTGTGTATGATATAAATTCTCTCTTATTTTAATATAGACTTATGAAATCGTTTCATACTATTTATAATCAAACTTTTTCTCTGCAATAAAGTTCGTTAATTTAAATATTTTTTTATTAAATTTTTTGAAAGAAGATATCGAGGCAATCTCGATTTATAAATTAAAAAAAAATTAAAAAAAAAACTTAATTAAATTATTTGCTTATAAAAAAATTTAATTTTAAAATATTTGATCTTATCTTGATATATTGGCCGCTTAGCGCCAAATAATCGCGAGTGACAAGCTTTCAAAACTGTGTTTTATTATTGAAATTAAAATGTTATAAACATATAGATATTTAAACATTTTTGAAGTTTTATAATTTTTTAATGCAAAGTAATTTAAACTTGACTAAATTGAAATCCTATTATTAGTTCAGAAAAAATTTGGCAGCAGACAATATTATAAAAAACAAAAAAAAATATTAATTGGTTTCAATCTGTGTGGCTGAACATTACAATGTAGTTTTCGGTGGCCGCAATAGCCTCTCGTCAGTGCTCAACTGTATTTGATCAGTTTTTAGGTAGTGCTGATTGCACGTAAAATCATATACATATAAAAAAAGAATACGAGAATTATTAAAATGACAAAATATAAAAGTTCTTCAATGGCTAGAAAAGTTAAAATATACCACCATTAATTAACTTTGAACAATGTGTTTGTACTCGTACAAATATCTCCAAAACCTTTAAATTAATAAATAAATTTCAGTGAATTGTCTTCAGAACTGGAATACTTTTAAATCTTACGTGGAGCGCTGTTGAACAATCTAAATTTTTTTCATTGAGCTTGTTGACAGGATATTGCTTAATCGTTATATTTTCATCAGCCATTTGTTTTTTATGAAAATAATTATTTTTTCAGCTAACAAAATTATTATAATTAAAATATATTTACTTTTGATGATTTTTTATGTAAAAAAAAATGTTTTCAAACCGCTCCTTGTTCGTTGTATATTCATTGTAGTTTACATGCCACACTATCTACATATCTATCTGCTCCAGCTGCACCACATATCTTCATGTTAATAAACTTATCCACGAGTATATTCATTAAACTGGTGTAAAACTGAATAAAACAACTTAAATATTTCAAAGCAACATTTTTGCAACTGATCTTGCTTTTTTAAAAACGTTGTGTTTTTTTTTTGGTATTATTTTTCAACTTTTTCATTTATTTGGAATAAAGTTTTGCATGTGTCACAACTTTCACCTTGACCATTATTAATTATAATGTTTCAAAGTATAAATTTGATTAAAGATTAACAGTTTGTTAGTTTGAGATTTGTTAATTTAAACTTTTAATAATTATAAATATGTAATAAGAAACATCTAATAAAATCTCAATAAGTCTTCGTTTTGAAATCTGTTATAAAAATTATTAACAAATCAATCAATGAAAGTGATTTTGTTTCTTTTTATTTTTTTTATTTTTTTTAAACTATTTTACAGCTGCTGGCTTTGATTATAAATCTGCTTGTGAGTTGCGCTGTCGTAAACATTTATAAATTATTTTTTCATTTAATTAAAATTAATTTATATAAAACTTCTATTGCACTTTTGGTTAAGTATGACTGACCTAAATTTAACAAATGTACACACGTTCTGATAGATATTGGCGAGCTTAACCCAATTTCATTAAAAACAAAAAGCAAGAAATATAAAATTTTATGAGCATAAATAATATGTCTAACTGCAAGCTCCTAACTTGGCCATTAAAAGAAAAGTTGGCCAAATACCATTAATGAAAATCTAGCAAAGCGAGAGAGAGAGCATAGAATGTTATTTTTTTCTTCTTCCTTTCAGTTAAGAAAAAAATTAAACTGGTCCTGTTGGTTGTTTTCTTGTTACGAGGAAGTTAAAGTCGTGATTAGAACTGCAAATGCTTGTGTTTTGTTTTTTCTCGTTTAAACCACTTGATGTGCCGTTTAATTTACGTGGCGAAAAAACTTGAAAACGAAAATTAAATATCAGAGTATGTATTTATTAGCCTGAAAAACGATTTACTGTGTGGCCCACTTTTTGAAATGTTTGCAAAAGAACAAACGTTGTTATTTCCCAGTTTTAACTATCTCCTTTAGAGAAATCAAAGCTGTTGATTTGTCTATTTAAATTTGTGATAATTTTTGCAAAACAAGCAAAACGTTAACCTCATATTTTGACTATCGCATAGAAATAGACAACTTGGCTGTTACTATGAGTGCGAATATGTTCATAAATCCGTTTCTGAATATGACATGAAGCTGACTTTGATACAGATTAAGCTTTTCGAGGGCTTGGGGTTATTTTTTTATGTAACCAAACATTTCTAAACGCCATACATATGATAGATAATTGGATGATTTGATGGCAGAGAACTTTCCTTCTTTCATTAGCAATAGATTTTTTTCAAATTTTGTCTGTGATTGACTGTTACTTATATTGCAACTTTCAATATGATTTTTTTTTCCATTGATATTTGATCATGACTTTCTTTATGACTTTCAGCATTCTCAGTTTTGTTGATTTGACCCCAAATTGGGGATTTTTTTTGTGATTGGGGATAGAAATTTCGTGAAAATCCCTATGGGATTTTTCGGGGAAAAATGTTTTATCCGCTGGGGATTTTCGGGGATAATATATTATCGTTTTATAAATCGTGTTATTTAGTTTTTCTTTTTTGTATTCAAATTCATATACATATTGACAAATCATATTTTTCTGTTTGATGATGGTAACATTGGAAAAATGCGCAACAGAATACAGTATGACTTATTATAAGCTCTTCGTGGAATAAATATACAATTTAAAAACTAATTCAGTTTGCTGTGCCGAATTTATTCCATCATCTTACTTTTTAATACAACCACCATGTGCAACAAAATTGCATTGGCCGATGAATTAAAAGATTTTGGATCTGAAGATACATATTTTTTTTTGTGCGTTTTTTACGTTCTTGTTTTCATAATAATGTAAACATTTAGAGCTCAAAGTATAATTTAGTTCGAATAATATTACACAAATGGATTTCAATAAATAAATATATGCATGTGCTTCCTTTGACATAATATTATTTAATTTTTAAGGATGTGTGGGATAAGATTATTATAATTATTTCGACCTTTTGATTAAATTCCAATTTATAAATTAACAAATAACTAAAATCTTGATTACATTCAATATTTTGCAAATTTTGCTAAGAAAAAAAAAGTTTTAAATGGTTTAAAGAATTTTTACAAATAAATCTTAATGTTGAATATTCCAGAAGAATCTATCTGTTGTAACTGAGAAATATTGAATTTGACAAAGTTTTCTGTTATTTGTTAATTTATAAGCTTGAAAATTCTTCTTACAGATCTGTTGGGGATTTTGGGGATAAGCTATTCGCTATTTTGGGGAATTTGAGGACTAAAAATTGCGAATCGGGGATATTATATAAAAAAAAGTGGGAACCCTGATAATTTTGATAAGCGTTATGACGTTAATCATGGCTTTTAATGATACTTTCTATGATTAACTATAAGTTGGTAAATATTTTATCTATGTGTATGACTTTGTCTTTACCCATGACTATTCTCCGGAATACGACTTTCACGTTGAAATTAACAATGATTTTGATTCTAATTTAAAAAAATCTGTAAGTTTACGGCATCGGTTTGACTTTATAATGTCTTCGACTTTGTCAATAACTTAGACTCCCATATGATATGACTTAACATGTTGCAATCGGTAATTGCAATTGATATCTCTGTTTCGAGGTTGTGAACTTTATATAGCAGATGAATGGAACAAATGTTTTCTCTCCATCAGCGTTCGAGATGCCTTGGGTTTCGTTGAAATATAAACATTGTTATCTACTAATGGCGTTTTCTTTTTTAGAAAAAAGTGCAAAATTTTTTGCCCTTTTTATCGAAAATTTGCAATATTATGATTTTTTTTTTGAAATAGTAAGTTTATTAGAAATTATTGTATCACCACTAACGAGGAAAAATTTCTGTCTTAAGAAAACTTTGAATTGCAATTTTTTTGATAAAAAGGAAAAGAAATTGTAAATTTTTTTAGAAAAGAAATGGTAATTTTTTTTTTTAGAAAAGAAAACGGCCTGTGATTGACCATGATTTTGGCTATGAACTTTTCTAATATTTTTAAAACCTTTAGTTTGACTTTGATTGCGATTGTCGCTTTTAGTTCGACTTTGACTTGACACAGATTTTGATCAAATGCGACTATGTCTTTGCCAATAACAATGCAATACCTTGGATTATGACTCTGACTGACATTTTGGCTATGACTATGTCGTTGAGTATGGCTTTAGCTTTTGGCTGTGACTTCTGTAATTGACTTTGACTTTGTCAACACTCTGACTAGGAATTGGCAAAATCTTTTATTATGATTCTTTCATGACTATGACTATGCTGTTGAGCATGGCTTTCATAACGACTATGATTATGGCTGCTATGACATTCACCATTACTTTTAACATGACTATTACAACGAATTATTATATGGTTGTGCTTTAGACTATAAAGTTTCCTTTACGCAAAGTTAGCTACGACTAGAGTATGTCTTAAGACATCGATTAAGAGTTTGATTAAAACTTTCCATAGTCAAGGGCCACCAAAGCTAAAATATTGTCATAAATATTATTTAGATTTCAAATGAAAACCAAGTAGAAAAAATACCAAGAACGCTGACTCAATGTGTAGCGGAATGGAAAAATCAAAATAAATCTATATATTCTTTTATATGCTTAAATAGCAATTTTACTTCTTAAATGACATTTTAACTTCTCTTTTAAATTCATATTGTATTCTTTTGAATTAATTTGTGACATTAAAATTTATAAAACGATATTTATTCGTCGTTTTTATTCTTCTTTCAAATAAAAACAAGGAAGTGGTTTTTTATACCAAAAAAAAGTATATATAAAAAATAAATAAATTAAAAATTAAATAAACTTGCCGAAGCACTCTTATTTAACCACTTTAAAAGTCAACCCAAAGGAACTTAATAGGTTTCTTTCTTTTATTAAATAAATTAAAAAAAAAAATAAACACTTAAATGAAATGGTCGTAGTCAAATAAAATGGAAAGCAAAAAATAGAAATCAGGAGTTTTTTTTCTGCTCCAATGAACCATACAATTGACAGTTTTAGTTATTTTTTTGCAACAGCAACAATCGACAAATTCGTTTTTCGATTTCGTTGCATACAACTTCATGCAGCAAACAAATAACTCCCTTTTCAATAATAATAATATATTAAACGAACCATAAAAATTACTTAAAAATTTCCTTTACAGAGTTCATATTCTACAAACGAAATGTTAAATGAGATTTTCCAGAGATGTGGCGTTTTTATTATAATTCGTACGGTTTCGGTTCTTAACGGTTTGCGCTTTACAATTTGCTTTAGGCTCTTAATTGTTGCTGGCTTAAATAGAAGTAAAACTTCTAAGCATTTTCACGTTAAAGTGTTTTATTTTTTAACGTTTTTTTTCAATGTAAGCCATATTGTAAGTTTAAAACTTATTTAGAATCGTTAAAAAAACAAGATGGTGCTTAAGGTATATATGTCATTGACTGACTGCTGTCGAGGCTATAATGAACATTATAACACATAAACAACAAGGTGTGCTTGTGTATGTAATATACTAAATGTGCAGAAAATTAGCCAAAGCTGCGACGAGTGACGATATAAAATATGATTACTTCAAGACTTTTTAAGCTCGTAGAAAAATGTTGCTAATATTTCAAAACTAAATGTAAATGGAATCAATTCCTGATTGTATTCCAACCAGGAGGGCAACAAGGAAAAAAGTTCCTTAAATTCTATTCAAATACTTTATATTTACTAAAATATTCAATCAATGGGATTCCTGTTTTAAACGGTTAATCGTGGTTGTTTCAGTCGATCAACCGATTAATAAAAATGTTCTACAAACGAATCAATTTAATTTTATTAGACAAAAATGTAAATGAAATTCTTTAAAATTTTGTTAAGTTAGCTTAGTAGTTAAAGGAGATCTTTTAAAATGATTTTTTAGCAAAATAATTTAGTTCCAATAAATGTTTATGTTTCAAACGATTTTTTTAGAAAAAATCCTTTCACTTAGTTATTGAAAATGTGGGAGAAATCGGAAGTTTCTCAGTCCTTTTTCACGGTCTCTCTAAATAAATGAAATATTCCAGTTGTGAGTCCTGTTTTTTCGAGTTGTTAACACTTCTAATAGTTTCGCCTAATTTCGTAAAATTAAATTAAACACATAAAAAAATATGTTCATAATATTTGAAATATAAAATTTTATTTAATCGATTAATCGTTTAATCGTTAATCAGAAATAGTCAACTTAACATTAATCTAACACTTAGGACTGTATTTCCATTTTTTAGTTAACTAATGGCGGTCGTTTAACTAATTACGTTTCATATAAATGTTATTGGCTGAACCGCCATCGTTAGTTAACTAAAGACTGTGAATTTGGACCTTAATATAATAACTCTCGTTTAATATGTATTTACAAAGTATTTATGTATACTGTTACAGAATTATAGGGTCTTCCAATAAGATGTTTAATTTTGGTATTAAAAAAACGAGTATTTTTAATCGAAATCATCGGATATTTATTTAAATTTAAAGAGGAAATTTTACCTTGAATAATGAAAAACAACATCAGCCAAATGGCCGCCACAGCTACGCTTGCAGGACCATATTCTTTTCATGAACATTTTCCATCACCAATTCGCTTATTTACGCATGTATGTTTCGATAACTTCAAGAACGTGGGCTATTGGCATAAACGAGAAATGGACAAATCTGGGGGGTTTTCCTCTAGAATATGGGTAAACAGCAATATTCTCAGTGGCACATGAACGACCTGCACGAAATGGATTCATCAATAACTTTTGCCAACAGCAAGAATTTTTCCAAAAGTTTCACAATTGCTATGTGCTCAATGACGATTCGATAATACTTTAGTTTTAATTATCTGTCAAGTTGAGCCAAGACAACTGTTAAAATAAAGAGTTAGTGAAAATGAAATTTTTTATTGGAACACCCTGAGTATAACTGCAATTCAATATCCAAAAAATTTAAATAAACGTATGTATTATTATTATATAAAACAGTGAAATTTGTTTATCCAATTTGCAAAAACCTAAAATTTTTTCTATGAAAAACTGTAAAATATTGTAACAAACCAAACAAACTACCAATTCTTCCATAAATAAAAAAAATCTGTCAATTTTGGTCTCATCAGGCCAAAGAAGCAGCTTGTTTTAATCCGAGACAATAGAAAAACATGGTTGGGGTTTATTATTTTTTAATGGTTGACTATAACTTCATCATTACCTTTGACTTGACTATTACTTTAGTGATCACGACTGGACTATAAAATGTCTATGAATTGAATATGACTTCGCTAAGACTACAATTTGATTATGAATCGACTATCAGACCTAGCTACGACTTGACTAAGACTTGGCTTTGATTTTACTTTGACTTGATTATGATATACTTTTGACATGACTATTACTTTAATGATCACAACTGCAATATTGCAGACTCGACTTTCAGTTAACTATGACTTACCTATAAATTAACTATGACTTGTCTAAGACCTGATGAAGACTTGATTTTACTATGAATTGATTATGATTTGACTTGACTATTACTTTAGTCATCAGAACTGACTCGACTGTGGGCTAACTATGAATATATAACTATAACATAACTATGTCTTCGCTATGACTTGAGGATGATTTGGATTTGATTTGACTATGCGTTGCTTATGGCTTACCTTCGACTTGACATTTAATTTAGTGATCATAACTTTTCTTAAACTTCACCATCATTTCACTATCAGTACAAACTTTATGAAACAATTCACAAAAACTTTTCGAGGTTAAATTTTTGTTGGTTGGGCAAAATATTTTTAACATGACTTTATGTTATTTTACAACTGCAAAACTGTGATTTAAGCAAGCGTAAATAATCGTTACATAAGAAAATGTATACACATACATACACATATGTATGTATGGATGGATGTGCATAAAACCATTTAATTAAAATGTTTGACAAAATGGAAATCTTCTTGTTTTTTGCTTCTTCAGCAGCACAAAATACAAACAAGTTTAGAAAATCACACTGTAACTTCTGTAAATGTTTATAAAAAAGTATATGCACTCGTAAATAAATCCAAGTGGTAAAATTCTTTAAATGTTCATTTCAAAAGATTTGCGTTAGTGCTCTTGAGAATCTCCTAAAATGGAAAAATTGCTTGTTCTAATTAACCTCATTTTTTTATATTTTCTGTTAGCGAAGAGCTCATAATAAACGTTTTTCGTTAGCAAATACAATTCAAGTAATACAACAACAATATATACACTTTGCGATTCAGAGGTGTGAGATTTTTTGTATTTAATTACATTTAAAAAAAAAATTTTCTAAGATATTGAATTCAATGTGTTGAATTTTTAGCAAGTTTTTTTACAGTTTATTTACATTTGTTATTTACATTTGTTTATTTAAACAACAACTAATTCCATCCAGTTTGAATGTGTTGAAAATATTAAGAGAAAAATAATAGAAACATTCACTCACTTTGAACTTTCGTGGTTTGCATTTGCTTTTTAATCTATTTGAGCTTTTTGATATGTAAAACTTGCGAACCAATAATATTAATTTATAATCATATTTTTTATTTGTTATTCAACTAATGGCCATCAAATTTCTTTAGCTAAAGGTTAATAAACTGTAATAATGTTTTTATTTATCATTGTTTTGCTGTTAGTTTAGATTCTATTAAGAGAAATAGGGGTCGAAATTTGTTACATGATTGAATACAAATTATGTATATTTTGAATGCATGATAGAGTTCAACCGAGAATTCCATTTCGAAGGGGGATCGAAATATTGCCAAATTTTGGCAGAATTTGGTGGTTTCGCTTATTTCATCAAATATTTTCACAGTCAGACCATACTCAAACAAATACACATACATTCGTAAGTACATGTACGACGTATGTATGTACATATGTAATTATTGTAAGCGTGCAATTTCTTCTTCTGGCAACTGTGCGTGTTCTTTATTTAACTTGCATTAATAACTTTTAATTTGATTAATTTGATTTAATCAGTTTTTCTCTAGATATGAATAAATAAATAAATACCTTTTTAAAAGTATAATTAAAAGTAAATCTCGTTAATTAAAGAGTTGAGTTTGAGGTGCTGTCTAAGAACTCACAACAAAAGAGAGGTCAATTAACGTTTTGTTTATTTTTATATACCTACATAAGTATATGAAAATGTCTATGTGTTTTTATAACAAAAAATAATTGTAGGTTGTGTTTCCTTAGATTATCTAAAATGTTTATTTTTCCTATATAAAAAATATGATTGAAATACACAAGTATATATTGTGAAAAATTCTCATGGAAATAACTTTATTAATGGGGTAAAGAAATGCAAAAAAAACAAATACAGTGCGCCCTCGGGTTGTACAACCATTCGGGAAGATGCTGTTGCATAATCCGAGTTTGTTGCAATATCCGAGTAAAATTTTTTCAATTAATCTAGTGAAAAATAATTACATACAATTAGTTGCTTTTTTATTTTATTGTATCGTGTGCATCCGATATTGATATCGTTATCGGTACCGTTGTATCGACAGTAAAAATGTCGCCGATACGACAGTAGTTTTTAAATTTAGTTGTGAAGAAACATGAATAGTATATCAGTTCTTGAAACTGCTTATTTCCCTGCATAAAAACAACTAAAGCTTGGTACTCTGTTTAAAATTTCACGCGAAATGTTGACATAATCCATATAAAAAAGTTTACAATAAATATTAATGAAAAAATGTTGCAAACGTTGTAGTCTGTTCAACTCGTGAAAAAATTATGAAATGTATCTGGCAAAATGTTCTTGCCATCTGTGAAATAATGTGACTGGCATTTATTTCGCGCGAAATATTCACAACTGATACAATTTTTTTGTAGCTTTTTTACTGTTAATTTTCTGTGGCAAAAATTTCTTTAATATAATTTTTTTCTTTTACACACTTTGGAAGGAACTATCTCAGTGTTTATAATTTTAATAATGACACAAACAAGCAAAATTAAATTTTTTTTACAAAAGTCGATCAATGTTGCGTACTTCTAACCAATAAAAACGAAATTTTTTTCCGAAAAACTAATATGGGCATCACTTGTTGTGTGTCAAATTTTTCTCGCGAAATAATCAATGTTTCTGAAAATTTTTTACAACTTCGAACAGAGTACCAAGCTTGAAGCATGGTACCAAGCTTAAAGCATTGTACTCTGTTCATCATTTCGTGCGAACTGCTGTTAAAAATTCATGCGAAATAATTGCAAAATCATATGGCTGAATTGTACCCTGTTCATCTTGTGGAAATATACGAAATGTTTCTGGCAGCAATTTTTTCAACCACAAAATGTTTCTGGCAAAATATTTCCCAACTTTTTCTTTATAAACACATTTTTTCATAAGTAAAACAATGTTGCAATAAAACACGGCAATAAAACCGACAAATTTGTTTCAAATCGTGCTATTGTCGCCACTGTCTAGTGGTCAAAATTTTCAAATTAAATAATCAATGTTGCTCAACATTTTTCGCAAATTTGAACAGAGTACCAGGTTTAAGAGGAAATGCAATTGAAAAATCAGAGCACAAAATCAAAACAGAATAATGAAATAATTTCCTTTAATTTTGCAGCTATTTTAATAGACTAAAAAACTACTTTCTCTAATGCCATTGATTCAACTTTGTGGGTATTTGTTATTATTAGAGAATCCGAGAAAGATGAGCCCCTGCCATTCCTAAGCTGTGGTTCTGCTACAGAAGAAGTAGGGAGATATCTAAGATATTCTAATTTATCTAGAAACACAGATCGGCTTGTTTACTGGCGCAATGACATCTCATACCCAAATTTGAAGGGAATGGCCCAAAATTACTTAAGTTTTCAAATGAGTTCTGTCGCATCTGAGAGACTATTTTCCACTGCAATTCTCGTGCAAACAAAGTACCGGTTTACATTACAGTTTCCATTTTCTTCTTTAGTTACATTTGCATTTACAATATGAAATTTTTATTCCAGACATTTTTTCATAGATGCATACATTTGTATTTACGGACGGGGGAACAAAAGTGATTTAAAGAGTACTTGCATATGTTAACTGCTTTTAATTCCTTTCTCCCCTCGTGACAAAGATAAGAATTGCAGCGACAAAATTTGCATAATGAAAATGGGCACATACTTGCCATATCTTCTGTCTATGCATAATTTGAGAATTTAAACAAAAATCTTCTTAATATCAATTTGAAATGCTAATAATCTCTCAAGCTGTGATTTTGTATAATAATAAAAAATTACTCTATTTAATTTGTTGTTAATTTTAACTTGAATTCAAATTCAATCGGTATCTATATCGGTATCGTTGGTATTTTTTTCACAACATGAAACATAAATAGCATAAAACACATAAATTGTATTTAAAGTACATAAAATAATAACAACTCCATTGGCTAGTGGGTAGTGGAGTTAGGAAGTTCGATTCCTGCCGCTGCCCTGGTGTTTTTGCAGACCAGGTGACAAGGTTTAAGCAGTTTGTGTTTGCTTTACAAATGTAAGCAAATTAAATGCACATTCGAATGAACACATAAAAATATGAATACTGGCGTTATAGAAAAACATAAATAAATTTAAAAAAAAAATCAGAAATTTTTTATTGTTTCGAATCGTAAGAAATGTAATTGTGTGATGTAGAATCGGGAGTCTCCTGAAGCACTGAAATGTCTTCTAAGCAAATTTAGTTAAAATATAAGCGGTACAATCCAAATTTTATGTATTTTTATGAAACAAAAAAAAAAACAAACAAACAAATTGTGATAACCGAGTCACAAAATTATGAATATTTGGCTGTTGCACTAGACGAGGGAGTACTGTTTAGTGAGAAGAAAATAGTAATTTTTATTTGCTTAGCAACAAGATTCTTGGCCACAAATCGATAGAGCGAAAAACGAAAACAGGAACAATACTTTTCTTTTGTTTCATTGAACAAATATTTTCCTGTGTCCTTTGAACCTAAAGTTCCTCATAATTTTAATTAATTATTGTTTTCATTTAAACAAAATTTATGTACAATAATGTTTTGTTGAAAATCTTTAAAACAATTTTTTTTACTTTAAAGTACAAAACAACTTTTGCTAGTACACACACATTAAATTTTCCTTGACATCAAATTATTAGAGCATTTAAATTTGCATAAATTGTAGAAAAGGAGACGGAAAAAAGATGTACAAAAATTTTCTGATTACCATGGACACTTCGGTGCAAAAACCAACTAAAGTTAACCGTTCGATGGCCCCTAAAGGTCTTTATATTTTTCAGTGATTTTTTCCTTAATTGTGTTTACAAAGAAACTCACCGTGATGTAAAACGTGTTCAGAGTTGAAAAAATCTCTAAGAGAAAAATATATATATATTTTTCTTAACAAATCCATTACAAATCACAGTATGCAAAAGAGTTAACAGAACACTTAAAGTATAATTTGGAATGAATTTCCGTCATCCCACGTCAAATTTGGTTGATAAACAGACCGGTTTCGGCTATGTGCCATCTTCAGTGTTCTCTCAGTAACAGTTACTGAGAGAACACTGAAGATGGCACATAGCCGAAACCGGTCTGTTTATCAACCAAATTTGACGTGGGATGACGGAAATTCATTCCAAATTGCATCAAACCCCGTCGGAAGAAAAACACAACACTTAAAGTATACTTTCAATTTCTTTATTTATTGACAATTGAGTTTTTATCGTTCATTTTGAGAAAATTTTTTAACAATTTTCACAAGAACTTGATTTGTGAAATTAATTATATTAGTTACTGAAATTATTTTCCAGAAATATTTTCAAGTTGTTACTAAAATTATAATTCCCGAAATATAAAGACTTAAAGCCTAAATAAATGAAGTATTTGCATATAAAATATAACGAATATCATTCTCACAAAATTGGCGATCTTGTCAGGAGTAGATGTAGGGAGTTCGAATTGTAAGCCACCTTGCATACTAAAATTTATGTCAAAAATGTATAAAAAGTAGTTTACAAATCAAGTTCCAACAGTATGTAATGAGCACGCTGTACCCTGCGATTTTTTGTTTTTAATGTCATTCCATCTCTTCAAACTATTAACTTATTTTTTTTCTTCATACACCAATTTAAATAATACATTGTGAAATGTTGAAAATTAGTGTAGTGGATCAGAAATCGTGTTAAATTCTATTTATGTGTAATAAAATGAACCTTTCAGCGTTCTATTAAACTCATCGCAATTTGATTTTAATTTATATACATATTTATTTATTTGCTCATTACAGCAGAATTGTAAAATATGCTCAAATCTAATAAAATTGTTCTTTTGCATTTTCTCTTTCAATTCTTCCCTCTGACTTTAAATTATCTTTTTTTATCGATCAATGATATAATGAGTGACTGGTAGGTGCGTACTTCCTTCCGGTCTTATAAGTTTTCCTTTTCTTAATAATTATTTCTTTTAAATCTCTGTTTTAATAGTTGCCAATCGCAAGTACGGTAATAAGATGGTTAAAACAACAAATAACAAAATTACCGCAATAAACTTTAAGTTTACAATAGTTTTATAATGATGTT
Organism: Gymnocheta viridis; assembly: GCA_956483585.1. Classification (NCBI taxonomy): domain Eukaryota; kingdom Metazoa; phylum Arthropoda; class Insecta; order Diptera; family Tachinidae; genus Gymnocheta; species Gymnocheta viridis. The sequence continues at coordinate 121,144,708 of OY101440.1, forward strand.
GCAAGCAACAGCAACAATAACAAATAAATAAACTAAACGGCAACGTGTTTCGTTCCATAAGTTGGCATTCAATGGCTGCTTGCGTTGTGATCTGACGCTGAAGATGAATAGTTTTATTTTTAATTTTTTGTTTTCTATACACATGTGCAACTCTTTGTTGCAAAAAACAAAAACTACTCGCCAAAAAAAATTATTCATTTACCATGATGACTATGATCTTGACCGGTTTCCAAAAAGTCAAATGGCATGGTAGGAATTAAACAAGGGAAATCACTACTATACTCGTACGTACGTACAAACTCTTTCAGTTAATTTAAATTGAAAAACAAAACTGCATTCACTTCTTAAATAAACTGTTAAATAATTGTTTAGCCAAAGTTAAAGAAAAATGCTTATAATAAAAAGAAAACATCATTAAATTATTAAAGTTACTATTATGTATTTTTGTTTTATCGTTTGCAAAAGTTTTACAATTTTGCTTGAATAATTTTAAACAAACAACTAGAATATTTAGAACTGCTTTGTTTGAGCATTTTAAAAAGATGTATATAAAAATTATGCATTTCCATTATCTACTCTTTTCGCATTAACAATTCGTCGGACCAATTGACTACTAGAGCAATAATAGGATTATTTTTTCCAGAAGGTACATAATTAGGACTTTAATATTTGTATGTATATGTCTTGGCTTTAATTTGGTCAAATATAAATTTATTATAAGTACTATGAGGTTACTATGATTTGGCAACTACGGCTTCACAGTGCCTTGATTATCATTTGGACATTAGTGGGCTACGATTTCAATATGATTTCGATATGACTTGACTATAACTTTATTATGGGTTGAATGTAACTTGGCCATTACTTGACTCTAACCTACTATGAATCTTTTTTTTTAACAAACACGAACTGCGAAGCCTTTTTGGTTTGTCTGCTCAAACACCCAGGGTATAGGCAGGAATCGAACCTACGACCCCCAGGCTAGTAAGCTAGTACACTATCCACTAGCCTACGGGGCTTCCCCGTATGATTATGATTTGACTACGGCTAACCAACTGGCTTTTATTAAATTTTCATATGTAATTTGTTTTAGAGGAATATATTTTTTAAGTGCTTGAGATTTGAATACAATCAGACTTCATCGGAGAGCGACATTTTACAAAAACATTTTTTTACGATTGAAAAAAGCAGGAGAAGTAACTTTGGCTACTTGCTGGGGTAACATACGCACGTTTTCGATACCGCAACACACTTTATCAACTTCTTCAACACCCTGTTCATCCATTTGGGCAGATTTGCTTCCAACATCATTAAACATTTATAAATCGCATACATCTCATTTTTCATTAAGCATTTCTAAGTATGAACGAAGTTTCCTCTACTTTATTCTGTCTTCCCATTTTTCAATATAGTTTTTTTAGGATATGCCTACCAATCAGTGGGTGGGGTACCTTCTTCGGGAAAGGTATAAAGCGATACGAAGGATGGTGAAAATCAGAAAGCTTAATTGTTTGACAACTCTGCTATTGCGCGTTGTGTTAATTTGTAGAGCAGTGTTGCAGCGCCTCTGATGCCAAGTAGGCGCATTAAATTTTATTAAAGTGTGTAGCGATTTTATTCTATAATTCTTGAGTTTAAAGATGTTTTTTCAGTTTGCGGTGAGTGGAATAAAAAGGGAAAAATAATCGCCGGTACTCGGATATTTCAAGCAATTCTCTCATTCGTTTTTTTAGTTCAATATTTGACATTTCTTATCATTCGGTGTTTCGCTTCTTGGTGTGTTAATAATTTATAATTTGAATTAAACACAAAAATTAAACGTTTTATATACTTAAAAGTACAGAAACCATAAATAAATTAATTTAGTGTAAAAATTTTGAACTATTTTTTAACAAAACCAGTTAAATTAATTTAAATATGTATTTATTTTTATTATTGTTCTTTACGTCTAAAGCACAAATTTCAAATTTTAAGAAAATAAAAGCTAAATAAAACAGAAAAATTTCCAAAGAAATTATCGTGTGTGAACGTAAAAGCAAGTTGAAAAGAAAATTCTGAAAAAGTTGGGCAATTAAAATCGTCGTGTGTGACCTTAGACTTATTATTTTACTTCGCCGACTATTCTGGTATATTGCCGACGCCGGAGATCGCTGTGACGTACTTTAGCATAGTCCAGTATAATTGTTGCCGGTATCACGCTATCATATGAAGTAGTTTTAGTTACCGTATTCTAACAACGGGAGTTACAAACAACATTTTTATATAAAAAACGTTAATAAAAGAGCAGACAAAAAAAACCGATCTGTCGAATTATTCGAAAATAAAAATTACTTATTTTTTTTTAATATAAAAAAAACCGGTAAACAGTCTACCTAGTGGCTATATGTTGATTATGAATTCGAAAATGACTTGACTACGACTACAAGACTACTTGACATTGACTTTCCTATATTATTTAATTATGCCAATTAATTGTTAATAACAACACGGCTGTGATTTGACTTTAATTTTAATCTGGCTTTCTGTTAATTTGTATATTTTGTTTCTTCATTTGTAACTTATTTTATTACATTGAGTTTGTATAAAAATGTGTATTTGACCTACTGATTAGTACAATTTTATTTAAAAGCAAAATATGTTATGCTGCAATTATTTCCAGAAATAAGTACGTTCTCATTTACAAACTACACGCCAACATCTCTTATTACTTGCACTTACTTCCTTATTAATTATTTGCAATTATTGTTGTCATTAAATCATGACTATTTATAAATATTATGCATTCATTCATTTATCACTTTTAATCAACGAGACAGTTAAACATTTGTAACGCTCTGAAAACAACTCTTGACCAACGCTTTATACACGTTCAATCTTGAACTTGTTTCCTAAACATAGTATAGAAGAAGCAATCTATGTACGTTGGGTTGCGGTCTATGCATCGTAGGTGTAGATTAGAGATGGGATCGTAAGTAACTTTTCACTCACGCTCACGAAAAAAAAATTTTATTCATGCAGACTCATGTGCGACATTATGTTTTTAGCTCACGTTCATACACGCTCACGTGAGTGGGAAAAAAAGTTACTCACAATCACGAAAACTCACGCTTACAAAAAAGAAATTACAAAATAATTTAAAAAAATTAAATGAAAAAATTACAATAATCAAAAACAAAATTACGAAATAATCACGCGAAAAATCGACTAATGCACGCTCAACTTTTATATATTCACGATTATGCGCGTTCAAGCATTCTCACGTGATCATGCTAATTACGTGATCGGCGCCCATCTCTACTGTAGAGACATAATTTTTCCTTTCCTAGAATGGCCTTTTCCACCGCCAGAAAATTAAAATTTCATAGTATACATATATTTTATAAAGTTGGTCAAATGGGCTTGTGTTACCCCCTACAATAAATGCAAAGCTACGCCAATGAGTAAATTTGTTTATACTTTCTTTTCAAACGCTTGTTTTCTTTGTTTGGGTAACTTTGTACAGTGGGGTTCGGTTATAACGAACGTTGCTGGACATGAAAATTTTGTTCGTAATAAACAGAATTCATTATAGCCGTAATAAACATATCGCTCACTAAATCATAAACAATCACAACTCAAAATTCACAAATGTTCAGGAGAGGCAAAAAACTATTTTTAAAACATAGTAGTAATTTTAAAATAAAATTTATTTCCACAGTAAAGACAACCGTCTTAGAAGAAAGTTTTTTTTTTAATTTTGTGCTGTAATTTTAAAAATAAGGCTAAATATTGAGTTGTGACACTTTAGCCGCAATTTTTTCATTGAGTGGTGTAGTACACGGATTTTACTCACTTTTTTTAAATTAAATAAGCACAACTCTAAATGATGCACGATAAAATGTAAGTTTTTTTCATTAATAATGTCACAACTCGAAACAATATCATTTAGATGAAAAAAAACTCAATTACTCAATTCACAACCAAAAACATTAAGTAACATGAAAAGAAGACAGACAGTGATGCAAACGAAATTTGTGTGGTCGTTGGACATTTGTTCTGTGAATTGATTTGTGTAATAAAACCAATTTTAAAAAAATTTTGAGTTGTGACTGTTTATGATTTAGTGTGCGATATGTTTCTTTCTAGAAATAAATAATATTAATACAGAGCGCTTTCATTTCAGATTTCGCGATATTTTTATGGTCCATGTTGCATATCGCTCCTTTATCTTAAGAAAGCTCGTTCGTTAGAAAATGTACTAAAAAGAAGAGTTCGTTATGACCGTAAAAATTTCAATAAAATATTCATGTAAAAGTTCTGGGACTGGAAAAGTTGTTTGTTATAAGCGAAAATGTATTACAATTAGTGCTCGTTATAAGCGAACTTCACTGTGATTGGTTTAGCTGTTCAAAATACTTATAATTGTAATTCGCTTAAGCTTGTTCATGTTCATACCAAAGCAGCAAAGGCGTTTGTAGTATTTTACCAAATGGAATAGTATGTCTTTTTATAATATGAATTATTATTATGAAAACTTTAATTAGGCAAATTGAAACCACCCATCTCTGTTGTAAATTACAACATTTATGTAAAAAAAAATAATATACTTTGTGTAAAATTTTGTGGAAGGATTTGCTTTTGGTAAATTGGTGTCCTTGTGTAATTCGATAAGTTTACTTTAAAGGCATAACTCAGTTTGAAATACCAATTAAAGGCCCTCTTGACAATTAGTTTTCCTTTTTTGCTAAAACTTATTTTATATATTAACATAGTAAAAAAGGTTTTTTGTCCCTGCTGAAAATTGTAACTATTCCAGTTAATGCTCTTTTGTTGAACGAATGCGATGTGTTACTTAAAAAACTAAATTTGTTTTAAATTCTTCTACAACTTCCAACTGGCTTCACTTTACAACGCGCTTTTAAAAGGAATTTTGCAATTTAATGTACTTTTTTTCTGTAGCAATTTAGGTATTTCAGTTGGTGCATGTCCAGGGCTATTTTTAGACTCAAACAAAAAATAACAAGCAAAACCAAAACTGCATGAAAGGATTGTAAAGTTGGCGTGGGTGGGTGTTGTGGGATGAGACTAAAGGTCTTAAACAAAGAAATGGAAACCAACTATGGCTGACAAGCACCAGTAAACTGGATGCAAACAAAAAACAACTGACCAAAATGTAAACTAAAGTAAAAAAAATGTATAAAAGGTTCAATGAATTTTATAACAAACTTATTACACAATTGCATTTTTAGCAGAAGTGTTCATTCACTCTTACTTATTAAGTTTTAATGAATTTATCGTATAGAATAAATATATAATAACAGTTTGCTACTACTTTTATTAGTTTTCGCAAAGTGCAAATAAAATTTCTACAAAAAAAATAAAAAAATAATTATATTGGTAAAGGCCCCCTAAATATGTAATGAGAGGGCTTCATTTCTATTTATGATTTTATTTTCTAAACGATTTTCACATTATGGGCACAGAGTCCATAACTGTGAAAGTGTTTTAAGTAAAAAGAAAATAAAATATGTTTCTCAGTTATTTCACAGCACATTTCAATAAACTGCATTAGTTAAATATAATTTTCGGTCTACACATTGTCAAGAAAGAACCATTAGATAGTGGTTGCTATTTCGAAATTATATGGAAATCATTTGCTTTGACATTTATCCAAATGAAAACCATAAAAAACAATATCAAGCTAAGACTTGGACCACTCTACAAATTTTGGCACTCACATACACGTATGCATATCAAAAATTATTTATGTATATAATTTCTATTTTTATTAACTAAAAAAAATTTAAAAAAAAACATTATGAAAAATAAATTTTGAGCTGTAAGATAAACGCATTCCATCAAATTGCAGCAAACAATTTTTTTTGTATAATTTATAAATACATATACAAAAACAGGAAGTTGTCGACTATAAAATAGTTGACTAATTTTAAACAATTATTGCTCTACTTTTGCTTTGCAATTTAGAGTGCTTGAGACAACACATTTTAATCACAGTTAAATAAATAAACAAAAGAAATCGAGAATTTTATATACAAAATTGATTACAAATGAAAGATATTCAATTTGAGCACAGATCTTTAAATATTACTGCCTGGTCCGCGATGTCGAACGATATCGTTCTTAAAACAAAAACACAATTTTAGAAAATGTTTTTGTTTTAAATGTAATTTCAAAAAAGAACGTTATCGTTCGACATCGTGGGCCAGGCAATCCGAAAGCATTGACTCATGAATATTCCCCTTTAATATTAAATACGGTTGATTTCCAATTTAACGAACCTAATTGCTGTCAGGCTTCTTGTTGATTAATGTGAATTGTTCGTTATATCCAGTACTGAATTAAAAATTAATAATGTCGTCTATTTTATTCAAGACTCTAAATATATACAGTATCTTTTTAATATTTTATTAAAATTATAGTAATTTAAAATAAATATTTCATTAAAAATATGTATAATGAAAATTGAAAATTCATAAAAAGACTGTAATACAAAAATAATTTATTTTAAAAATTGTTTAAGCACAGTGTGTTTTCTTGGAATGTATGTCTTATTGAAACTCTCTCAAAAGCATTACATTTTTGCTACTAATATTGTTTTGCTAAGTCGATTTAATAAAAACTTCTAAGTGCTTAATGATATCTTCTGTTTCATCAAGCTGTTCATCATTTTAAAAATTTTATCATCGCATTCATCATCGGCTAAAAGTTTATTTTCAATGGATCTATTCAAATCATCAGCTGATATATTATACATTTGTTCGTTAAACCGAGTACAAAATAAAATATTTGTTCATAATATAAAGTGCTCAGTAGAAAATATTTGGGTGTTCGTTAACTACGATGTTCCATAAGTCGAACGTTCGCTAAATCGGTAAATCTTGGAAGTGAGTTCTATTGAGAACAACAAACTAGATACATACCGACTGCATTAATTTACAGTAGTTTTATAAATGCTTGCTAGTAAATAAGCAAGTAATTTATTTTTTGAGTGGCACATCAACGGAGGGTGTGCTTATCATACAGATAATTGTCAGTTCAGCACCTGGTGAAGGCAATAGAATTTTTTTTATTTGTGTACGTGAAAACTAATTTTAGCCCGTAATAAAACAGTTGTGCAATAAACCAATGAGTAAAACACTTTGAATTAAACGCAACAATAATTTCAAAAGCACGAGCTCAATACTCAAAATAAGACATTTAATTTGTATTGTGTTTTGTTCATTCAACGATTCCCAAGCATTGACATTTTTAAGTCATTATTTGAAAGCTAAAGTGTTAAGTACTTACCAGCCTGCAATGCCATCGCTATGTTAAAGTAATGAGTTCAAACGTCCAAATAGAAATATGTACTTCATATGTTTGCGTTTTAACCCATTACGTTATCATAAAATTTTTCGCTGGGCATAGTACAATTTAAATCTGAAAATGTTAAGCTAATATATATACTAATACTAAAAAGTGCAGGACTATGAAATTCGCCTTCTCAATTGAGATACTTGTTTTTCAATATTTTATATGAAAGCATTGCTCTTGCATTGACTATGGCTTGACTATCACTTGGCTATGACTTGTCTGTGACGTGAATACGAATTGACTACGGCTTCAGTATCACTTGACATGACTTTGAATGCGAACTGACTATGACATGATTGTGTGTTGACTATGATCTAACTTTGACTTTACTATGGGTTGACTATGACTTGGCTTCACTAGCACTTGACTATGACCTGTCTATAATTCTACTGTGACTTTACTATGCTTTGACTTTGACTCGACTAACACTTGACTATGACATATGACTTATGACCTAGCTATGTCTTGGCTATGACTTGACTATGACTTCACTTTTTTCACTTTGCTTTGTGCTAAATATGACTTGACCATGACTTGGAGCATGACTTCACTATGACTTGACTAACTATAGGTAAGAATTAGGGTGTATGGCTGATTAAAAAAATTTCAGAAACCGGAATTCGAATAATTCGAATATTGGTAGTTTTAAAAAATTTATTGTATGTTTAATAAAAATAAAACTATTTTATTGACAAAATGTACAATTCAGAAAATATTCGACTAAGCGGTTTTTATTTATTTATTCGCATTCCCATACAACACGACTTATAGTTTTATAATTATAGTACAGGATCAGCATAATTGACCAGACACGTATCATACAATTAAATAGTAATTATAAAAATATATATAAAATATAAATAATAATATAAAATGTTAATTATAAAATATTGTATTTCTGTTATTGGTAATTTTCATACAAAAGTGTGTTATAATTATAATTAATATAATTATAATTATACGTTTGAATTTTATATGTTTTATAAATGGTTGTATTGAGGACATGTATGGAAAAATTCTATTTGTAAAGCTAAGTTTAGCCGATATGTTGAATCAGCATACTTATGCTGAAAAATTTTTTAAAAGTCACCAACATTGTAAAAAACGCGAAATTCCCTCAAAAGTTGCAAAATTTTGAAAAAGCCAGATAAATTTGTATCCATGTACCCTGCTGTCGTGAATGTGTTTATATCTTAATTTATCTCGATTTTGTACTTGGTTATTTTGCAGTAGTGATATTTCCTCCGGCGACATCATTTATGTTTATTTTTATTATTTTTTTGTATTAGTAAATTTTATTTAAATTTAAATTTAAATTATCCGTATAAGTACATAAGTTGAATAATAATTAGCAACTCACTAATTTCACAGACTACATTGAATTGACATTCAAAATACAACAAAATGACGATACAACAAATTCGTCTATTCACAAGTACATAAACAAATATCGACTTTTGAAAAAACCGACAACCGTATTGCTGAAAATCATAATTTAAAAACCGTTTGCAAACCGGGCCGATCACTCTAGTAAGAATAAAACAAACAACAGCACCGGAACGATTTCCAACTGCCTAGAAAAAATAAATACTATAAAGACAGCAGGGCACGCCTGTCTATGATTTGAATATGATTTCACTGTGACTCCACTCTACATCTTCCTTAACTAAAGTAGATATATTTTTATATAGATTTATTTCATTTGGAAGAAGCAATTATAAACTGAAAATGTTTAAAAGACATGGTTCTTTCTGATCGCCACTTGATTTCGAAACACACAATTATTTTAAAATGCGTAAGTGTTATCCTTATCAACACATCGTAACTGGTGTTGTTGCACCTTTTTTTTGCACACTGTACTTTCAAGCTTTATTTCATTTAAACAAAAACTGTTTGTGGTGCATAAAACAAATAACAAAACAAAAATATATGCAGCCATAGTTACATATAACGACCGACCGTCATGTCATTTTTTAAATTGCAATATCAGTCTCAGCAGCAAAAACAACTACATGCAATAACAGCAACAGCAACAGCTTTTAACAACATGTGTGTGAATCTTAAATGTCCACATGCAATCATTAGTTTTTTTCTATTCTATTTAAGAAAATATTAAAAAAAAACTAGAAAGTGACATGTTGCATGAATTTATAATAATGTGTTCTCTGTGGATACAACAGCTACAACAACAACAACAACAAAAAACTTAAGAAACTACAAAATAATATCCCCTTTAAACGTTTAGATCTGCGTATCTGTTGCCTCTCTCTCCCTCTCTCACTCCTTGTATCTCCTTTGAATGTGTCATCATTATTCTTCAATGTGATGCTGCACATCTTTTTGTAGATGAAAAAAGAAATGACGATAATGATTATGACAATAAAGATAATGTTTGCAATGATCATGCCATACGTTGAATGTATGTCACAATTTCAATTTAATAACAAGTGCAAATTTTGCATTTAAACTTTCAGTATGAGTATGAAAAGAATAAATTTCCTGAAATAAAAAGAAAAATATGTTCTTCAAAATATCAAATGATTTTCAACTGAGCGTTGGACTTTTATGAAAACAGAAAGGGCATTAGCAAAAGTCTGTTTAGAGCAGTTTATGATCCAAAAAAAGTTTATATTCAAAACGAATAATAATAATACATGTCGCATTTGCATTGTTTTGTTTAAAGAATTTTTGTTAAAAATTTTTGGTTTTATTTAAAATTTCTCCTCCCAAAAAAGTTGGAGCTGAATCTGCGCTTGGCTTAGATATCATTAGATATCTAGAGCATTCTTAAAGCTTTAAAAAGTTTAAAACGTGAACTCTTTTTAATATTTTTTTCACAGGCACGAGTTCTAGACAGTTTTACTTTAAATTTAATTTAAATTTACTTTCATTGGTGGAAAAACAAAATATTGTTCTTGCCTTAAATCAGGGGCGTTACTCTCTATTGCGATGCGAAAACAATTTCAGTGTAAAAATAGTTTTACTTTGTACCATTTTTCTTTCGCATCGCAATAGAAAGTAACACCCAGGCTTAAATAAGACTGTGCCTGTGCCGGCTTTGTATCCATGAATATGAATAAAAATATATGATTTCCTTCTTTTGCTGTAAAAATTAAATTATTCGACCACTGCGAAGATTCATTCAGTAAATTGACTACACGCGCGCTGTCTTCATATAGCGCCGTCCTTCTAAAGCGACATCTGTGCCTTCCACGAAAAAAAATTATATCTCTGTGCAGCTCGCCGTTGGCCATCATCATTTTTGAGAACAGATTGACCTATATGTTCAACGCCCAATGAATATCATCAAATGGCGACTTTTGAGTCATGTAATAGATTTTCTTGAATTGAACCATGTTTTTGAGAGTAAATTTGAAAAATTTACAACCATTGTCAAATCAAATAAATCCCAAAATGTGCCAGAAATGTGCCTTTAAAGTCAGTGTTGCCAAATTAAAGTTTTCCTCGTTGAAAAAAACACCCGATACACGATAAAAAAGTGGTTATTAATACCTACTTTGTAACTTAAAATAAATAAAACTGAAAATTTATTACCATAATTTAATATCAAAATGAGGTTAATCTTTATTTATCATATTTTATCTTTAAGTGCGGCATCGAGTGACACGTTTTACTTCTAGACTTTTTCTCTTGGCTGCAATAAATTCCTCGTGTATTTGATTTTCTAAAACCACAATTTATTTAACAGATGTTTTGTTTTCATGCATTTCTAAGATTTCTTTATAAAATCAAGTCATTTTTGCAATCTGTTTGAAATTTTTTATGTTGTTTTGCATTTCTTTATATTAAACTATTTTATAAAATATAATTTTGCTGCAAAACGCCCGCCCCGACTGCGATCATATGAATTAATGTAAGGTTTTTTTAATAAAATTCGAAATTAAATTTAAAAAAAAAAATTGTTTATCTTAAAACAATCACTTGATTGATTTGAATTCAGTGATTTTTCAAATTGAAATGAACAATCAACACCACTAGCACACCCCACCATTGACTGTCGGAAAAATCAGTGCGTCTGTACGTGTAAAAACTTTGATAAAAATACTGCTGCCTGCTACCTGGCTCTTGTTTAAAATCAAATCAAGGAAAAAGTGATTTTCTGTTGTTTTTTTATACCATCAAACCAACAACAATCACCGCCATCATCATTAAATTTCGTGCCTCATGCTTTCATGTAGCTCCAACAGAAATAAAATATTTATACTGGATGTAAAACAATAAAAAATAATAAATCTTTAACTTTTTTTTGCTTTCTTTCTTTCTTTTTCTTCATTAATAATTTATGCATTTTACTTGATTTTATTTAAACATGCAATAATGCAGAAAAACGTTAAAGAAAAACTGAAAGAGGGAAAAATAGTTTTTTTGCAAGAAATTATTTTTTCTGAGGTTTTACTAAAAGATTTTTCCGAAACGTTTTCTTTCGTTTGCTAAGTTCTTTTTGCAGAATGTTGTGACATAAAAAGTTAGAAGAAAAATTACTTTTCATATTTTTATTAACTACTTTTGTTTTGTGTAATTTTCTCTAACAGTTTTTCATTTCTGTAATTTTCTCTAACAGTTTTTCATTTGACTAATTGTCTTTAAAGTGTCTCTAATTGTATGAATATAGTGCTTTATTTGAGCTTAAAGCTTTTTTTTTTAAAGTAGACTTTAAATCCTGTGTTTCCATAGAAAGCTGGTACTATAAACTAAATTTAACTTTATTCACAGTAACTATTGTACTATAGCGTACATAAGTGTATGTCCAGGATAGTTTCAAAGACTTTAGGACACTTTTGCTAAGCATTAAAAATATTTTAACAATTATTAAATAAACAATTATAACATATAATTAGTTAAATTTATAAAAACCAAAACAGTGAAAACAGAAACCAAGACAGTGAAGCAAAAACGTACTTATACATTTTGCTATTCATCGAACCGAACAAGTTTTACTTGAGTAAAAATTAAATAAAAAAGAAAATTGCATATGAAGGAAAACCAATGTTTATTACCCAATATACATATTTTTAGCACTACAAAGAGGCTGAATATGCTATAATTTTGTTTAAATATCAGCAAATTTCAATTCTGCCTTGACATTTGCATACTCATCAAGAATGCGAAATAATTGCAGAATCAGTTATTTTCATTCATAAACAAATTATAGTCAAACAAAAACGCACGAAAACGTTCTGAATGAAGGTAAAGTTAGGTAGAGAAAAACGTGTAACAATGAAACACCGACACTTTTACTGTTACAGCAATGCATGTAGGATGGATTCTTATCGCTGTTATTCTTATATATTTCAAGTTTCAGGGAAAAACTTCAAGTCATACTTTGGAGATGTTTATTTTTAGTGTTATTTGTGCGCTACCAGTGTTGCCAGAAAATTCTCAATAAATATTTAAAAAAATTACGTTAAAATATTCTACAAATTAAACTTTATTTTAAATCATGAAATATTCAAGCATTTAGCTAAAGAACATAAAGTGGCCTCAAGACACCTCTCGTCCCCGGAAATCTCTAAAAATGTATTAAGTTTATAATAAATCAATACATAACTAGTTTCCTTTCATATTTCCAGTGGTTGAATTCTAATTTTTTTCAAGTATTTCTAAAGATTTAAATTGAAATTACAATATATAAAAATAAATGCAAAATGTACACAAAAAAGTAAAAAAATAAGGTAGAAAAATGTTATGCCCGAAAAATACTTGAATCTTCAACAGGAGATTTATGCCTCCAAGCACAAGAAAAAATTTGGGAACTTCAGGAAAAATTCCATGAGCTAGAAACGCTCATTAGTGATAATAAAATAATGATTTTCCAAAACTTTTTTGAGAGTATTTATATGTTGGATTCGATTGGTCACGGATCCGATTGATCCGGTTTGTATTGGCTGCCTGGCTTACGCTGAATTTCAAGGTCATTGGCCAATCGCGCGCGGCACATTTTCATCGGCCAGTGAATCCATATGTGTATACCTCGACCTCGCTTCCATGTTTGCCATGTCACCACCCATTTGCTATTTGTGCACAATTAAAAACTTAGTTCGGCAAATATCGTTTCTAAGACTTTCTTAAAACTAGGGAATTTATACAATTCAGAATACATTGTGGTTTTTCAGTTAAAGACTTTCCACGTAAACATATTGCCTTAACGCCTCACAACAAGTGTTCTATCTCAAAAGTTTTTTAAAAACAAACTGTTAGAACACTTTTTTGGTGCACTATTAAAATGCATTGAAAACTTTTTAGGTTTTCTTATAATTTTTATTCAACAAACTTTCGCAGTCACACAGATTGAACGACTCCTCTGACTGATGGAAGATGATATCCAATAATAATGAAAAGTTCATTCATCTTATTTGAATGTGCGTGCGTGTGTGTGTGTGGCTCTTGATATGTTGATTACAGAGATTTTGCTTGCAAAAACACATTAAATTCAATCAGCCACCGAGTTAGAGTTATTCAACATACGTTTTCCAACACAAGATCGTCGCAGTTGCACATGGGAATGAATTTGTTGTGGCTGTTTTGTTGTTTTTTACGTTTTCAATGAACGATGGAAATTGAAAATATGCAAAACGCATCCCATAAATGAGATACACTTGAATAAATAATTAATAAACCGCAATTGGATTAAGAAATTTTATAAAGAAAACAGAAAAACAACAAAATTCATTTCCAAGAAACAATGAATTGCACAACAACAATAACAACAAAAAAATAATGTTTCTTTTTAATTGAGGAAAAGAATTTAAAATATGTTTGTCTTGCTTCTGTTTTGTCTGAAGTATAAAAAATGTTTGCTTAAAAAGGGTTTCTGTTTCATAGAAACATGCAAGCAAATGAAAAATTTTAAGCATATTTGTGTGCTCGAAGATATTGGTTTACATGAAGCATTATTTAAATTTTTAAGCTGAAATTTGCTTATACATGGAAACATATTTCCGTTTTTGTTTATGGACATACATACAGTACTGTGCAAAATAATAGACTGCTAGAAAGAGAAAATATTCCTGGTGTTATACCTATTTCTCTTACTAGACGATTCTCTTAAATAGTTTTGTTACCGTTATTTGTGAGATCGGCAGGCAACGTTAATTTTTTTTAATTTCCAGAATTTTCTTCTTATTATTTTTTAATTAAAAAAACACTTGTAAAATTAATGGCGCAAAACAAATACTTATTAATATAAAACTTTTGAATTGCTTAAATTTCTTAAAACTTTTGAAATGTATTAAATTTAGCAAAGAAGGCCTTCAGTCAGGCCTACTAAGGAAGGGTTTTATCTGGCCTGTTGAAGAAGGGAACGCAGAAGGCCTTGGCTGGCGAGGACATCGCGTGTAAAAAATTTATGATTATAGAATGGGGTGGAATGGGCTACTTTTCGCCGCTGGGACTATTTAAAGATGTGAATTTATTGATGTGTAATTTTTTTGCTGCGGTCGGTGCGTGATCGCGTGAGTTGTTTATTGAGATCTTGGGTTCATTTTTGAAATAGGTAACATAGTATGATCTCAATGTTGAAGTAAAGAAAAAACAAATAAAATTAAAAAATTGTCGGGAAATTTTTCACTTTTGCGGCTACCTGAGCGCTACCTAAACGGTATTAAGAATCAATCCTAGTTGATTGTTTTCTTGAATTTTTAACCGTTTGCTACTACCTATGGAACTGAACAGTGGAAAAAATGAAAAAAAACGATTTTTTTTAATTTTTTTGTGATTTTCAACTTGAAGTTTTTTGATTTTATATGTTCACAATTTTTGTTCTTTATGACAAGATCTACAACTTTGCCTCAAAGAGTAAATCAAAATTCCGAACGATTTGCAAGATATGAGCCTGAGAAAATGGTCAGTATTTTGCAAAAATTACACCGAGGCCCCAAATTTTTTGGGGCGCATAAAAAAGTGCCTGACTTTGGGCAAAACTGGGAGACAGGGGTCTTTTTTTTTGTCTTTTATCACGTAGTGGTGTCCGTATATGGTTATTTTTACACACATTGTTTTAACATCCCTGCAATAGATACTAAATGTGAAAAATTCCGTGCACATTCCTTTTGAAGTCAGTACTAGCAACCGGAAATTTGCACACGAAATGCCACACAGTTCCTATAAGAATGTGAAACGCAGGCAAAAGTCAGCACCAGCGTTTAACAACAACAACAAATATCATTATTTTCTTGCTGTTGTATATAAAACAATTTATTTGGGTTCGAAATCTATTTTAAAAAAATTTATAAAAAATTACTTATAAAATACACTTTAAATGCAAAGTATTATTATTATCAAGGAAACCGCAAATATCCATGTTTTTTTGTGAATCCTTTGAAATCAGAGATAAAATATTTATCCGTTTCAGAAGTTTTTATGAATTTTAGCATTGATTTGTTGGTGCATATTTTTGCATATTTTACCCTTTAAAGCATTTTTTGCATGCTTCAGTTTTAAGAATATATGTAGTTACAGCATTTTTCTAATACTTTATTGAAAGTTTTTTTTTCTAAATCAATATTTTGTTGTTTACTGCAATAACAATTACCAATAAAGAGCTCGTCATATTTTAAGCCAAGTTTCGAATTTTCATAACGAGATCAAATCCTGTTGAATTGTTGAAAATATATTATCTACAAACAAGAAATTTTTTAAGAGCATATATTTATTTTTAAGAGCATAGATTTTTCATTTTTTAAAGCATGTTAAAATAATTTCTTTGGAGCATATTTATAATTTCGGTTTAACACGTTAGTGAATTTTTCCTTATCTTCCGTTTAAATGAAACTGATAAGTGTTTTTTTGTTATTAAGGAAAAACAAAAGCAGTTTTTTTGCTATTGCAATAATTTTCTCTAAAAACCTCAAAGGCAAACCAAAAAAAAATATAAAAACAATTGATGACTATAGTTTTTAACAGAGAAAAAATAGTTCATTTCTCCCTGCAACCCGCAAAGTTATTTCTGCCAGTGTATTTGGTTAAGCTAAAAATTTTGTGTCTGTTTTGTGGTTTAGTTTATTGTTTTAACGTTTTTGTTTTTCACTCTCTAGTTGTCTGTTTTTTTTTGTTGCAAATTTTCTGTTTTTAAACTGAAACTTTTGTAAGTTTTATTTTCTTGCTTCAACATTGTGCAATAACCAAACACCGTACAAAGACGTATTGTAGCACTTTTAGTGTGGCATGAACGATTCATATGTACAACTTTAAAGTACTACATTTGCTCGTACAATTTAGCAATAGTTGTTTTTTACTTCTGTTCTTTTATATAAATTAATTTTACTTTTAACTTGTTGTGTACAAATAAATTTTGTTGATTTTACAATTTTTTCGGGGTTGTAGGTTCAAAAAAAATTAATATTGTCAATAAAGCATTCTCACGTGTTTATGGCGGCTGCCTTTTCTACTCACACACACACACACACAGATTAAGATTAAAATATTTGTGGAGTAATATTTTCAACATTGACAAGTTATTAGTCATTAGAACTGGTTTTATTTAAAGCTTTTTCTCCTCTATTCATTTTCTTTTTAGATGAATTAACCTAAAAATATTTCCGGAAAAAAATAAAACTTGTAAATAATTGAATGTTTGGATGTAAATATAATTTATTTTTCATTACAATGTAACAATGACTGGATTAAATCAGAAATTGATTTAAAGTTGTGACTCAATTCTCTCATAAAAATAAAAATTATTTTAAAAAATATGAAAAGTTTAGGTAGAGTAAGTAAACTTCATTATAACTTGAAAATATGTCGGAAAATGGAAAATTAGTTATAAAGAAAACAATTATCTCTCGAATTCTACTTCTATCAATTGCGCAGAAAATTGGCATTCCCCCAGAGGGAATAATTTTAATTTTCCAAGTTGTCTATGAGTCGCGTAAATCGTAATAGATAGACACTTGAAATTTTTACAAAATACAGTCGAACTTCTCCATAGTGAACTTCTATACAATGAAGCTATCCCTACTATGAATTCATTTCAAAAACACAGCTTTCTCGTTCCAATGTTTGTGAATTTCTATACAGTGAATTTATTTTACAATGAAGCCATTTTTCAGATGTAAAATTGAGTTTCTTGCGCGTTTGTCTCTATATAATGAATTATTTAAAAAAAGTTTCCGTTACGCATACTAACAACACTGTGTGACGTGAATAAAGTAATATATAAAAAGGGGGATTCCCAAAAAAAGAAAAAACACAACAACGTAAAGAAACAAAGTCCCATCTTTAACAATTTAGGCAGTAATTGTGCTCCGCGTTCACTTAACAAAAATGACTAACCGAATATCAATATTTCTTTCAGCAGTCTTAGCGTCAATTTAATTCCAGCATAGGCAGTTTCTGTGGTGGCTCCGTCGCCATAAAATTTTTTTAGCGCAGAAGTCTACTTATTTTAATAGTAAAAATAAAACGAAAAACGCAGCTGTTACAGCATTTCTAACGTTTGCAATTATCAATCTGCAACAGGTTTTGGTTATGCATATTTTTTCAAGTGATGCAAATTTCATGTATTTTGTTGTGGTCTTGCAGAATATAGTTTGTATGCTATATTTGCAATACCTGCAAGGTTTGCAAGGGTAGTTTGCAATGAAGGGTGATTTTCGCTAATGTTGTTATATTCTGATCTTTATGTTGCAATTCTGTAATTAACTTTTTCCTCTGTACTTGGAATATTGTATGATATAATATCCAATTCTTGCTGAAAAAAATATACGAACTGTAATCTAATATAAATTACTTTAGTTTACCAAAAAAAAATAAAAATAAAATTGTCTTTAGTAACAAGTTTTTTATATTAATTAAATTTTGTACAAAATTAAAAAAAAAATATTATAAAATCTCTTCACGATTTTTACAACTTCCACAATAACTCGAGTTTTGTTTAACTTATCATGTTACACTCCTCATCCTCAAAAAAAAAATCTACATGTTTCTAAAAATTAATTTAAATTAATAAAGAGCCCACAACTACCGGCCATTAAATATTTGTAGATTTTTTTTGTGTGAGTCTTGCTTTATTTGTAATAGAAAGAAAACAAGCGCGAGGGAGCACTTTCCATGTGATCAATAAACTTTTACTATAAGTATTACGCCAAATGAAATTTTTATGTGAAATTTTCAAACAAAAAAAAAACGTGCACAATTTGTGTTTTTTTAACATAATAGTAAAAGTTTTTCATTTAGTCGAAGAAAGACTTTAAAGAAATTAAATAATAATTTTTATTTTAAATATATTTAGGCAAAAACATTAAACAAGTTAACAAAAAATAAAAAATGAAATTGGCATAAACAAACTAAATTAAAACGTGATTAAAATTAATGAAGAAAAAACGTTATGAAACTTACATGAATAATTTTACAAGTGTTCAGTTATTACGAGTGTTTAAAAAGTAACTTCAATTTAAATAAGCAATTGTACCTGTAATAAAAAAAAAGAACAAATTTTAAATTAAACACATACGAATATGTATTAAAAGTGAGTGAAAAACATTTAAAAAATAAAATAAAATGCTAAAGTTAGAGTTGAAGCCCACACAAAATATATTTGCACTTCCTTCTTCACGCTCAAACAATATTTCTGACAAACGGCTAAAAGAATGCAGGATTACTACGATAGAAAGTATGCAGCTTGGAAACACACAAAGGGGAATTTTGCGGGCCGGCAAAAGCTTTTTTGGAACCCCATCTTAAACAATAAAATCTATTTAAACATATAAAATTGTAGTCAAACAGGGTGATTCAAAATGTCTTTCTCATTAGCTAACAAAAAATTTAATTTTAGAGTGAAAATTTTACAAATGTAAAGACGCATAACGGTTTTAAGTTTTTAAATATGTTTTGATGAAAAATACATTTCATTTGATATGCATACAGGTTTCTTAGATGTCAGAATAAAAAATAATAATTTTTGCTGCTTTCGAATTTCAGATATCCAGTATTTAAAAAAGATCTGAATTAATTTCTAAATTTAACATTTAGTAGAGTACAATTTTTTTGTGTTAATAAAAATTCGTAAAATTACGTATTATATTTTTTACTACGTCTCCTTTATATAAAATAAAAATTTCTTCAAAATTTGTTTCCCAAAATTTGTCTTACTAGGATCTCGAAAGTCTAACATTTCCTATTAAATATGTATTTAACTATTTTGTACTGCTTTCCCGTACAATCTTAAAAGGTGAAAGTAAACAAAAATGTCATTTATAATCTAAAAATTTTAATGTTTATAAAAGTTTTATAAATGTTCTTTGGAAGTTAAGTGGATTTTCGATTATGGGCATTTTATAGGGCCCAGATCCATATGTAGATATATGCGCAAAATATTTAATTAAGGTTTTTCTAATAGCGTAGTAGTTAATTTTACTGAGATTTTATCATGATACCGAAATTATTAATTACACTGTACAACATTTTCTAAAACTATGGGGTTCCCAGGATTGATTCTGGTAGAGGAGAACAAAAAAAGTATATACATGTGTCGACGTTTTGAAAGATCACATCAGAATTTTATTTTACAGGCGGTTACAATTTTCCAGCCTTGGCCTGTTCTTGCGGCATATCGGTACAGAAAACTAGGTTTTCTTTATATCTGATGAAACGTTCTACAAAAATGTTGGCCATAAAATTTTACTATATGTCAGAACATACCGAAACCCAAACCAAGATTGCCCATTAAGGATTAATTTAGTTATTGTTCACATATTATGTTTTTTACGATTTGTTAGAATAAAGTCATAAACTTCCGTTATGAGGGGCAGTTAGAGGATTAATATGTTCTTCAAAAATATATGCCATAACATTTTCTACCCCGACAAATGAATATTTTTTGGGTCTCTTCTACCAGAATCAATCATCGGAACCGCGTAATTTTTTTTCGTGTTGAACTGTGTTATATATGAACGTATAGTTTTGTTAAGGAGTTGGATTTGTATAGAAGCTATTAATAATACCCACCGACTCCCAGACAATTTGTAAGAATTTCACATGGTTAACAATATGTATATTTGAAGCAGCTGTGAAAAGACCTATTCTGAGGTGACATTAGTGTAGTGGGCTACGTTAACTCCCAAAACGATTTTATTCGATTTCCGCGGATATTATTCTTTTTAAAAAAAAGTACCATAGAAAATTTCCTTGCATTATTAATTAATATCATAATCTTGTTAAAACGAACACGATATCAAATTTCATTACATTATCTCAAAAATTGTGGTCTATAAATCTGTTACAGCATTAACAATGGATTCCTCGTGCGGGGAGAAGGCCATAGGAAAATATTTTAAGTTAATCGGTACAATGTTTTGCCAGTTTTGCCAGAACATATGAGTCAAATGAAAAGTTTTTCTTATATATTACATTAAAAACGTCAAACTATGATTTTGATAAATTTGACATTTATTGCGCAACGTTGTCATATTATATTTCGTAAAAAATGTTTCCAATAAACTTTACAACCGATTCAAAAGGCTTCTTCTAGGTATTTAACATACCATTCAAGGTAATAAAAAATAATTAGCTAAATCATAAATCAATTCCCAATTATAATTAGTTAATAATTATATAAAATGATTTATAGTCAACACTTCGTGAAGCCAAAGAGAATTGCATGTATCAGATAAATAAGTATCCAAAGAATTGAAATAAAATTGACAATAATTGTGTAAATATTTAAAATCACGACGATTTGTTAAGCAATAAAAAACGTGAGTTTTATTTTTTTCCCATTTTTTTTGTTTAAAATTAAATGTAAAATGAAAACATAAAACTATTAAGTTTCTTTAGTGTGTGCTCCCACTCCATCCCTTTTTTCTTTTGGGTGCAAACATCACCACATCTGTGTTTGATATCAAATGGTTTTTCATTATTTATTTTTAAGATCCTAAAACTTTTCTAAAGAGCAGCCAGCACGCTTCAACATTATTTACAAATTTCCTTATTTTCTTATTGGTAATAAATTCTTATTTTTGGAAATTATATATTTCAAATTCCGTATACTTTAAAATACATTTTGAACCAGTGACGAATTCTATTTAAAATTTTTTAATTGGGGAGAAAAAGTAAAAATATTTTTAAGTACCCTACGCAAGTATTAAAATTTATAATTTAAGTAAAATTAACACAAATCTTAAAAATCATTAAGTGATTTTATTCGTTATCGTATTTTGACTTTTGTAGCAATTAAAAAAATTTCTGGAAATATATAAACATAAAGAGATGAGAAAGAAGTGCTTTTTTAGAAATTAATCAGAGGGCTTTAATTACTTTTAACTACTTCTTTTATTAATCAAGTGAACACTCATATTGACTCATCTTACTGAATTTGGCTACCAATATTTTTTATTTATACGTTTTCTTACTGAAAATATGCAATATTGATAATTTAGTCTGCACATCACCACATGTTACATCTTCACCTTATTTTATTAAATTTAAATATACATCTATATTATTGCTCTGTTA
Organism: Gymnocheta viridis; assembly: GCA_956483585.1. Taxonomy (NCBI): domain Eukaryota; kingdom Metazoa; phylum Arthropoda; class Insecta; order Diptera; family Tachinidae; genus Gymnocheta; species Gymnocheta viridis. The sequence goes on from OY101440.1 coordinate 121,166,530, forward strand.
AAGAAACATTAAAATTGTTAAGGAAAACTAATTATAGTTATAAAATAATTTGCAAGTTTAAATAAGTAATTAAAATGATATTTAAATTAACACCATAAAACCGAACACTTAAAAAAACACTGTAAATGCACACAAGCCAACAATATCCCGCCAACTCACTGTTTGGCTAAGTGTGCCTGCCATCATCATCTATTCTCATAAACAGTATTTTTTTGCCATTTCATAGTTAAAATGTTAATACTTTCATACAAAAATCATCATAAAACATGCACATTTCGCATTAACACTCTCCGCTGAAAAACCTTAAGAAAGCAACAAAAAAAAACTCTTGACGTTCATTTTTCTACTTTTGCAAATGTAACTTGGTGGCACTAAATGCCTGTCTGCCTGTCCTTTTTGGCGATTTAATGTGGCTGTCGTTGGTTGGCATGAAAGAAAAGCTTATCACAAATTTTAATCAGTTGTTTAAACATTAAATAAAATATTATTATTATTTGTCATAAATTTTCCCCGCAACATTGTCGTCAAGACGGCACTTAAAATAGTAAAATGATTGCAAATGCTTAATATACTACATATATCGGCTTAGTTGTTAGAATCAGGGGTATCTAAGCTGAGATTGTGTCAAATATAAAAGTAGAGTTTCTGATAAGCTTATCAACGGTTTCAATGTGTTGCTCCGGCGCGAATAGCTTATAGGATTGTATCGGAAGGAATTTGACAATATTTGAGATTTAAAGAATGTTAAAAATATATGAATAAAAGAACGCTGTGGAAGTGTGCGGAATATAAAATGCATGTCATACTGTCACTTGTATACATGCCGACCACAAACTGTGAGATATTTCCGTCAGACGGGGACAACAAGTCCAATGTACATATAATTGAGATCTTATTTATGTGGTCCTGCTAACCGAAGTGTGAATCATGATTGGGGTTCAAGATTTGCATCGGTACCTGTCATGACAACTCAACTCAATAACTTTCGGCAATCAGGTGGCCAAAGTAATATACATATGGCGGCGTGGGCGATGTACAGGGTGGCGCAAAATTATCGGAAGATGTTATCATTTTTGAAAATGGCGTCGTACGTCAATCATATTTGACATTTGTGAACTATACAACTATAATATACAAACAGACAAGCAATGGAGTGCTGTACTCTGCAAGAAGAAGGTGGAATAATTGGATTCGTTTTTTTTACAAATAATCGGTCGACTCAAACAGACTGCAGCCGCAGTACGTGGCCGCCACCGGATTGGCCGAGAACGACTTCTTACTGTCGAACATATGGTTTCAACAAGATGGTGAAATTGGACACACAGCAGAAGCCACAATAGATATTGTGAGACTGTGTTTGTACGCGTCATGTCTTATTGACATTATTCTTACTTTTTCTTCTTTGAACTTTCGTTGTTGTTTACACAAGTCATGTCATGTTGACGAGATTTACTTGCAAATACCTTCAGGCTTAAAATTACGAATGAGAAAACAAAACATAATGACAGTACATGCATCTGAGTACTCGTTTCTTTTCCCCTCGTCTCTCTTCCCTTTAAAGTAGCAGTCATGTCAATAAGACATGACGTGTGTAAACACAGTCTGAAGGATGGATAATTAATTTTGCGCCATGCACCATGTCTGTACATACCCCTTGCTAAAGAGTTGGCGCATTGCCTAGGGAAGATCGAATCTATCTTGGTCAGCTGCAAGTAAAACGCCCCTACAATTTTCTTCTCTATAGACAAAGCATCCGGATAGATAATCTGCCCCCGAGAGGGGGTACAAACGTGGCCAAGATTAACGCCATTAACATGTCTTGCAGCTTAATTTGACGTGTGGGTGGCCACCAGCCAACACCTCTAAGTCCTAGGTGTACGTAGATAACAATTCTTGTAAATGGCTAGATGATGTGAGGTCTGTCGGCGATGTTGGCTCCAGAAGAGGAATCTTTTGGCGAGCGCCGGCAGTAAAGCCAGGTCATACGTGGGACTACTTGTTTCTGCGGTACCATTGTGTTAAGTCACTGTTCAGATGCCAAAACTTGAACATTCTCATCTCGAATTGTTCTATGAAGACTGTAGCGCTAGATATTTCTGTTCTCGCCGCACACTGGGTCATTTTACAAAAAGGCTGTCAATATATTATATATTATTTTATAGAATTAATATTTTTAATACTGTTGAATAGAAATACTTTAGGCTTCAATTAACCCATTTAAGGCCGCACCTAAACCGCTTGATAAAAATCGAGGAAATTTTGCACTAGATGATCACTTCCGGTTTGACTGGTCCGGGAGGGCGGTTTGATTTTTCGACCACTGGCTGAATGCGATATAATTTATAAAATGTAATGTGTATGAAAAAATGATGTTGATGATGAAAGGATGATGAAAAATAATATAAACACTTTGAAATGGTTTTATGATGTTAATAAATTTTATAATACAAACTGCATTTTAGAAATATATTTTCTTCATAATGTTTTTTGGTCCTTACAAATCTTATTTTTTTTTTTTGTGAAATCCATTAGTGAGACGTTGGAAAAATACGGGTAAGCACATAACTTAGATCACATCAAAAATAATTTAAGTTCTTAAGACCACAAATTAATAATATAATCGAGTAACTGACCCATATTTATGTTTTGTCAATTTATAAAAAAAATTTAAAAGCACTGGTCGAATTTCCGACGAATGGATGAAAATGGGCTAAATATAAACTTTATAAATCAAGCTATTGCGAAGTACAGTTTCAAGGATTTGAAAATTAGTTTTTAAATTTAAGGCATTTAAAAGCATTATCGGGAACATTAAAATGCCTTTGTGTTGATTTTTATAGCACATATCAAGAAGTTATAATGATATTGCACCGATTAACTCAAAATATTTTTCTATGTACGTTCCTCCGTCTGATAGTGTCTTTCTTTATTTTCTAACAGATCTAGAGGCTGCTATTTTTGATATAATCACCTTTATCGGAACTAAAAGTTCAAGTGAAATGTGATCCCTTTCCCTAAAATTGGGATCGCCAATTATGTAATTTTGTAGTGTTTCTCAGAATTTTGTTCATTTCTCGTAAAAAAAATGTTCGACTTTTATTAGGATAATTGTGGATGTAATCAAATTTACTGTGAAAAATTGTCCCCCGAATAGTGCAAATGTGGCCAAAAAATTTAGTGAATACAAGGTGACAGTCAGTACTATAATAAAACACAAGTAAGACATTTTATGTATTTCTACAAAGACAAACAATTTTATTCCACTAAATGTGGAGTTTAGAGTATATTTCAGAGATAAAAATTTTCTAAAAAACCCATTAAACTAAATTTATTTCATCAAGAAATATTTGAAAGCAAGAAAGACAGTTGTTTATTTTTAAAACTAAAACTTTTGTAAAACAAAAAATTATAATTTTAGGTAACTAATGTGAAAGGTTATTTTGAATCCACCTGTTTGCAGTGAAATAATAAAAATAGAGACTCACTCTAAGGGGCTTTCCAGGTTTTTAAGTGTTTATTTTCATATGTTGTATTCTATATCGGTGACGGAAACTAATAAAGATATTGGCCGTCATGGAGACTACACGCCATGAAATAGAGGAACCCCTTTTTTAATAATGTTTTCCATGTTCGCTATGAAACAATTTTAAAGTATGTACCCACTTCCTCTATTCTAGTTGGGCAGTGCAGGAGTGTGCTATCTAGACTGAGTGGTCAGGCTGATCTCACCCTCATCTGGGTTCCAGCACAAAGCAATTTTTTTAGGCAACGAACAGGTGGACGAGCTGGCTCTGCTCTGAATGCCTCCAACGCTGAAACGGTAGCCACGCCGTTTGGCGCTATTGGAAACTGCATCTTCAAGCATTATCTCTATAAGGTTGAATGCAGATGGCGCAATAGAGACAAGTGCAAGATTGCAAAGAAAATGTGGACTTGCTATAATTGTAAGCGCTCAATACAACTAAAACGTAGAAACCGCGAGGACATATCGAGGCTCGTCGCAGTCGTGACGGGGCACTGGGCGGTCGGCAGACCTGCTAGTAGGATAGGCCTGTCCTATAATGAGTTCTGACGTAGTTGTCGAGAAGAAAGCAAAGAAGAGACAATCTTCCACTTTCTTTGCGAATGCCGAGCTTTGCATTTCGCGAGACACAAATTTTTAGGCAGTCATTTACTAGAGGACCTTTCAGATTTATCAGAGATAGGACAGAGTTATCTTATCAGATATCTCAATGCGACGGGTTGGATCTAGTACCAATCACCGTATCCGAGTACAGTGGTCCTTTCAAAAGGGAATCATCTAGATTCTACTTGAATGCCTAGGTGTAGAGGGCAGCCACGTAAACCAACCAACCAACCATACACCTGCTATAACATATTTGGAATCACTTCCCTTTTCATAACCATTTCAATAAAGTTGCACAAAGAGTTTGTGTTTTTCTTTTCAATTAAGAACAGGTTGGTGCTATCGAATCAATTTCTTTTGTATGACTTTTTAATATTTTCATAATATGTTAAGTTTTCTTGGAAATCATAAATTCGTGCACAGTCAGTATTATTAAGAAAAACCAAAATAATGGTCTGGTTTTAATATTTATGGCAAAAAAGTAATCATGGGAATATTTTTAATGACGTTTTAATTTTGTAAAATATTTCTGGGTTTGTCTTTTTATTAACAATTAAATGTAAATGCAGGTTTAAGTAAGCCGTTAACATTATTAGCGAAAACACTGCTGGCGATTTTTTTAAGACTATTTGCAAAAAATAAAAATGTTAAATATTTCAAAATTATTCTGTTTAATAAAAAATTTTGATGTATTTTCTATAATTTTATTTACTTTTGTTTTTAAATTGAACAAAAAGCTAAATAAATAAAAACAAACTTTCTCTGAAGTCTTTTTAATGCTGCCAGTATGAGTGTGTTTGTTTGTCTGTCTGTCCGTCTGTCTGTCCAGCGGTCCGCTTCGTTCGTCTGTCAATTTTTTATTTTTTTTAAATTTATTTAAGTTGTATTTTTCAGATTTCTGTTTTAGTTTAAAAACGTGTTTATTTACGAGTAACAACAGTATAACAATAATAAAAAGTTAAGATGCATCCAACAAAAGCTGTGTGGAGTACAACTAAAAGAAAAGTAGACGACAAAGTAAATAGTATAAAATTTTCTTTATATGATCTTAAAAACTTATTTGTCAAGCTATTATTTTAAATCTGCTTCAGAAACAATGGGTTTCGAATTACATTAGTTTTTCTTGATTTTCATTTCATTTTCTGGTTAATGTACAAAAAATCTCGTTGTTAGTGGAATTGAAAATATCAAGAAAAAATACAATATTGTGCTAAAATACTACGGACTCAAAACATGAAATAGGGATGGTACAGTGAGTAAATTTTCACTTACAATCATGCACGTCCGCGATAAAAATAATATTTCTCATGCTGCTCTTTATTTCGCGCTCACGAAAACTCATGCTTATAAAATATTCACAAAAAGAAAACTATTCTGGAGTTGTTTAATAATACCATCAAAACTTTCGAGTTCGAATCTTGATTCGACCGCTATATTAGAAAGCCAAGCTCGTTTATGCGGGCCTCGCGATAGTTTAGCACTGAATCAACTCGAAAGATGCAGACATTATTTTCCATTCTCAGGCAATACAAATGGGCTTAATAGGACCCAAGTGAGTTAATTCTAACTGTCAGCTTGTGCAGCCTAAGCTATCCTGTGTGCGACTTTGTCTCGAAGAATGCGTGCATGTTCGTGACCAGCGGTGCCAGCTTTTGAATTTTAGAAAGCACTAAAATCATTGAAAAACGCTTTTTTGCCAAAATAAAGCACTAATTAGAAAAAAAGTTGTGATTTTTGTTTGCTCTTTTGGCTTACTGAATTTATATGAGTATTTAAGGAAGTTAAAGGACTCTAAATCGAAAACATAAGCACATAGTTTGTTTTCAAAATGAAACAGAAACTTAGACAATAAAATTAAGCTGCATTGCATTGGAACATAAAAGTGGATGTCGGTGCATTTTATTTTGAAACTGGTTCTTGAAAAGGCAAAATATGTTAAACTTATTACTGTTGAATCTTCAACAATATCATTTTAACTTTCACGAATTCGCGGCAATTTTTAAGCAATTCTATCAATTCTGTTTCAAATTTATTGAATAATATGTATCGTTAAGGCTAATAACATACTAGTGTAATCAATTGATCACCACTTTTCTGAAACGGGGTTTCGAATATTTAAAATTAAAAAAATCGGTTATGGTTTTCAAAATTCAGAAATAATTTTAAAAGCTTTGAAAGACATTTTTCGGCGGTAAAATTTATATAAAACAAATAAACTTTTTGAAATTGTGTTCTCAATTTCTATAAAACTTACACGTGGAGTTGTGTTTTAGAAACATAATCTCCTTAAGTTTGTGTTTTTATTATTGAAAATAAGTCGGCATTTTCAAAGAAAAAAATTGCTAAATCGTATTTTTGCTAATTATGGATACTAAATTGTGCATGTGTTTTATTGTTTTCGTAGAATCAAATTAATGTGAGCCTTCGTAAAAAAAACTTTTATTCAGAAAACAAAAATCTACACTGGAAAAATTAACAAAGAAGTTAATGTATGTTTTGATAAAATAAAACTATTTTATTCACAAAATTAAAAAATCAGAAAATATCCGGGTGACCGCCTTTTTATTGAGTAAAAACCGGACTATTCGATATTTGAAAAATCAATATTTTCAAAAAGCGACAATTATATTGCAGAATAAAGAATGAAAACGAGCCATGATTCGCATTCAAGTTCCCATTTGCAAATATTTTGTGTAGGTTTTTGCAATTTTTTTGTATTATTTCCTATAAAGGCTTGGTGTCACCGAAACTATCTAGAAGCTCTAGAAATAAAAATTAAAGACTCTGACCACTGACTTGAAAAGTTTTAAAAAGTACTAAAGACACTGCTAAAAGCACTGAGTGGACAACGCTGCTCGTGACTAAAAAGTTGCTCATGACATCATCTCTAATACAAACACAATACAATTCTTCAAAGCAAACACTCCAAGAAAGTAACTAAATAATTTAAAATACTACGGTAAAATTTAAACAAAAAGATTTCTTATTTCCTGAAAGTTAAATTAGAAATATGAAGACTTTTAAAACTGTAAAAAATATTTCACCTTAGAAATTAGATATATATGTTAAGTGCTAAACAATTTTTGATCATTTAGTTTGTACATGAAATGTTTCAGTTATAATTATAACAAAATTAACATTTCTTAGTGTAACTTATATGTAGATCATTATTAGTTTTAATAATATATGTACATAATGAAACGACCTAACAAGAAAACCATAAATAATTTAGTTTAAATTTTCGTTTTCTTTAACACTCCTTTAAACTTGCATTTTCAAAATAGCGGAAGCTAAAACTGGTTCATTGTTTTTAACAGTTTTTTTTTGTTTTTGGTATGTCAAATGTGATCTTCTTTCGATAGGTCACTTAACGCGATGGCAAAGTATTTAACGGTGATTATCAAACATATTTGAAGTTAATAAAAATTTATCTCAATCAGAGAATTCTGCCGACACTGTATGTATTCTATTGTGAGGAAACACATTATAGATTTGAATTTCTTACTTGTCAAATAACATGCATTCTTAATTCCTTAACAATCTTTCAAGCAGCGTTGTCAACTTTTTATAACCATATAACAATACACCTTCTCAAAACGCGCTAAATCATGGCGGTAACAGATATTCATAACCAAAACGCGCTATTCCCAAACGCGCTAAGTTACATTTTGATGAAAGTCGTTGCATATATTAGAAAAAAATCCAATATTTATTGAAACAAAATAACTATCTATAGTCCTTATTTATTTTTAAATTCATTCAGGTACAAAAATTAGATACTTATAACTATTAACAACGTTTAGGCAAAACTTAAAATATTCTTTTGGTATACCAATAAAAATTTTATGTTTTAAGCATTACATAAAATTATACGTGGTAACGTTGGAAAAATTAAATCAATGGCTCAGTCTTATTTTATTTAAAATTAAACTTTTAGGGTCTTATTCATTATTCATTATTAATTATCAAATGTTTATTAAAGGTTTATGAAACGGTTTTACATACAAAATTTGTTTCATAAACCTTTTAAACACTTTTGATAAATATTATAAATAAAGGGGTTGGTATTTTAATTGATTAAAAGCATCAATAAGGAACTTTTTAAAATTATAAAAATAATAAAAAACAAACATAGCATGCCGTCTCATGTCACCTCTGCTCTTCTTTGTGGTAATACTTCGAATTGTTATAGGATTAATTTGAATTTATTAACTACTAAAGACGCGCCAATTCAGCGCGTTTTCTATTTAACGCGTTAAGACGAAAAACATCGCACTTGCCACAGTTAAAACGAGCTAAGCCTAGCACCAAACGCGCTAAATTGTCAACGCTGCTTTCAAGCACCTCCCGCCACCCCACCCCACCAAACAAACACTATAATAAAACAAAAAGCATGAAAGATGCTTTTTTATGCCGCACAGAAGATCCTACTTTAAGCTTTGCAAGCGCTTTAACATGGCTTTGAGCGTAGGGCGGTGACTGACCGGCTCTATTGTGTCAACTCAACTCTTTCCCGTTAAGAATAGATGATTTTAAATTCGAAAAACTGGCCTACAAGTCGTATAATTCAATTAAAAAAGAAATATTAATAAAAATCAATTGTCTTTGTTTACGTTGCAACTGACACAAATTTTTAAAATATTTTCTAAAATATTTCTTTGTTAATTTATTTTTTATTATACTTCAAAATCTAATAAAGATTAGCTAGCTTTACATCAATTTTATTCTTTCATCCATTTTTTTATATTTTTTATTTAATTTTACAACAAAACGTGATAAAAAAAAATTTAAAACACAAACAATAGTTTCATTTATGTGTCTGTCTGTCTGTTTGATCGCTAAAAATAAATGACAATAGATTGATAGCTTTTTATGCGATTTTTTTAATGAAAATAATAAATAATACAGAAAATGACATTTTCACATTTGAACGGGCGAGTACACACAATACAATTCATGTCAATAGATCATAAAGAAATAGAAAATATATTTTTGTTTTATTTTCCAATTTATTAATTAATGAAAATATAGAAAACAGAAGTGAAATTTGAAAAAGAAATAAGATAAATGTTGTTTTCTTTGTTAATAATTAAGTTGACGAAACCTTTCACAGTGGTAAATGATAAGAAGTTTTGTAAAGAATAAATTTAATATAAAAAAATAGGTATGTACTTATAAAACAGGATGCCCCGGTAGGTTTAATGCTATAATGTCCACAGACGTTATAGCTTCTCAAAATTTGCGTGCATGTGCATGTCCGGTATGCGAACTATTTGTTATATCAGCCTGAAAAACTTGTATATTCCAGGGAACATCAGACTGAATTATCTAACGTCTGCTGTTTATTTATGTCATTAATATTAAAAAAAATATGTGGCCATAATTTTAAAAGTGTTGTGAGTCAAAAGTTTTCAAAGTTTTTCTTAACTTTTCAATATAAACTCAAATTAAAAACAATTATTTAGTATTTTAAATTTGTTAGTATTTTAAATTTTTAAACTCACTATTTCCCATAATTAATATTCTACATACATACATATGTAGTCAAATATTAACACTTTTATTAAAAACAAATCGAAATTGATTATTGAGGGGTATAGCTTGTTCCTATGCGAATTTCACTGTTGCTAATGCAGATCATCAGGGAACTTTACGCAAATAATTCTTAGAACAACTGGAGATATTATATTAACAATTACTCTGTAAAATTTTTCATTTGCGAATTCATTCATTATATTTAAATTTTTATAAATTTCACATACTACATCCATCTATCATCACTAGTAGTAATATTTCCCCCTATACTCAACATTATATTTTACCCATAACTTGTAACTTGACAGCAGTGCAGCCGACCAGCTGATAAAATAAACAAACAAAAATAACTGCAAAATTAAATTTTTAAATTTTTAATTCTAAGGAAAATGCAATGTATTCAAAAGCAAGAAATAGGATGTCTTTTGATCTCATGAAGGCAGAGTTAATAATAAGAATAAATTTTAGTGAAAATTATAAAAATTTTCAAGGCTTTTTGCAAACTGAGAAAGGTATCGTATTAGCAAAAACCTTTTTAAAAAATAACAAATATATGTGGCAAAATAAAAGCACATAAGAAAATAAATTTATGCTTAATGGTTTTTTAAACTAAAAAGAGACAAATAAAATTTGTGAACTGAATAAAATTAATTAAATAAGTACATCTTTTAATTAACTAATTTTTAGTTAATATAAAAAATAAAATTTTTTGTACCTGGATTTTGAATTTATTTTTCTACCTACCTACCCTTAGGTCATTTTCAAAATCGTGGGCACATATGTTATTCATATTATTTAGTGCACCTATAATTATTACAGCCACTGTTCATTGTACTTGAACAAATTAAAAAAAAAAACAACAAGCAAAAAAGTGAAATTATTTAATTATGTATTTCTTATTTATTTTGTGTAAAACAAACATCATAAAATTATGCAATAATTGACACTAAACATAAAATAACGAAAAATAAAAATAGTTTACACACACATGTAGATATGTAATGATGATTTGTATCTGTAATTATTTTAATATGTAAATGCAAAGGGAGTGTGAGTACAATAACAAGTTTAAAGCTGAAGGTGTATCTTATGTAATTTGTTTTTGTAATTAACAATAGTTAACAATTTTTTTTGAATTTTCACTGATTCAAATCAAAGGTTCAACTAGAGATGAAATTGTGAGTAATTTTCCACCTGCAAATATAAAAAATATTGGTTGAAATCACGAAAATAAACACGATCATGACAACGAAATACTCACCGAAAACAATTAAATGAAATAAATAATTTTTTTTACTTTATTTTTTTACTTAGATCTTGTGCAACTTTTTATCGTCTTGATATAAGAATGTTATATACAAATATGCAATTGCATATATTTTCTTGTGCAAACTCTAGATGCAGAGATAAAACATTTGTCTATTTCAGACATTTTTATGAGTTTTGGCATCGATTTGTTTGTGCATATTTTTGCATATATTTGCATATTCTATACTTTGCATAATTTTTGGCTTTGGGTTGCATTTTTGTTTTTCTTTAATGATATAAAGTTCGGTGATCGGTGAAAATTTTACCGAACGCCGAACATGATCTTACGCCGAACTTTTTTTACTGCATATTTAATAGGCATAAAATACATTTTTAGTGCATATTTCGAGCTGCCCTGATTATATACAATAATCTTCTGATATTATTGTGATTTTTTTATAAAAATAAAAATTCTTGAGTTTAAAAATATAAAAAAAAAAATTAAAAAATATATATTTTAATTGGGAAAATGTCTAATAATTAACTAGCACTCTGGCAATCTTAAGTTGAGAGTAAAAATTATACTCGATCTTGTAAGCTTGTGCGTGATTTACAGCAGTCAGCTTGGCCATATCCATCTCACCTTATCATATCAATTTGAGAGGCATTTGGAGAGAATTACGTATGATGTCCCGTATTACTGCATGGTTGTGAGTTAATTTCTGCCCCAGCTGCATGATCGTGAATATGAACAAGATCAGCGTAAGTGAACGTGCATTTTTCGATTTTTCCGTAATTGATCCGTAACCAGAAATAATTCATTTAAGACGAATGAACTATTTTTGATAAATTTAAAATAACTAAATAAATGATTTCGTTAATTTTACTAAATTTTCTGTCGACATTTTGTGGAGGTGTTTAATTTTTCTTTGCACTCGCGTGAGCGTTCATAATCATGAGCACATTGTTTTGTTTATGAGCGTGCATAAAAATGAGTAAAAATTTGCTCACAATCACGATGCCATCGCTAGCTCAAATTAAATGATTAAAGCGTGAAAGAAAAATTCATTACATGTTTGGCAATCAACAACCGTATTTTGTTTACTTTTTTAACTATTTGCATTTATGTATTTTCTTTTTTCTTTCTTAATTTTATGTTTATAGTAACTTAATATGAATTTGGATATTGTTTTATCATTATCAAGTCTTGTGTTATTTTATTAATTTATTTTGATCATGTGAGTTGAATTGGTTTTTATTACCCTACAACATTTGAAGGGTATTTTACATTTAAAACTATGTTTGTAGGAACCAAAAAAAATAATTAATGCAATAGGCACGGCTTTAGGGGGTGAATAAAAACGATAAAAACATCTATTGCGTTGCTGTAAAGATGCCCATAACAGATGCCAAAAATCTTTTGCAACTTACTCGTATGGACTATAGACTTGCAAATAGGGTCTCATATGATTGGCCTTGCCCAACTTTACTTTCTCACTTGTTTTCTTTTTTTTATTTGTGCGTTATTTATCTATCTCATATTTCATGGCGAAAGTTGTTAAATGTAATGCGTTTTAAAAATGCAAAAAATATGTTGTTCATCTTTTTATTTAACATGTTTTTTAATAAATTTAGTTTATAGTTTTTTTTTAAATTAGATATGAAATGTCGCTACTAAATAGTTACGTAATAAATTCATATACAAAATTTACGTAAAGTAAACAAACAAATTAGTCTGTCTGTCTGTCATAAAAATCCAAACGTATTCGAAGCAGTTTGTATGAGCAAATTTATACAATTTTTCAATTAATGCAGAAGTGCAAATAATGATTGGTTACCGTAATATTTGAATACACATACGAGGTGTGTTTATAATATTAGGAAAATTCATATTGATTTTTTCTTAAATCTTTTTTACATTGCACATTACAATTGTCATAGTAAGCTTTCCGATCTTAGAAGTATTTTAAATGATATATATGAATTGTAGCAATCAATTTCTATTTCTTTAAATATGCGTCGGTCGAATGCCAAAGAAAATAAAGTTAATTCGATAGCATGTAATAGAAAAGAGTTTATACAGTTGAACTCTAAAGATGCTGACAAAAATAACAAAACCAATGATAAAAATTGAACATTCATCAAGACTTCACATTTTGTATTCTTGATGTTGGCCCAACTTCTTTTGAAGTTTGCCACAAAATCATGGCAAGACCCGCATTACAGTTTTCCAAATTCACTCTGCGAAAAATAATAAAAGACAAAGAGTATTTCAACGCCTTTAATTAAAAGAATTTGCTAATGACTTGCAAAAACGCAACTATGATCGTCAGCGAAAAAAAGTTTAGAAGAAATTGTTCACCAAATTTTGGTGGTCTCTTTTCCAAAAATCACTGCATCGAAAAAATTAAAAATATGCACAATAAATTCAAAACATTTGCCAACGGGCCAATTATAAAATAATTCATCAAACTTTTTGTTTCACTGTAAATCTTTATTTAGAAAAACTAAAAAAAAATTATGATAATGAAACTAATTTTAAGCAAGTGTCGAGTTTTGCTCTAAAATTCCACAATCTTTTTTAATTTTTATTCATAAAATTAAACAGATTTTTTCTATCACAATATCACAACAATATATTTATTTTATATAGAAAATATCGTTGCAAAATCTACTTCCGTACAATTTTGGCATCCTCAAAGTGCAAAAAGTCACACTGTGCGCCTTAGGCCTATATTTACAGTCTAGTTAACTAATGAAGGTGGTTTAAACTAATGAATGACTTTTGATGTAAACGTCATTGGTTAAACCACCATTATTAGTATTATTAGTTAACTAGAGACTGCAAATTTGGGTCTTAAAGAATTTTGAAAAAAAACCATGAGGAAAAAATTAATAAATTATCTGAGTCTTCTTTCCCAAATTTATTTGTCCACAATCTTCGAGTGCAAAGTGTATTGGAGGTGGTAAGCAACACTCAAAAAAGCTTTTGGTTTTTTCGGTCACTTTTTCAAAGTGGCTTTCTCAAACTAAAATTATATCTCCTCAATATTTACAGAGTGCAAGAGATGGAAATTGGATTTTTTTTTTCTAGAGATACTTCCTATCTAAGAAGAAAACTATTATGATCTGTTTGTTCTCTTTCTAGTTCGGCAGGGATTATGACAACTTAAGCAAAAAAATTTCCGTTGATCTTATAAGTGAAATTTTTTTAACTTGTTTTATTATTGATTTAGAATTGACAAAATTTCCAAAAACTTTTAAAACACAGGCTGTACGATTTTATCGTGAACGGCAGCTTATGAGTATAAAACATGTTTAAAAATAATAAAAATTTCTGAAAAAATATAAATTTTGTCACTTGCGATAATTCGGCACTAAGGGGTCGAAATATTACAAGACAGCTTAGCACGATTTTTCCAAAAACGTTGATAGATCATTTTTATTTTCCCTAAAAAATTAATTGAATTTATTAAATTCAATCCTCGCACCCAAGTCAAAATAATAAACTTTAAATTTTTAAAAAGTGTTTGAAAAAAAGCCACAATCATTCAATTAATTGCTTTTTATAATATTGTTATAGATTTTTTACAGCTTTTCTTTTTTCAATATTCACACATTAACCAACATTTTGTGAACTTACATAAAAAAGTAAATCATATTAATTGTGAATTCCTGTATATTTTCTATAAATTTCACAATATTAAATATTTTATTGATGTTGATGGTCAAACAAACGATTTTCTTTATAAAATTATTGGAAAAATTTTTAAATAATTGTAAAATGTATGCGTGACTCTTTAATTTTAAATGCCCAGCCCAACATTAATCAAAACAAGAAGTAGGAAAGTGTTTATTTTCTTTTCCAATTTCTTTTAACAATAGAAAAATGTTAATTAAATATTTAAAAAGTATTTCCTTACAATAAAAATTATATCAAAATATATAGTTTTTATTTAAAGAAAACAATAGTTAAAGTACAATTAACATTAAATTTAATTGTTACTTTTTTTCTTTAGTTTTCCACTAAAATTTTTTTAAAGAGTTTCTTGTAATTTTTGTGAAAGTGTTGAAAGAAAATTTGTTTGTTTTTTTTATTTGTTTTTAATATTATTTATGTGTTATTTTTTGCTTTCGAGCAGGCGAAACTTTATAAGTTTTCATGCAAAAAAAATCAGCTACTACTTCAAACAACATGCGTGAAAAAAAGCTTGAAAAATATTAAATTTCTTATTTTTTTTTTAATTTTTGTATGGTCAATGAATGACCGACCGACCAGATCATCATCAATGGGGAGACTTGAAAACAACTTTATTTTTTATTTTTTTTTATTTTTCACGTCTACTAAAAGTAATAAAAAATGTAATGACACTTTATATTTATTTTTTTTTCTTCTTTTTTGTATTTTCTTTAAATATTTTGTACTTATTTAATTTTTACATTGAAATTGAACTGGCTTTTAATATTCGCTCCATCATATATGGAATTTCAAAAATTTCTTTGACTCGATTGAAAACATATTGGAGGGAAATTTTTGCAGCTTTTTTGGTCGTTTATGTAAAAATTCGAAATAAAAATTATTTATCAAAGTTTATAGCTATTTAAAGATTTTCAAATGCAATAGAAATAATTTTAATATTTCCACTTAAAATCAGACATGAACTGATACTAAATTGTTAATCAAAAAGTTATTTTCTGAGAATAAATAACGTAAATGGCTTAAAGTGTTATGATTTTACAAATATTGAAACATTTAGACGATCATTGTGCAATTCAATGCCAAAACATTAATTTTTAAAACATTTGACTGCAGCGAAAGATTTGTAATGTCTTCTATTAAGGATAACATACTGTTTCACACAAACTACATACCATCTGTATTACTTTGCAGTAGCTATAACTACTATAGGGTGACTTTTTAGCAACTTTTTTTTTGGCAACACTGTTTTTGGCAGCTCAGCATTTTTTGTGTAACATGTTACTGTTAAACATGCTCAGTTTGATCTATAATTTAACCATGAATCGACTAACAAACGATTTATGATCGTTTAAGAAAGTGCATGGTGCACTTCTTTCATTTTATGGTCAGTTTGGGCGACCTTCTGAGTCGGGTATTCAGAATCTTGTGACTAAATTTCGCACCATATTTACATTATTGGTCATACAACCATCAATCGCAGCTGTATCCACCAGTGTTGTTGATGACCGTTAGTTATCGATTCGGCGCCGATGATGCTGTGATTACCATTTTTTGTTTCATCGACTCAAATAAAGAAAAGCTCTTAAGATATCACCCCTTAATTTCAAATTGCTACCGATGACAGTTTGACGTTCACACAAAGTAAATACATTTTTTCATGTGATTTTGTAGAACTAAATTAGTTGTTAGAATTCGATATGAGAAAATATTCGAAACATTGTAACAACATATTATTTTTCAGCAGCTTTTACTTAACCGACATACATATTAAAGTTTCCATTAGAATAATACATTATGTTTAAAAAAGTGGGCAGTGCCACGCCCATACAAAACAAATATTATTTTTCAAAAACTTACATATACTATGAAACTTTGCATACTCATTTAGTTATTGTGTCAAGACAACATTATGGTTAGAAAAGTGGGAAGCGCCACGCCCAAACCAAATAAATATTCTTTTTAAGCTACTTCTACTTAAACGATTCGAATGAAACTTTGCACAGACATTAAATTGTCAGGGCGATACAAGACTATGCGTAGAAAAGTGAACACTGCGTGCCACTTGCCCATGACAAATAAATGTTATTTTTCAACCGATTCTTATGCTCGCTAGCACCACATAAAAAATAGAATTAATTAAAGAAAAAACAATTGAGCAAAAATTAAAGTTGGTTTCAATTAATTTAGCAATTAAATCAATTAATCAAGTGATTTAAAAAAATTTTAATTTTTGAAAAATTGTGAAGAATTGAAACTTTGAATGTTGATAATTGAATATATAATTTAAAAACTCAGCACAATATCAATCCCATTGGATATGCAGTTTTCATAATTTAATTTTATATGCTGCTAATAATAGACCAGGGGAAATATAATCCCGCAAGCGTCAGGCATATTTTAAAAAAAAATACTCATGAACTTTTATGTGACTTAATTTTTTTTATATTTTTTTTGAGTAGCGCGTAGTTTGGAACAGTGATCAATATACATGATTCTTTACTGATACTCCAGAGTCTGATAGTGACTAGATTCTAGTCAGACATAAACTATTGAATGATCGATCAAATTGTATCAAAGACAAGTATTTATTACAGCGATTCTATGTATTTACATTGTATTTAATATTTCTTATAATGCATTTCAAAATATGTACATATGTACATATTTCTATACTCGTACTCGTACATACACTTTTGCATGCCAAAGCAGTACCCTCTTTCGTAGCCTCTTTTTCTATTCCGCTTGAAATTACTCCAGATATGTACATATTTAAATCATGAATATTTGATTAATCGATTTTTTTTGCTGTCGAAACTCGTTGTCCGGCTTAACTTTGATATATGTGAACAGCAAAGAAAGAGTCATTGTATGCCAAGAAGTCGATCCTGCATGAACCTCAAAAAGTCAATGTAAGAAAGCTTGACATGACATATTTTTCTATGCTTGGGCTTTTCGTGAAAATTTAAACACATTTGATAAGGTTTTGTAAATAATATTTTATAAGTAACAATGTTTTGTAAAGCGCCTGCTTTTGGACAACATTTTCGAAATTCTTGCAGAAGCAAAATACATCCGTGACTAAGTCTGTTATACGAGTACCACCATTTCAGATTTTCAAAGGAAAAAGTTTTATCTCTAAAAGTTGATAATCATTTCTCTCTGGCCTCGCAAAGTTATTGCACGAAATGCCCACATGTTAATTCGAGGATCACAACATAAATAGTAGATAACCCTCGTACACATGAGACTGAGCAAAATACACCTACATACGAGAGTACACCTAATTAAACATGTCTACTGTAATTTTAAATGTCAATAGATTTTTTTTCTTCAGAATAAATGACACTAAATAAAAAGCATGAACACGCGGATTTTTTTTTAAGATTTTTATAATTGACAACTTAAGTTTAGTCATATTAATGTAAAAAAAATCCAAACAAATAGACAATAAATTTTATTCGCAAAATGAAATAAAGCGGAAATCAATAACTATTCAGTCTTGTCATTAGAGAGTAGATAAAGTCTGTAAATATGTACATTGTGTTGTATATCAGAGAGAGAACAAATTATAAGTCAAATCAAATTAAGAAAACTAAAAAAAAACTGAAATCTCTGGTAGACAAACAACTCGAATGATGATAATCCATATTTCAAGGTTGACTTCCCTATAGAGCAATTAAAGTCTGCTTAAAGAAAAGCAAGATTATTCATTTTTTTTGTAATTTGAAAAAATTAAAAATTTGTTCAATTTTCTTTGTGCACAAAATGTCTTTAGAGTGACTTGTTGATTTATTATTTTTATTAAACCCATGAAATAAAAGAAACTTCAAGAAAATCTTAATAAACTTCTTACATTCATATATTTTAATGTTGTCTTTTTTTGTACAGACAACAAATTACAAAAAAAAATTGTCAACTAATTTTAAACCAATTTTTTATTAGACAGCTTGTTGAAAAAAAAACTTGATTTTTAAGCCCAAATGTTTTTGTTTTTAAGAAATATGGGCGATTTAATTTTACTTTTTTTAAATAAAAAAAATATGTTGAATTTCCGCCATGCTGCAGCATAATGTTATTTTATTTTTATTTTAATTTTATTATTATTATTTTTATAATTTGTTTTTTTTTAATATTTAAAATTTTGTTAAACATACAAAGATGTGTAAATAAGTAATTTAAACAAATTAATCCAAATTAGATGACAAGTTCTTTACAGTTTGGCTTTATTGGCGAAGACTTTTGTATTTTAATACAGCAGTTCTCACACATTTTCGTTTCACGTACCGCATGTTGGAGACTACACTCTAAAGCACAAACAAAATATCTAAATTCTAACGATTGATTCTGGTAGAGGGAATAAAAAAAATTCATGTTTTGGCGTTTCGAAAGTTTTCAACTGAGTCTTATTTTAGGGGGAGTTAAAGTTCCCCCTTTTTTACATTGTTATAATGAATCGTCATATGAAATTTTGTGTTGCTACATTTTAGTTAGCAGGTGTGTTGATCAGATTAATGTAAAACACTACGAGGAACATATTTGTGAACATTTCAACCCCCTAACTATTTTCCCTGTGAAGCTTTTTCCCCCTTTCTTGAAAAAGGGGCAACAACTCCCCTTAAACAACAATGTAGTGGTCTGACATGGCCTAAAAAAACTATTTGTCATAAAATTCTACTAAAAGTCTTCAAAGAAGCTCAAAATACAAGTTAATTGCCGGAAATAAGTCAATGCTTAAAATGAATGAGTACGAACTTCAATTCTATTTTTAAACTGCGGTGTATTGAAGTATATGGTCTGTCCATTCCTCGTCAATCTTTGAAATTAGGAAAATTCGTATGACCGGAATTAAAATATATTGATGTGGACAACGTTTATTTTCAACAAGACGGCTCTACGTGCCACACAAGTAACGATGCCATCGCTTCGAAAATGTACGTGAAAAGTTTCCTGGACCGTGTGGTTTCTCCAAGAGGCAATCACAATTGCCTACCGAGATCTTCTTTAAGGTTACGTGATTCCAATGGTCCAGATTCGATTCATGACCTCAAAGATGCAATTCGTGAAGTTAGTGAGGACATACAGACACAAATGTACGCATTGGTGATGGAAAATTTCATGAAAATAATATGGTCCTGCAAGCGTAGCGGCCATTTGGCTGCTATTGTTTTCCATTATTAACGGCATATCCTCCTTTTTATAAATAAATAAGCAGCCGATCATTTCATTTAAAAAGATGCGTATTTTTCTATATACAAGAGTGTGGAAAAATATGTTGTGCTTACTGGAAGGTCTTGCCAAGTTTTTGCTAAGAATAACAAACAAGTAGAAAATAGAATTAAGATTTGACAAAATTCAGATTTTTTCGAATGGTATTAATTTTAAAAGTAACATGATTTTTTGAATTCTTTTCTGTGAACATTCACTTCCCGGTTTAGGCTCTCGCTTGATTTTGGAACACCTGGTATAAGCTCTGCATTCATTCTGTTATATTCTCTAAGTGTACCCAACAAATATTACAAAACAATTTGCTTACCTTTTAGATTATTTTACTGTAGTGTCGTATGGAAGCAGGTAGAAGAAATAAAGACGATATTGGAAGCAAAAGTAAAATGAAGAATAAAAAAATCGGTTATCCCAGCGTTATTTGAAACTCTTAAAGTTTAATTTTACACCAAATATTTTCGAAACACAATTTAAAATTAACTATTTTTTTCTTTTCAACACCAACAGCAACCAACACACGCGCAAAAATCACTTTAAAAAAGCTGCAAAATGATACGAAACAAAAAGTAAACTGACAAAAAACAAAAGCGATTTATGCAAATTAAGGCATAAATTCAATTTTTTTTTATATATTTTTAATATTTATTTTTTTGCATTTATATTAAATTTGTAACTGGTACGAATATTTTTTGGGAATTAACAAAAAGAATTCAATATTCTTTCGTTCACTTCAAATAATAACGGTTTTTCGTTTTGTAATTTCAAGCTAATTAGCACTTGTTTTTGTTGTTGTTGTTGTTTTTGTGGTTGTTGTGGTTGTTGTAGTATTTATTTATGAGTTAAAAAATCAATGATTCGATTAAAAATGTTTTTTGTTGTTGTTGTTATCGTGTTAGTTACTTAACTCGTTTCACTTTGTTGTTTTTTTTCGTAATTGTACATTTTAGTTCCTTTAAGTGGAATTCGTTATGATTCACTTTTTATTTTTATATTTAATTAATTTTTTATTTCTTGTGATATTTTTTTTAATGAAATAATATTTTTAATTTTTAGATTTTCGTGAGAAAGTAGGTTAATTTATTTAGTACATACTTAATATTCTTCTTTAAAAGATTTTAAGCTTTTTTACTTAAATTAGTTATTAGTTTTGTTTTTCAACTTTTTTTTGTTTGATTCATAAATTTTTATTTTATTTAACAATTAGTTTTGTTTTTTCAAAAACTTTTCTTTACAATTTATTCGTTAAAAAAACTCTTTAGCTTAAATTTTGCTATAAAATTTGTTTACTTTTAAAGAAATTCACAGATATTTCAACTTTTTCTCAAATTACTTTTTTTTAGATGTTTGTTTTACTAGTTTAATGATATTACAAAAAAAAACTTAACGATCATTTGAAATTTCTTAAAAATTTTGCGGTTTCTTTACATTTGGATTTTTCTCCGTTTTTTGACGTTTAAACTCCACAACTTTACGCTCACAACTGATCGTTCGTTTGCCGCTAACATGCAAGACGTTTGCATGGGCACAAAACCAGCAATTTTTTATCCAACTTTGGAGAAAAATGAATAACAAAATTACAATAAGAAAGAAACAACAACAAAATGCATAGAGCAAGTATATAAAACGTGTTTGTGGCCCCAAAAATAATGATCCACTTCACCTTATGTGAAGAAATCTCAGAGAAAGAGAAATAAAAATGTTCCACCAATGAATGATCTTTTCAGAGCAGAGTAGTGGGGTCAGCGTTGCCATGTAAAACTATATAAATATGTATGCATGCATGTATATCTGTGAAGAAAAAACTTCAAGTCTGTCTGCTAAAAGTGCAAAATAGATTCCCATGATCTCAGAACGTCAAGATCTGATGAAAAGTCGATTTTCGATAATCAAAGCAAAGTCAGTAATTTCCTATTTTTAATAGCGGGAAATTAAAAAAAATTGAAAGAAATTCACATAAAAAATTTAAAAAATCCAAATAAGGACCAAAATATATACATATATATATATATACTACATATGTATGTAGTTGTGCAATAATACTACCAATAAGTTAAACACTTGACAACAAACACAACAATTATATCAAAAGCACGACTTCTAAGTATTGACATTTTGAAGACGTTATTTGTAATTCGAGGTGCTAAGTACTTGCTTCCAATGACATCGCAATATAAAAATTATAAGTTAAAATGTCAGAGTTGAAGCAGCGAGTAAACATCATGCGTCGTTTGAAATTATTTTTTTAAGTGCATCCAGGCCACTGCCGTTTATTGGCCTTTGAGAGTATTGCGTCTCTCTCTCTTTCTTGTGTGCGATTAGTAGTTGGCGCTGTTTAAGGCCCTGCTTCACTATCCTACACTATCGCACGAATCATTCACAGGAAAATTTTAATAAGTCTGACCGACTTTAAAAAATCGCTTCGAAATGGCATTTTAGGTGCCACACTTTTCAACAATAATGATGCACAAACATATCTTTGTTATTTTGTGTATATACATGAAATCCATTATTATAAAAAATACTTTGCTTTCGTTGTTTTAAAAATAGAAAAAGTGAATACCTATAAAATGTTAACGAATGAAGAAAAAGTTCAAATATTATCATCATTGGTGCTGTTTAACAATAAATACTACTCTGATCGCACGAAAACTATAATTTTATGAAAATTTTCATAAGATTTACCAAATCGCACGACTTGCCAAAAAATCTGCCACCAGTAGAATTTTTAAGGCAGAATTAGTTTGTACGTTCTGTTCTGTTACGAATCAGCTGTTTTGTTTCTGTTCAATTGAAAAACTGTATGTGCGGTTTGTTGTTACTTTTTCGTTCTGTTCTGTCGCGGACTATTCTGTAGAAAATAGAATACAACGTTAAGTGACAGCTATGTATTAGTTTTTTGTGGAATGAAATATTACAAATTTTGTTTTAAAAGTCAGAATATTTTATTTTAATTCAAATTTTTAAAGATTTATATATTTTTGTCAAGTAAAAACATTTTGCAAACATTTACAAAATTCAATCCTAAATTATATCGTCCACATTCGAAAGTTCAGACACAGAACAAGTAAGTAAGAAATCTTTTCTACAAAAAAGAACGGCACAGAACGACAACGAAAAGTAAAAACTAATGAGGCCTTTAGTCCACACTACCATATTTTTATAGCACACATGCCATATTTGGCAGATCGTACGATTATGTAGGATAGTGAATCACGGCCTGTAACGGTACCGATTACAGTTTTCCAGTAATCACATGCGAACAAGTTTAAATAAATAATTATGTTGTAAAGTGGTGGAGTGCCAAACAAAACTCAGCGAGAGTTCCCGGAAAAACCTTTTAATAAAGTTTTTATGGCACTAAATCTTCTATCCTTCGAAGCATCGAAGGGAGATGAAGTAATCCCAAATAAAGAAAGTGCAGTAGTGAAAATTATGTAATTCATTTGAACTCATTACTTTGTAATCAAAGTTTTTACTGTTTATTGCTCAATAGAGCTGTGACAAATCGTTCGTTTCACTGATCGGACATTTTCGTTCAATTAGCAAAAATTAACCCGCTCGTTCAATCGTTTAATTTTTTTAATTTTTTAATCGAGATTGCCTCGGTATCTTTTTTCAAAGATTTTCAAAAACTCTTGTTTGTTGAGGGTTTTTTTAATTTTATTTTATTTTTTTAATTATATACTTCATTGTGTTAAAAAACCGAAAATTAATTAATTCCAAAACAGAATTTTTATTTCTCCGAGGAAAAAATTTGCCAGTCTTCTGCCATTCGCTAAGGATTTTTCCATCTGAGTTTTATCCAAAATCGGAATCGCTTGCTAATGTATATCTATCGCCTCGATAATTAAAACTGTTGCCTCTGGCGGTATCAAATCAGACTTTGTGGGCAACAAAAATTATCGATCTTGTTTTTTAACTATTCAGTGGCAACGCTGAATAAACGTGATAATGTTTCTCTCCAAGACATGGTTTTGTTGTGCTCTTTCTTATTCCAAAAATGATCCCCACTTTTTCTTGGATTTACGTTTTAATTTATTACTTTCTTGTTGCTATTGTTGTATTTGTGTGTTCCCGTATGAATGAGCTCTGGTTTTGACTTAAATTAATTCTGTAAGTTAAACTCAATGATTGATCGTAAGTATTTTTTTTTATATGTATATAAATAGTGATAATTTGCTTTCTTGATGTTGTTACTTGAAATTGCCCAACTATTACACCGACCGGGCGACAGCACACTTTCTATGTACGAGTATCTATGGTTGAACATTCAAATACTTCATTTAATTGTTTGTACTCTCCTTAATTTTTATTTTAAATATGTGCAGGCGAAATTCGGTATAAAGAATCTCGCTTTAACGAAAATCCGATACAACGAACGAATTCCAAATGTTCATCATTAACTAACTACCTTATACGTATAGCGAAAGTTAAAATAATTTTATATTCGATTTTATAAATCGCAAAAGTAAAACGAGAACCACATCTACAACCAAGTTTTTAACATGTTATTGCCTTATAGCGAATATCTATGTATCTTCTATTATCTACATATATATAAATAGGCAAACACAAAATAGATCCCTTTTTCTCCTTTGTTTGCTAAACGATTTTCTTCGTTCTTTTACCAAATGGTAAACATTGTTGACCTGTAGTAACCCGACTATATATTTAAATCGGTTCATTGTTAACTGGATGATATCATTAAAATTTAAACGACTTTATTTTGTTTAATAAAATACACATATTTAACTCAGCAAGTTAATATTAAAATTATTGTTAAGCAAAAATACGCGTGTTCACAAGATCAAAAGAGCTCCTAAAGTTAACACTTATGTAAGTATTGGTTTTTTAAAGGTACTTCCCCGTTAAAATGAAAAACGTTATTTTATATAAAAAGTTTAAAGTTAATTAATATTATATGTTTCAAAGTATACGTTGCTCAAAAGCTAGTAATCGTCTGACACATATTTCAGGGAAAAAAGATTAGTAAAATTCAAAGTTAACTAGATTAATTTCAAACCAGCACACAAAAGTATTAATTCAAATAATTATTCAAAACAATAACTAAGAGTGGCCAACATATGTTTATATGAGTAATACGATTTTTTATCTTCAAATGAGTGAAGTTGAAAAAGAAAAAGTGATCAGAATTGAAAGCGATGAGAATTATATATAGATGTACATGTTCATTACGTGTTAGCTTCAAGCAAAAACTTAACAATCACCCTTATTGTGATTGGCGTAGTCGCATTAGTTGCTGTCGAATTTAAAATCTTATGTTACCGTGTAAAATTTTCGACCGTAAAATTTTTGTAAAAGAAAAAAGATGTTTTTATGAAACAACCTGTTGCAAAAAATTTCAAAAACAGTTGTTTATAAATAATTAATTAAAATTAAATTAATTAAATTGAGTTATGTCGTCAAGAAAATTCTTAACGGCAATTTTAGAAACTTTTGACACACAAACACTTTACCGTTTTAACGACAGTTTGTGTCGTATATTTTGGCGTTTTTGCCAACTATGGCACCATTTTTAAAAACGTCCGACTTTCGCCACAAAAACGCCAAGCACAATAAGGGTGAATATAAATGTGCGTGTTTGTATACAATTTTATTTTGTTTTATTGCTGTTTTCTTCATTGGGAAAGGAATGGGAAATCGAACTACCTCATTTCCTTTAAATTAATGCAACTAAAATAGGTATAATTTTAAAGTTCAAACTTTAAACTGGCGGTCGAATTTCGAACACTAGGAAAACTATAGTTTAGAAAAATGTGTGCTCTTTATATCGAACACAAAATCTGACGCAGCAAAGAATGTAAACTCAAGAAAAACTTTGCTGTAATGTTCATTTTTATATGATAACTTATTTTAAATAAAAAATATGGGATCTTTGTTATTATAATTTAAGCTGGGCAAATGACAAAGTGAAACAAAAATGAAAAGAATTTCGCTGAGAGGAAAAGCAAAAGTTTTGGATGAATGCACGCACATATTTACATAAAAGGGTATAAGTCGTAGTGAAAACGATCTTTGAGAAAAGGAGGTCTATGGCTGGTTTCTCAAGGAAAGATAATTTATTTGCCAATAAATGAAATTACGTTAAAATCAAAAGTCATGCGGGTTATTTAGATTCAAAAAGATATGAAATTAGACTTCTTAGACATCTGGGAAAAGTTGTGACCCATATCTGATTTATCAAAACCAGGTAACTTTCGATGGTTTCTTTCATTTCGAACGAAACTAATTTCTATTGGATGATGCTACCAGATAAAATATTCGTGCATGATGGTGAAATTGCGGCTCCTATCACGGTACAATTATTACCAGGTACTCGTAGGTGCAGTTAAAAAACATGTACGAGGACAGTTTGATAGTTTCGCGAATTTCCAAAGCATAACCCTAAATCCAACACTGGTCGTTAATTTTAACGAAAATGGAAAAAAGTGAATTTTTTAAAAATAATTTTTTACTTTAAAAAACCGTCATAGAAACCAAAAAGAAGGCTTGGTAAATACTATGGGGACTCTGCACCATCAATTTCAATGGTTAAAAAGTGGTTTACTGAGATTCGTTGTGATCGTACAAGCACAAATGATGCCAAATGTTCAGGTCGCTCAAACGAGATCGTCACGCCAGAAATGATATTGGACGGATGGTGTTGAATAAAAGTGCATGAGCTGCCTGAGGCTGTAGGCATTTCAACCGAGCAAGTACATAAAGTTTTGCATGAATGTTTGGATATAAAAAGCCATAATATGCGCAATGAGTGCCGCGATTGCAACCATATGACAATTTGGAGACGTTCAAGCTCGAGCGAGTTTTTGCCCAGTTTTGTTACAGCGCACAGTGGCTGAAAATCGTTTTTCATTGGCCAAAATTCTGTAACTTTTGAACCGATCAAAATATTGAAGTAATTTTTATTTTATTGGATAAATATTTAGTTCAGCTTGACTCAGTTTAAATTTCATTAAAATTGATTGAGGACTTTTTAAGGAATTCTAGGTCAAAGTTTAACTTTTGAATTTTTTTAACTTTTAGAGTGAAATATGGGTTTATTATTTTTTTATTTATTAAAAAATTTAATATTTGGAAATTAATAATAATTATAAATATTTTTTGTAATAATGGAATTTTTTTAATGTTACACATAAAAAAATTTTACACTGAAAAAAATAGTAAAATCAACTGGAGATTTTTCTATTACAGAAAAATTAAAAATTTGTTGCTGACAAATTTGCAAATTTGTTTACACTCAAAGAATAGTTACACTTAAAAAAACGTTAATAATATTATCTAAAAAAATTGCTATTACTACAGAAAAATTTATTATTTTTTGCTGTCAAATTTGATAATTTTAAAAACATTTTAAAAATAAAAACTGCAATAAATTTTAATAGCATTTGTAACAATGGTAGGTTCTGTTTATTATTACTTTTTTTACTAATACTATGTTTTTCGTACTTAAATAACAATGAAAGGCAATTATAATTATTATTCATTTGACTCAAATATTGATTGCAAATATTCCATATTTTGTTCTGTGATATCTTTGTTCTTAAGTAGTTTTTTGGCTTCTTCATCTAAATCCCGATGTTCCACTTTCCATTGATTTCGAATACTGGAGATAAACGGATCTGACGTTGCCAATAATATATTAAATAGATCTTCATTTATTGAATTTCGTGAAATTTTTCTAGTATTGTAATCCTTGTTCCTTTTTTCCTAAGCCTCCTCTGATAGATCTCCAAGTGGCACCAAATGATATTTAAAGACATCTTCTCCATGATTAACGATTTTGTGAACTGTTGCAGACATATTTCTCCATGGGTAGTTGGTTGTATATATTTTTGCAGTTTCCTTAGCATAATCTCCAAATTTTCTAGAGTCAATTTCTTCATTGCACGCAAGTACTTCTATGATTATTTTAAATCTGAAAATAAGGTTTAAATCCACTCCTGTTATTTCAGATGCTGTTTCTGGATCTGAAAAGAATCTTCTTGCGGCATTGCCATCATTTGTATTGCCTGACCCTTGTTTTGGGTGATCTATAATCAATCCAAATTTGCGATATTCATCTTGAACATGTTTCTTTTCTTTGTTGGTTTCGTTGTTTCTTATTGATCCTGAAGACCCGAAATCCAAATCATAACTGATTTTTAGTATGTGTTCCATAAGTCGTATTCTTGCATGTAGTGGTGATAATCCAAATTCATATGCATCGGTAATATCTAATGATTTTGTCGGGACTTGGTTTAATTGGGTTGATATTGCTTGGCATATAATGCAGCTGGATGCAGCATTCGTGTTAGTCAAAGCCTGACATCCATCTATCATTGTCAGCACTAATTGGTAGCTTACTTCAATTTGCTGCCCATCTAACAGTAATTGTAATGGCTGTAGTGTTGCAATTTGGGCCTTGATATCAATAACTTCTTTTTTAATGGCATCATGAGTTTCTTTTTTGAATTCAAATTTGATTGGCCTGCAGTATTTCGTAGAAGATGGTGTCTCATTTTTCCAAATATCCATTGTTTGCGTTGTTCTAGTCGAAGGCTCTGAATCTTCCAAAATCTTTTTCAATCGCAATGGTACAAATGATACCATGAACATATCTGAGTCCGAAATATTTTCACATACAACTTGTTTGTATTGCTTTTGTCCCGAAGAACTATCACATCCCCACTTACAAAAAAGAATTAACTTTGTGTTTCCATATTTCTTTAACTCATTTCCTGTTATTGATTGTATCAAGCGTTCGGCTATGTGATCAAGTAGAGATTGTAGTTGTACCTCTGCCGAAATTGGTGTGATTGTAATAGTGTCCTTTGATGGTAAACAGTCCATTTTAGCAGCGGGACCTATTCTTCTGGACCCAAGTGGGCCGGTTGCTTTAAATCGGCAGCCTGTGCAACCTAACCTAACCTAATAGTGTCCTTTGATGGTAAACAGTCCATTTTAGCAGCGGTTATGTGATGATATGCTGGATACATATTTGAACCTTTTTCAATCGCACTCAGCCTGAGCTTAATATATTGCTGTTTTGTTAATTTCAAATCCAGAAATAATGCTAATGCCTCCTCATTTGTGTACTGTATTGCATCACTCGGAGTTGGTATACTTTTAAGAATCCGTTTTGTTCTCACTGGACTAGCTTTAACAACTTTCTCAATGATATCCACTTTTGTTAATTGGTTCTGTGATCGTAATTGATGTAGGAAAGATTCTTTTATATTTGTACAACCAATTGCATCGTTGATATCTTTAAGTTTCCGCCTCTTAGATCTATCGCTGCAGTTGTCCAATGATTTGCGTGGTCTTCCACCCTTATCTTGTTTTGCTGTTTCTGCAGCGACAGTAAGTTGACCTTCTAACCAGTTTGCACTTTTTATATAAAACTTTTGTTTACTGTAGCTAACTTCTTTGTAGCGTTTTTTTAGTGCTTTGACGAAATTAGATAATTGCTCTTGCATTTCGGTGCTACACGAATTTAAGTTTAATTTTATTTTAACGTAACTAAGAACATCTTCCTGATTTTTGTTTCTAAAATACTCTTCGGTCAGTTCTTTATAACTGAAGCTCTCCATATTTTTCTGAATATTTTTATTTGCGTGTTATGTTTTATCCGTACACTTAGAGGATTGACTTATTACTGAGTAATCCCTTATCGAATCCGTAGTTTTATACATTTTTAAATACATATTATTCACACATTGATCATTAATTTCATAGCAGGTAGTGCTTAAATTGCACAAAACTGCACATGTTGTCCATACCTTAATATCAGGTAAAACTGATTAGTATTTCGCCAATATTTGTTGTTGTTGTTGTTGGGTTGTTTTTTTTTCTTTAGTGGTTTAATGTCCAGATTATTGTTATAAAATTGTTTATGACTTTGGTTGACCCTAACATTTGATAAAAGGTAAATTTAGAAAGAGATCATATGTTTACTGTAGAATTTTGTGATAATTTGTGATAATTTTATGACTTATTTTTTGCTGATCAAAACAAAGCCATTAAACCCTTTCGCACGTATTATATTTAATTTTTTTTTAGTTTTACGTAGTCTAAAGTAAAAAAACATAAACTTTTAGGCAAAAAAGTTTAAATTATATACACCATTGTATACGAGTACTTTGGACTAATTTCATTAAAATGAAAAAAAGTGTTCTACCCACGGCTCGTCACGGGTGCAAAAGTATATATAGCGTTAAAGAGGACACTTTCACCTTTCTCCGGGTGGTATAAATTTCTTGTTCCCCTTTGTTCCCTAGAAGTTCTATTCCACTAAAGTTTAAATTTGAGAAAAATATAGCAGTTTCATAAATATTCCGTAACGCCCCTAATATTAAACGCTAGAGCTCTGACCACTTACAACAACTAAAGACTATAATCCTACCAACATTATAAAAAAGACCGCAGGCCATTATCGATGATAGCTTGCGAGTAGTAACCATTTATTTTTTATAAAAAACTAAAAAAACACCTTTTTCTGAAATTAAAAAAAACCGTTGTGTTTGACAGCATGCCACGCTCACAATTATCAATAGTTTAACCTAATTTTTTGGCTACCTTAATGTGGATATATTAGGTGCAAAAGGGCGTAAAAATTTTAAAAATCGGTGACAAAAAAAATTAGACTTTTGGCCAATGAAAAACGGTTTTCAGCCACTGTGCAGCGGACGATACATGGAAACTTCAAGCATAGTCTCCAGATTTAGCACCTTGTGTTCAAATTAAAAAAAATTATCAAACGAAGAGGTTGTCATTGAAACAAACTCCTATTTTGTGGGCGCTGAGAAATCTTATTATTTGGAGGGAATACAAAAAATAGAAAGATGCTGAACTAAATGTATCGATCTTAAAAGAGACTATGTTGAGAAACAAAGCGCTTTTTTGCGGAAAAAAATTTTATTTTACCCAGAAACTTGCGGAATTATCAAACAGCTCTCGTATATTATTTTCTGGGAGTTTAGTTGTAAAATGTTTAAAAAAGCACCTTTACATTGTTATATTGACAGGCTCTAAATAAACATCCAGCATTAAATGTTACATACATTCATACATGATTTGTTGAACTGCATTTTCCTATCAATAATTGTATCATGGGCTTCTATATAAAATATCTGTTGTTTCTTCGAGCTTTAATATTAAAACCAAAGAATTTCTTTTTGCAGTATGAACTGAAAGATTTTTTATTTATCTAATAAGAACAAAACTTAAAAATAACTTCGCTATATAAGGAATTGTTCGGTATAACGAATGTACCTGATATTATATCGTTTGTTTTACCGGGATTAGCCTGTAGTTTTTTTTTTGGGTTTTTGTTCGCATTCGATTGGTTTTGTTGATGAGTCTGCGAGGTGATGCGGGTTATGTTTGTGTAATTGAAAATACTGTTAAATGTTAGACGTTTTTGTAAATTTATTCTTCTCGTTTTCTTCTGGTTTTGGAGATATTTTGTCTGAAATATTTTTATTTGTTTTAATTATAAAAAACATAAGTTTCCTTTAATATTCAATTTCGTTCTTGACTTTATATTTTGAAGTGAATGCAATGGATGAATTCAAGTGTTTCGAAATGCATGTGCATGCAATATGATTCGGACGTAAAAAGAATTTTAATGTTTTCTGAATAATGAAGGAGACTTTTGAAAGCAAATGGAAATTAAGTCATATATTTTTGGCTCTTTTTTCAATTATTATTTATTCTTTCTGCTTTTGTATGATTGATTTCGTAATATTTTATTGCGAATTGCAATTTATGAAAAAGTGTGTCAAGTTGTGAAATAGATATTAATAATTTCAAGTCAAACTATTGAAATTTATTGAAAATTTTGGAGAGCAAGATGAGCACTAAAAAATATGCCAGTTTGGATGTGCTGGAAAAAGTTATTGCACAGGAATGGATCAAAATACCACAAGATCATATTCTTGCAGTGTGCAACTCATTTCTTAACCGTTTGAAGACCATCATAGTCAAGGCAAAAGGTGGGCGCATCGCGCTAAAGTGAATGGGTCCTAAAATTTTAATTATTTCCTCACATTTTGTAATTTTAATCAATAATATATATGGGAGTTTGATCACTTCAATCGCCTAACCCAGTATAAGTAATAAACTTTTCTATTTTATGTCTGAATTGTCTCACTTTGTATGTAAATATATTCATAGTACAAGGGGGAGCAAAATTAATCATCCAATTTTGATTTTGAATAACTTTCTTACTAAATAAAAAAAATTATATTGAGTGATGGAAATTTTTATTTGGACCTTTGCAATTTCTTCGTGTTAAGTGGAAAAGATGATATGTATCCGCCAAGTGGCTGCATTCAGTGTTGATACGCATTCGTGTCCATCGTATAGCATTTTCCATGACTTTGCGCATGATTTCCGGTGATAACTTTTCGCATTCCTATCGAATATTCTCTTGGCGCTTGTTGGCGGAAACCCACGGCTTCCAGTAGCCCAAAAGAAAGAAGTCTCGAATAGTTAATGCTTCAACAAAACGGGATATTACGCGATTAGGAAACGGTAGGACACAATTATTACGCGCTCTAGCGGGGTATAGCGCTCCATTACTTATCTATTTGTATACTGCAGATGTCTAGTTTAAAAATGTAAAATATGATTGACGTACGACGCCATTTCCATAAATTATAACATCTTCCAATAGGATGATTAATTTTGCGCCACCCTATACTTAACACTCGTACAATGTACATATTCTATTTCAAAACGCCCGATTCTTAGAATCAAATTCTATTAAATGCAAATTGACTGATTCCTGCTTATTGTTTTCAGCGTTTAGAATTTTTTTTTTCAAAACTTAAACGTCCATTCCACTACGTCACGTATGTGGCAATTATTCCGATCGATTTTAAGCACATGTCTGTGTGTATTAGGAAATCAAACTAGAACAAGTTGAAAAAATATCGAAAAATTATATGAATTATTTCAAACTTTTGCTAAAACTAAAACCTCATTTTAAGAAATGAAACGCCTGAGAAAAAATCAGAAACAAAAAAATCTTTTGCATTTTTCATACAAATTTGAAACGTTTTATTTTATAAATAGACATCATATTCAATTAACTAAACATCAATGGCCTTGAAGGAACTTTCTTCTATTAACTAAACCAAAAATTACCTGAAAACAATGTCCTGAATATAAAACTTGAAAGAATTTTTCGAAAAATGAAAATCTCTGTATTTAAAATAATTAAAAAAGTTTTTAATTTTATAAAATTATTAATATTTTTTTTTATTGTTTTATTTTTTAAATTCATGGCATAATCAAATCGTTTACAGTACCAAAAATACTTTTCACATTATCGGACAGATATCGCTTAACTATATATTCTGCTTATAACAGAGCATAAAACTTAAAAAGGTAATTATTGTGAGTGGACGGCAACTTGAGAGTCAGAACTAGTTGATATAATCGAATCGCTTGTATTAGTATCAGAATCATCAAAGCTAAAATCACTTGGGTCAACGATACTGTCTTCGTCACAGGTCGCCAAAGTGCTGTCACAATCTGTGAAATAACCACTGGAGCTGCAAGAGCTGAAAGTAAAAAAATTATTTATTTATTAAATTCAGTTTTTTTTATATATTTCAATTAATTCTTACCTGTCCTCATCAAAAAAAATATAGTAATTCAAGCGTACAAAAATTCGATCCATAATTTTTAATAAAATTTTTCAATACTTGAGTTTAAGTGTTACTTGTTGAATTTGTGAAATGGTTTTGATGGCTTGTGTCTTGAGTTTTTATAATTTTGCTAGATGCTTAATAGCTTGCTCAACTATTCAGGTAGAAAAAAAGGTAATTTTGAATTTCATCTCATTAGTTAATGGGGAAAATCCCACATGCTTATGATCCTCACTAATTTAACTTTTAGTTAAAGGAAGTTTCCTGTGCGGATTAGCAGATATGTAGCAATAAAACCATTTGTATGTAAAATGTGATTAAAGGTGGCATATGTTGGTAAATTCCGCGAATAGAGCAATTAGTATTCTAAGAAATTATCATAATAATATTCAAAAAGATTTTGTTGAAACTTTTTGTATTTAAAGTGTTTATGAAAATTGTATACAAAAACTCAAAAAAACATATTCGGTTATTTCCAAGATATTTTCATTTTAAATCGATATAGGTACTTAAGTAATTACTTCCAGCCTTCTTCAAATTTGTTAAACCCTGCCAGCGTTGCGAATTGAGGAGATTTTTCCCCGGATGAATATTTTAATTTGGGGATCTAGGGATTTTTCGTGGAGAATATTTTTATGCTAAACTTAATTTTTCTTTAACGTTTTTTTACTTTCATACCAATATATTTTTTATATATATAATCAGAAATGAGACTGCTAAATTGATCGGAATATTGCTAAATTTATTCTCCCCAGTACGTTGGCGGACAGTAGAAATTAGTTGTTGGCAAGTGAAAGGACATTTGCTATAAACTTGTAATTTTTTAGATAAAAGGTTTTTGCAACAACTATATGTGCTGAAGGTTTGTTTGTATTGTCATTGAAACCTTCCTAACTGCTCATATATGAAAATAAAATGAGTTTTAAAAGGTCGTTTAAATTATATTTCAATACTTTTTAAGGCATTCCGCGTCGGCGTATGCAGTTTCGTCCAAATACCTGAAACAATGATAGACGGCATTTCACGTCATGCCCCTATATTTGCTAAATTTATAGACGGCTTGTTCGCCAACGTGCTAGACAATATCAACCCCTGTGCGCGATATTATCGTATGTTACAAAAACTAAAATGTACATAAGACCGTTTTTATTACTATTTGTATTGCTATTATATAATACAAAACTGTGCATTCTATTATCTCCATGACTATTATATTTATTGCTATAATAATTTGTCAACAGATTAATTAATAGATTTAGAACCCAAATTTAGAATCGAAAAAAATCGATTTCATAAAAAGTGTAACATTCGATAATTTCGCGCACAGGTGTCGATATATTTAGCAATGAAGTATTCCGATGAAATCGAGGAAGTAACGCCTACTTATTTTGTGTGAAGATAATATACATAAGTATGTAATACATATTATGTATGTATACATACATATTTCTATTGCTAAAATCATAAAGAGGTTTCTTTTTTGCCGTTTCCCTGGTGTTGTCGTTTGGAGCAATGGAAAAATTATGATTTTTTACAGCGGTTTTCACAAATCGCGTTTGTCGATTTTTGTTTAGTATCCTTTATACTTTGACGATTTTTTTACTTCGCTACTTTTTGCTCAACATAACCTCTACGTATGGCAAAAGTCAAGCTCTAAAAATATATTTTTGTTTTGCGACCAATATCGATGATATTGATACTGCTGAAGAAATATTTAAAAATTTGAATGACAGTAACGAGCGTTACTTTTATTTTTTTAAATAAATATGTGCTAAATTTTATGAATAATCTAAAGAAAATTTAAGGAATTGAAATTCACAACATGCACTATGAAATAACGAAACTTTTTTAAAATGTTTTAATAAATCTCTTAGTAGATGATTGTATAAAAAATACGCCTCTAAATCGAATTGATTTCCATAACCGTAAATTTTTTTTAAAATGAAAGAAATTTATATTGTAGCGTGTATGTAAAAGAAATGTTAAGACAATATATAATTGATGTTGAAAATTTCAATCAATTTATTGATAATAATTATTGAAATAAAAAAAAGATTTGTTATCAAATTATAAAAGGTTTAAATTTAATTACACCATCTGTGATTTTGAAAAAACAAACTCCGACATTTGTCCTTCATTAATAGGTTTTCCTAATCTAGTCTCTAAAGAAAAATATGAAGATATTGAGCACGAAATAAGAGAACTAAGATTTTTGGGGACAGCGCATTAAATGTAGATATATTTTGAAAAAGAGGAAAGTCAATGAATCTACCAAACAATAAACCTGTTTTTCCATATTTATGTGAATTTTTAAATAACTTAAAGACTTGACCAAACTCTTTAGCTAATGTTGAAAGAATATTTATCAAAATTAATCTTAATACTCATTGCAAACAGGAACCCTTGGGGGGAGTCTTTTTTTTAAAAGATTATTTAAAAAATAATTCCTCTGAATGTTACAAAGTTAGCATTACAAAAAATATAAAAAAAACAACTATGATATGTATTTATAGTATTTTTTATTTTGTAATTATCCAATTTAAATCCTTCTTTCGTACTTTATATATACATATGTTTGTACGCGTATAAAATTTAATAAATAAAAAAATGAATTCGAATCTACTTATGAGTTGCAAGTTTATGAAAAACTGTATAATAGTATATTCTAAAGAATTTATATTTAAATTAAAATATAAAACGTATCATATAAAAAATAAACGTTTATTTTGGAAAGTATATAACCTGTTTCGACACAAAATCTCTACAAATCTTGCTTTGGATTGAATAAATTGTTTAAAGTTTTTGTTGTTTTTAAAAAATCTGTTGAATTGTTAATTTTTAAATAAAAGATTGTTGTGTAAAACAGAAGATTTTTGAGTGACAACTTTTTATTAAATACTGACGATTTTTACGATTTTATTTACAAAATTTTACGATTTTTCTGAAGATATAACTAGCAGGCCTGGTTTGTAGTGGTAACGGACAAGGCTTATCCATTTTACTTTTTGCAAAGTTTAAACCTGTACAGTTTTTCATTACACTTTTTTGTGGTTGGCTGTCTCATTTTACGTAACGCTATTTTCGACTTTTTAACATGCCTCGTCCAGTGTGCACTGTGCAATATGTGTACAATAATAAGTTTGAAATATTTTATTAAAAACTGCTATTATGACCCACATGATACGAAAGGCTTAATATTTCAAAAATAATAGTTTTTAAACACCATTTGTTAACAAGTATTTTCAATTAAAATCAAGCTGAAATCGCTAATACCTTAACTGTCGGTTTTTATAAAATGAAAACAAAGTTGTAAGTGAGAATTAATATAATAAAATGCGAAAAAAGTTTTTGTTTTCAATATAAACTATCACTCACAATTTGGTTTTCATTTTATAAAAACGGGCGGTAAATGTTTATTTTCAAAATTTAACTGCTTTTGAAATCGCTAGACTTGACACTAAAATGGCTGAGCTACCAACTTAAAATTATGCATGGCATTCAGCTTTTGTATATAACATGACTGATTGTCAAAATAAATTGTAAACAACAGTAAACACGATTGTAATTGAAATTTGCATTGGAAGGAAGAACGGGTTTTGTTATTTCAATAAGAAAACTGCATTAATTTACTAAAACGGTAAAGATGAACGAAGAATTTTGTAAAGTTACTCGCAAGAAATGGATAGCACATAAGGGTTTGCAACGCAGAATCAGACGTATCTCAGATAAAAGTTATGACAAAGATTGTCCAGATGTGGATGTCGATAAATTTGGAAAGTATGCAGATTTTATTAAATAAAAACTTGCCACCCCTTACTTACTAATTCGTATTTAAAGGAAAATGGAAGAAGCCTGCCAACAAATGGTAGAAAGTGACTATTTTACACAATCTTTGAAAACTGTCAATGAAGGTTTAATTAAACTTCAAACGGATGCACTACAAAATTCTTCGAAATCTCATATCGAACGGTTAGTTTGTTTTGGCATTGGACCGTTTACACGCAACTTTCAAGCTTTGCACCAATTAGCTTTTATACTTTCGCTACAAAAGCATTTTAATATAACAGAAGCTTTATATTTCGATCCAATTTTTCGCCAAAGTGAAAAACAGGTGTTAGAGAAATTTAACTGTTCAGTTATGAGTGAAAATTGTGAAGCTAAATATGAGGCCAATATACCAACACTTTTCTATATGCCCCACTGCCCCAGCTGTTTAACCAATAATCTGCTTTGGAAAAACTGGCAGAGGAGGTATTTGAAAAATATAATTTTAATCAATAACAGTTTTGATAGCCTGTCTTGTAGCAAGCCTGAAAGAATATTACGTTTAGATTCTTCTTATATATTGGACATTATGCCTTATACGCAGGAAATATCTATAGAAGATGATTATGATGTACGTAATGTTTTCAACGATTTATCGATACATGTTTTTCCGGAAAACAATTTGCCATCTGAAGATTCTAAGTTTTGGGAAGTGAAGGAAGCACCAAAGTACAATGATGTGGAAATGATTTCTGCGGAAGATTTTGCCAAATTAAGCATAGAATAAATATAGCTTTAAATAATTAAAGACATGTATTCGTCTTATAAGAAACAATTTTATTTAATAATTCAAAAAATATTTAAAGTAGTTTCTTTCAAAAATTCAACATTTTACGATCCAATGCCACTTCGTCTTGTAATTGCTCCAACTCCCTCTTAGCTATTATGGCAGCAAACTGGCGTCGCTTTTTTCTGATTCGCTTTATTTTTGAGTTATTAAAATCAGGTTTCTTGGATTCTTTCAATGGTTGTACCACCTTATTAACCTTGGAATGGAATGAGTTATTACTAAGTGGCATTTTGCCTTTTGCATGAGGAGAAAAAGAAGCAGGCAAAATTTTATGTTGTAAGTGCATTAAACTGCAAAGATTTGCATCAATGGGCAGACCATTTTGTTGTGACATAAATTCGATATCTGTGACATTACTATTAAGCAGTTTATGTAGATGAATAGTATTTTGAGTTATTTCTTGGGAAGGTTTACAAAGCAAAAGTTTGTCTCTAAACTTTGGATTATAACGCAGCATATAATGACCCAAGGGCATATTGTGCAACATTTTTAGAAACTCGAAGAGATTGTTAAGCAATTGATTGCAGTTAATCTGATAATTTGTATATAAAGATTCTTCCAATTTGCGTTCATTTAATGGTTCTTCGAGCAGGGTTTGATAATTTGTAGTAGATAAACGCAGGCAGGTACTTTTTGACGCATTAGTAAGT
The DNA here is from genome assembly GCA_956483585.1 of Gymnocheta viridis. Taxonomy (NCBI): domain Eukaryota; kingdom Metazoa; phylum Arthropoda; class Insecta; order Diptera; family Tachinidae; genus Gymnocheta; species Gymnocheta viridis. The sequence goes on from OY101440.1 coordinate 121,205,282, forward strand.
TTAAGTTTGAACCATTCTTTAAGAATTTCACATTTTGTTAATACTTCACAACCTAATCTCGGTTTGTGCTCCAGTTTTATGGCGACAGATTTATTTTCCGCAAAAGAGTCCCAAGAAGTAAACAATTGTAAGTACTCATCTTCCAAATCTGACAGTTGCCACTTCGTCAAGGTTTTTGAAAATTTACAAAGCTTGTCTGCAGTAAAATTAGATTTTATCATATACTCTTGTAAAGACAAAACCTTGAAAACGGCAGTGTTATTTGAATAAAAATTTGTATTTAAGTGTTCTATCGTTTTGGTTTGTTTTAAAGAAAGCATTGCGAGTGCAGCTTGTTCTACTACTTGTACATAGGTGTGCAAGCCGCACTGCCTTGAAGGTAAGGGTAGATCCATAATTATATACTTTTTAAAACCATTTTCAGTCTCTTTTATATTTAACAACATTTCTGTAGACATATCAATGTAATCTCCGGCTGTGAGTAGAAATATCAACGACTCCAATGGTATGTAAAAATTAGGACTTTCATCCACTACCTGTTGCACCATATTTACAAAACGTATTTGTAAGTTATCCTCCAAAGATTCCTTTAAATCCTCCGAGTTTTCGTAAACTTGGACATAAGAGCTAATTGAGTGATTAAGTTTTTTCAATTCTTCCTTCATGTTATATTCCCAACAGCATTGCTCTCCAACTATGCTAACAGTTTCTTGATTTGTTATCTTGACAAGCTGATCTCTTAAAACATTTTTGCATTGCCGTACATTCGGTAATCCCAAATGCGTATTATACGATTCTTGGGGGTATCTCTTCATCAATCGAGCCGCTTTGCTATTGTACCAGTTTTCATATAATTCAAAAAGTTTTCTACATGGTGCATATATTTGTTCTTTTCTTTGATTAAATTCAATAACAAACTTTTGAAAATATTGATTTTCTTTTAATCTGGTTTTTTCCATTCTGTACCAATTATACATATCTTCTTCTTCAACCTCCAAAGACTGTTGTAAGAGTCTTAAAACACGAACACCTATTTCGTGTTCTTGCTCGGTCAGCAATGATTTCTTGGAGCAATTAAATATTTTCGTTTCATCCACTTTAGAATAATCATAACAGATCTTAGTAATAGGTTTTTTAGTACGTGGATCTGTAATAGTCGCATTTGATAAATTTATGCTCTCCGCCTTCTGTTGGGGTTTTAAAAAATGTGGATCAATTTCATTAAGACACTGAAACAAGCAGTCTTGTTCATCTTCCAACGGTTTATCAAAATACGAATGGTTATGTTGGTTGCGAAATATTGCATTTCCTTTGTATTTGGTTGAATCAAAATTAGACATTTTGGTCTTAAATTAAAATAATTAAATCAAGTTTCAGTACACAAACAGCACAATTCTTAAATGTAAACAATATATAATGTGTTTATTAGCATTGCCAGCTTTTAATTTTCAAATCAACTCGTTAATGTTGCGTATTGCCAAGGCACAATAATATTCACAAGATTCACGCCAGACCCAGTATAGATTATTTTTATTAAAAACCACTAATAAGAAAAATTATATATACTTCTAAAAACAAACGACAATAAAGTTGTGTTTGTACCACGTTTTGAAGAAATGAATTCTTTGTTACAAGGACTTGATCGATAGTGTAAACACAAATTTCGTCAAGAGCTACAAAATTTGGAAACAAAAAAATTTATTCTTTTTTATGAAATGCAAGATTGTGAAAGATGTGAAGACGAAATCGTACGGAAAGTTGTTAGATAATAAGAAAAAACTAAAATAGTTCATTAAAATTTTTTTGTTACCAATAAAGCGCATTCTTTTTTCGTATTTTCCATGTTTGCGTGTCCAAATTTATTTATTTAATTTATTTAATATATAATGGTTTGAGTGTCAAAAGTGATCGATAGTCTGGACAGACAAAATTATGATTCAATACTGACGAATTTTTAACTGTCACTCAAATTCAATTGTGTATGCATACTCACCTAATTTCCCATTTGAAGTTGATACCAAAAGTTGTAAAAATTTATACTTAATTTCTCATCCATAAATATACAAGTTAAAAAGTTGGAGTAACATGAAATATCAAAAACAAACATGAAAAACACTAATCTGCACTTATTCTATCCCGTTTGCTGCTCTCCTCGTTCACACACAAATTAAAAACTCGAGACTGAGCAAATATGTAAAAACTAAACGTTTAAGTGCCGCCCTAGAAAATTTCTCAACAAAATATACATTCACAGTTTTGTAGAAAAAATTTTGTTTTTGTCACAATAAAAAGAACATAATATAATTTCAAAAAGTTTTTTGTTGATGATTTTGATAAGCACCAATGAAATGCATGTATATAGACTTTTAAAAAAGTGTGAGTGGATAGAAACCTGAGGCGAATCTTGACTGTGTAACCCTCAAGTAACCTAGAAGGTCAAAGTGCCATATTAATTTTGAAAGAATTATTCTAAAAACTACGATAAATCATCCAGTCTGGCAGCTATGAACACATGTTTTTTACTTTGCGTGTGTGTGCGAATAAAATACAAAGTAGTTTCACAGGGTAATTATTACTTTGTGGTAGTTTGTGGAATAAAATAAAACCACAGCTAACTAAAAAACTAAAAAATTCTTAAATTTTGCATGGATTTATTTAAAAATGAGTGACGGTTTGTTTGGTTTTATAAAATGAAAGCATTTTTAAAATTGTCCTTATTTTTTAGAGGAAATCATAAAAAAACGTTTGCTTATTGATGGGGATGGCACTGGCGACGACCGGCGTCTTAATATGCTGCTCAAACAATTTCTCAAATGGATGTATTCTAAAAACGACTCACCAGAAAATAAGTGAGTTTCTGTTTTTGTTTCATATCTAAAATATGTCCAACTATTTCTTTATAACGCATAAATCTTCAATTCTGTTTGCCTTAAAGCCGAAATTTACTTCCACGTATAGTCAGTTTGGTGACTTAGGCATAATTAATCTTGTTTTTACTCTTCGAGCAGATTCTTTATATTATGAAGATAAGTACAATTTACTATTTACGATGGGCATTCAGTAAAAATTGTTCTCTTTGAATAGTTTCCAGCACCCCCTCCGTAACATTTCTGGAACTTAAGTTTCTTGTTAGAATAATGTATGGTGTATTACATACATATGTCTTCCGTGATCATACCTTAGATAAAACAATGATAATGCATTATCTTGTGATGTTACACAATATTGCGAACTGAATCTACAATTTTATTAATTTACAATTAATGTTTTTTAAATTGTCTCAAATCAATCGTTTGTAATTTAGTTTCTTTCTATATTTCTATTGGATTGAAAACGGGATTCCAATTCACTTCCGATTGTGAATAGATTCATGAAAAGTGTATTTTTAGCTCCTTGAAATCTTACAACTATGTAAGAATTGGCTTTATATTAAATTATAACCGTTATTTCTTAGATTCTTCTGGGACCTACTTTTTATTATGCTTTATTTAGCTTATCTTGTATTCAAAATCCTCCACATAATTAAAATAATAACCTGATATCTATACTATAGTTGACTCTTATGGAAAATGAATTGATAATGAATGATTGTTCAATTCCCAACCTATTGTTGAATTAGTCGTGGTTGTATAACTGTTTTTGGTAATTTTTATATAAACATTTGCTTAGAAACATGTTTAAGTGGAAATTACCAACGACATACAGTAGGTTGTGAGTTGAACAAATATTTATTAGAAAACTAAAATAAATATTAAATTTATATTAATCGAGATTGCCTCGATATCTTTTTTCAAAGATTTATAAAACTTTTGTTTGTTTTTAAATGTTTCAAACATTTAAAAATTAATTTAAGGTCTACTGATGATTTGCCTTAAGCACCAATGAAATGCATGTATATAGACTAGCTAAAAACCCTCAACAAACAAAAGCTTTTTAAATCTAAAATAAATATTTCCTACTTTTATGGGAATTTTTAAATATCTAATTAGTGTTCTAGATGCACTAATTGTTCCAAATATTATTTAAAAATACATTGAAATGGATTATGGAGGGGTAAACGTAGCTAGTTTCTATGCCCATGTCACTGTTGCTAAAGTAGATCATCAGGGAACCTTACCCTAAATAAATATTTTACGTATTGAAGAGAAAAAGTCACAAGGCAATGATCCATACCTAACAAAAAAGACTACTTAAAAATAACTTGTCATCAGCTTTCTTGTAGTTAGAGGCTCGTTTTAAGTTTTAAAAATAGTACACAATATCCACCTTTAATGCTTTTTTATTTCACCATACCTGTATTTATTATTTGAATTGTGATACATAATATAAAATAAAAATAAAAACAAGTATTCCCCTATTATTTAGTCAAATTATATATGATCGCTTAATGGCACAATTAGCTCAATGCCAATTTGCTGCAGCTAAAACTGAACGCACAAGTCAAATGATTGATGAAGAACTTGAAAACTATCAAAAGCTTTCGAAAGCTATCGAAAATAGTATTGAAGTGGCCAAGATAGAATTAGAAGAAAGTAAAAAAGAATTAATCATAGCAAAGCAAATACGTAAAAATAAAATGGAATATGATCAACTCGCTAAGGTGATAAAACAACAACCAGATCGTAAGGAGACCCAGAAACATATAGAATGTCTACAAAAGGAACTGGCGGAGTTAAATGAGAAGAAACTGAAATTAGAGCGTAAATTTGAAAAGCGCCAGAAAGATTTTGCTGTTCTAATGTACGCTGTACGTGAACTAGAAGCTCAATTGGTCGATGATAGTTCCAGCGATGACGAGGACAGTAAGTCTGATGACGATGTAGTTGTGGGCTCTGGCAGCATCAACAATATAACAGCTCATCATCAAATAATTGAAGGTTTGAGTGATGACGAATTGGAGGCTGGCTCACAGTCAGGTAAAAGTGGACGGCACAGTAGAGGATTAATGGAAAGAGGGATTAAGGAAGAAATTAATAATGATGAAGGCGACGATGCAAAAAGCATCAAAGATCCTATGTCTGTCGATGAAGATGCTATTTTAGAGCTAAGCATTGATAAAGATGAAAGTGATGTAAAAATGGAAGAAGTGGCAGGCAATGCTACTTAAAATTATGCTAAAAAAGTATCACATTTTCTAAGTTTTTTCTTTTTCTTTATAAGTGAAAATTAAAAGCTGTTTAAAAAAACGTTAATTACCCGCCTTTTATTTTGACGAAAAAATCAGTGACAAATACATCACTGCATATGTTTCAACTCTGCTTATTTTTGACAGCCATCCGTACTTTGTTTTGTGTCACAGCTGTTGCGTAAAAAAATCTTGTAATATGCAATAATCAAGTAAGAAAATTTAATATTTTCCATAAATTATTTAACAGTTTTAAGTTTTTCAGTATGACAGCTACGAAAACCTTACGCTCTCTACTCCAAGAACTTCGTAACGCCTCTGCTAATGGCTGCATTAAAAATTCTTTAGCAGCACGTTATATATTGGCTCAATATAAGAAATTCTCTACCACGGATCAACAATTATGCAAAGCACGCGATGAGGCCCTGTTTTTGGGTCAAACCTATCTCACATACTTGTCCAGTTTGCGTAAATATAATGAATTATACAACGAATATCATGGTCGAGGTGAAAGAACAGTAAAGGAAACTGCTGATATGGTGGGATTTAAACTTCCAACAGATCCTAAGTAAAAGAAAAACATGGTCTTTAAAAATAACGATTCATTTAGCTTTTAGTACATTTGTTTTAGTTTAATAAAAACTGCTTCATTGAAAATGAATTAGCGTAATTTTTATATTTAAAATGTATAGTGTTAAACAGTTTAGAATAATTTAATGTTTGGAATCAATCCATAAAACTACCATTAGCAGAGCAAGTTTTGTATGGCATATTCAACTTCCTATTGATATCTACATAAGATGAGATTTTTACGTCTGACTTTATAGTGCTATTTACTGAACCTAATTTAAACGTGTGTGTTAATTTCTAATGATTTTTGTTATTATATCCATTGCAATTTTTTAACCTACAAAGTTCCCAAAAGTTTTGGGAATATCTGTAAAATTTAATAATTTTTTCAGGAAAAAAACTGCATAGTATTTTTAAAATCTAGAAAATTAAATCCACAGCCACTTTTTCATATTTTACTCGTATTTAAGTAAATTAATTTTTATTAAAATATTAAAATATATAACATGTGTGAACATACACACTTTATTAAAAATAAAAAACGGAGACAATAATAAAATAATGTTCAATTGCTTATACGGTATATATGTAAGTATGTATGTATGTACCAGTGAACGACAAAGGTATACCATTTTCAATACATAGCACATATCGATATTCAAAAGTGTAGGATAATTAAAATGTAGGGGTACAAACAAATACGTTCACAGAAAGCAATGACTACAAACGGGTTACAATATAAAAAAGTGCGCATATCGATAGGTGTAGCACAAATAAATATAAAATGCTTTTTGTATTGCTAGGAATACGTACAAATATAGATACATATGTATCGATGGGTATTCATAAATATGACTATAAGAAACAATGTTGTAGTGTTTGAAAAAAATTGGTTGCAAAAATATGAGAATAAGAAATAATTTATTTTTAACTTATATTTATTTTAGTTATTTCTCGTATGTTCTTGTGTAAAAAAGATTTTTGCATTAAAGCATTAAAAAGTCACTGAGTCATATCGCAAAAATACGCAAAATTTCCAAAATTTAGAAAAAGCCGTACAATCTTCTCAAACGAGCTACAAATGCAAGGAATGTGAAAAACTCGAAAAAAACCGCAAAAATTAAGAAAATTCGCAATAAATTCCAATAATTGAGAAAATTAAAATGTTTAATATAATTTAAAAGTCGATGAAGCAATAAAAAATAGAAAAAGTCACCCAAATTGCAAAAAACGCGAAATTCCGCAAAAATTAAATTGCTGTCAAAGCCTTATTTGACATACATATGTACTGGCGGTATTCAGTGTTTGGTGCAAATGATCTTGCGAAAGTGCAAATGCAAAAAATCCTACCTTTTTTGTTAAATCCAACAACAAAATATACAGGGTTCCCGTTAAGTGTCATAAAAAAGCTACGATATTTTGCATTTGCACTTTCGCAGGAGCGTTTGCACTAAACAATGAATACCGCTACTATGTATATTACATTCCTTAAGTTTTTAACTCTATTTATGAAGTTTTACGCCTTTTCGAAGTTTTTTAATTTTTCGCTGTTTTTAGCTATTTTTGCAATATGAGTGATTTCTTGTTATTTCATTGCTGTATTGACTTCCAAATGATATTATATATTTTAAGTTTTCCAAGGCTTGGAAGTTTTGGAGAATTTTCGCAAATTTCTACTTAATATTAACATTCCTTTCCTCTTTTAATTCTTTTTAGAAGATTTCACGAATTTTTTCAATTATGCAAATTTTTGCGGATATTCGTAATTTTCGTGAGCAGCTTACTTTTTTTCGTTTCGGTCGCTATTTATAACTAGGGATATTCATCCATTTTTAAGCTTTTGTTATTCTCAAAAATGTTTGCAAAATTTGCGCATTTTTCAATACAACTTTATCGCATTTTGCTTGAAATTGTTTCATTATAATTACGCAACGAAATCCATAATACAAGTACAGACAAAATTTCTGGCAATACTTATCAAACAAAAATTTGAAAATAAATGTGCTTATAGTCATTGGAGTACCTATCGATACATATAGCTACGCATGGATATAAACAAATATGAGCATGAATACATACAGGTATAAAACATAATGCGCACCGATACATACAATTATGAAATTGAACAGATACGAAAAATATTTTGTGTTGAAAATATTCAATATACTTATGCTAGAGTAATTTATTTATTGTTATTATCCTAAAAAATATGCCAGACTACTTTTATGAAATTCTAAGTAAAATATTCAATTGTTGTTTAATTAATGGCATATTTCCCCGTACTTTCAAAAAAACAAAAGTAATACCGATTCATAAAAAGGTAAAAGATCCCAAACTACTGGATAAGGTCTTTGAAAAAATCATTCGTAAAAGATTAGTTGATTTTGCAGATCAAAATAATATTATTAACCACCAACAGTTTGGATTCCGTAAGGAACACTCTACCGTACACCAAATAAAGCGAGTTGTAAATTATATCGAAGATAACATAAGAAATCGCAAGAGTACTGGCATTGTTTTTCTCGATATAGAAAAAGCTTTTGATACCATCTGGCACAATGGGATGTTATACAAACTCAATGCATTAGGTTTCCCTTTATATTTACAAAAAATTATACAAAGTTTCCTAAAGAACCGTACATTTGTTGTGTGTGTTGACGGGGACTTCTCAACAGAAAGAACAATCCTAGCGGGATTGCCACAAGGGTCAGTACTATCACCTACACTCTACTCATTGTATACATCTGATGTTGAGGTGCACAGAAATCAGGAATGATGACAGTGCTTTTATATGCAGTGGAAAACTTTCAAATGCAATAATCAAGAGAATGCAGGAGAGCCTTACCACAAGCCAAAAATATTTTAATAAGTGGAAAATAAAAGTAAATGATAATAAAACGCAGGCTATTATATTCCCATATAATAAATCACCAAAACGTATTCCTACTAAAATTTTGTACTGTCGGGGAAACGTGATTCCCATCAAAGATGATATTAAATATCTAGGTATCACTTTAGATAAAAAACTCAAATTTAAACAACATGTGAATTACATTTGTGATAAAGTTTTAAAGTGTGGACGTGCTCTATACCCCATACTTAATTGAAGGTCTAAGCTCAACCTCAAAAATAAGATATTTTTGTACAATATGTGTATTAGTCCGATACTGACTTACGGCAGTCCAGCATGGTTTCACAAAACTGCTAAGACCCATACAAAAAAGCTTCAGATTATCCAGAACAAAACTTTAAAAATAATTCATAATCTTCCCCCTAGATTCCCCACTGACTTACTGCACAATAGATTTAAACATAAAAAGTTAAACGCGTTTGCCAATGATCTGACGCTGTCATTTAATGAAAAATGCAGATTGTCTAATTTTGAAACAATAAGAAATTTACTAAACAGTAGCTGAGATAATTTTGTTAAAAAGAATCTTACTAGCGATTGTTTTATCAAATTTCATTATAATATTTTCAAAGTTTACAGGAGGTTTTTGTGACAAATTTTCCTCAAGACAGTATTATTAATAGTTTCCTTATTCAATTATAAAATTTAATTGTTGTAGTACGTAATTAAAATCTCATAACATTGTACCTTATTTAGTTTATAAGATTCGTGAATAAAAGATAAAGAAAGAAAAAAAATTTATTTATTATTCTATCGTTTGTCGTTCTCTGGTAAGTACATACATACTGCATGTTGAGAAACATTTTTTAAATATATTTAACTGTAAATCGCTTATATCAAATTCATATGTAGATACATATTGTCATATGATTTCAAAAAAGCCCTAAGTTACAAAAAAATCAAAATCGACTTCTTGATTGATTACTATCCACCATATAAAAATACATGTCCCTGGAAAATTTTACATATTAAACTTGTGTTAATTCCTTAATAAGAAATAAGCTTAAACTGAAACAATTTTGAAAAATATTAGTTAACTTTTCACATTAGAGAGTTTTTTGCTTGGCCTCTAAAATTTGTTCAATGTAACTTAGGCCTTTAATGAATTCCTATGGCGATATATAATATGTACATATTAAAAATTAGTAAAAAATTATGCAAAAAGACTTACTTTTCATTAATGTTCATGACAAATCTGGAGATACATTGATATAAAAACATTGGGAATTTTTAAACATTAAGTAATCTGTTGTGAACAAAACACCTACTAAAAATTCAGTTTCCAAATGATTTCGAAGTTTTGTTTTATTAAAGTTCTTAAACTGGAAATATTCTTTCGCATTTAGACAAACTAAACCCTAATTTTATTCTACTTAGTTTTCTTATGCTATATCTTTGATGTCCCTTAATTCTGTTTTGATCTTCCATCGTATCATATCGTACACGATTTTTTGAGATTCCAAACTTTTCATCATAAGCAGTATTTAGAATATGAATATGCTTGTAGATCATTTTTGTAATGTTTTTGCTGGAGGCAAATTGCGGCTTTCGATATCGAACGAAATTTTCATACAATTTAAAAAAATTTTTTATGGGATTTCGTTCGATATTGAATGCCGTAATTCTCCCCCAGCTTTTAGACATTCATACGTATTTGAGTACATTCGTAAATGTAGTTAATTTTTATTTTTTTATTTTATTTATTAAAGTCACCAGCCAAGCCCTTAGGGCCAAAGTGGTCTACAAGTTTAAATTCATAAGTAGGCAACTACTAATAATAAAAAAGTTATTAATAAAATTAAATATAATATTCTCTTATTTTTTCGACCTTTTTTTTAATAATTATAAAAGATTTCTCCAAGCTTTAGGTCAATTTATATAAAAAATGTGTATTATTTATTTTTTAATTTTTTAAAAATATCGATATTTCGCCAATATCTTTGATTGGCTTCTTCAGAAAATTAAAATATTTTTTCATTTTGATTTACATTATTTTAAAAAATTTTACAATTGAAAAAAAAAAAACAAATATTGATAAAATTAGAAATGAAAAATTAAAAAAAAACAAAAACAAACAAAAAAAAAATTAAAAATATATAAAAAATTAAAATACAAAATTTTTTTCTTTATTTTGCGGATACATAAACTTGTTTGATCTTCCATTAGATCAGCTCAACTTGAAATTGTTTGCAAACTATTGCAGCAGTAGATAAAATATTGCCGTAGTTGCAGCAATATGCCGTGGCACTTTCAATTGTTTTTATAAAGAAACTTTTAACGAAAAAAGTGCACACAAGTGATGCTTTTCGAACTTTAAAAATCCGGTTTTAATAGTATTTTTTCTCAAAAACTTTTTAGAGTAATCAGTCGTACTTAAGTGGACGTTGTGTTACTGACATTCTTTCCATTGCAAACCAATTCTTCAATTGAAACCATTGAATAAATTATAGAAATTTATGGAAAAAGTTCAAAATAATCACCCTGAACTCTTTAATATTTCTTTAAATTCATTAAAGTAAATAAAATATGTAATCAGAAGCACAAGCAAACAACCAATAATTGGTATAGTAAAGAGGAGCAGCAGTTTGTCACTTTTATCTTTATGAGATGTAAAAGCAGGCAGACAAAAGCCATATATGTACATACATACGTACATGAGCATATGTTAATAGGAGGGTAGCTACAATTTAATTTTAGTTTTATATAGGGTGTGGTTTCGTTGGGCTGCAAAGCTCGCCAGGTCCAAATTTCCGAATCGTCTCATACGTGAACGTAAAACTCGTCACGTAAAAATACACTTCGTATTATGATATACATATGTACGTGAACGCGCTGTGTATTTAAAAAAATCGGGATTAGAACATCCGTGATCGATCGTATGAGCGAACGTGAGAGTTTTACGAATTCTCACTTTCGTTAAATTTCATATAAATGTAAATTGATTAAAAATATTGCGAATAAATTAAATTTTCTTAAGATTATTATGATCCAAGAATTAATTATAACAAATTAAATATAAAACAAAATTGTTCGCAAGGAAAAGATACACCAAAACGTAATCGATTTTACAAATCTGTAGGGAATATTGATGAACAAATCTTCCTCGCTATCACTTGAAGTTAAAAAACGAGAAGTGTCTTGAGTAGGGTTCTATAAGTCGACTTTCGATTAATCGACTAGTCGACTTTTTGTAGGCAAAAGTCGAAGGTCGACCTTTTATGTGAAAAAAAGTCTAAAAGTCGACTTTTGCTTTCGACTAATCGACTTTTTTTATATTTTTTGCTTTTGCTGGTTTTCCGTGAAACAAACAATACACTGTGGTCAACTTCGATGTTTTCCGCAAAATACTTAGTTTTAAACGCTTTCTAGAAATTTTCCCACTAAATTTAAGTTTTCTTGCTTGTTTGCACAATTGGCAACATTAACATTAACTCGTCAAAAACAACTTGCAACACTGTGATTCAGGTTGCTGCAATCATATATTTTTCTTTGTTTCACATTATTGCATTGTGATTGAAAAAATTGTTGTTGGTAAGTTAATTAATAAATAATTTATAAATATAAAATAATTGTAATATTTATTTAGGTTAAACTTCATCCATAATGGCTCCAAGCCCAGTATGGCAATATTTTGAAAAGTTAGATGAATCAAGAGTGAAGTGTACGAAATGCTATAAGTCCCACCGTAAATCAAAAGCCGAACCATAATCCGTTTCTTGCTTGGCGTAAAATAGAAAATGAATATCCTTTAATTTGGAAAGTAGCTAAACGAGTTTTGCCAATTATTACAAGTTGATCTCTACATGTGGTATTAATTTTATAAATAGTTTACCAATAAGTTTGTTATGTTTTTGTTTTATAACAATGTTATTGACTTTATTTTAAATAAAATGAATTTGAATTGAATAACGTTTTTAAACAATTTTTTAGCCAAATTTACCAGATTGGATCTGCTGGGGAATTTTTCATATAAAAAGTTGAAAAGTCGATTATAATCGACTTTTTGTAGGCAAAAAGTCGAAAGTCGACTTTTTAAAAATTTTGAAAAGTCGACTATTTGTTGCCACTATGTAACCCTAGTCTTGAGGGCACGGGTTAGAACTACATATGATGTATGTTAATTAGCTGTATGCTTTAATCTTTTATGTACGAAATATCAATGCAATTCAATTGGTAAATTTTCCCCTGTAGAACATTTTAATTAAATATTTTCTGCTAACACTGACAACGAACCTATAAAATAGAGATCCCGAGTGCTTTGAAATTTTTCACAAAAAAAATTACGATCCGCTTGCAATCGTAAGTCATCATATCTTTCAGTTCATACGATTGACGTAAGACGCGATTTCCTTTCGTGCGATTGCCGTTACGATCACGAATTTGACGCTTCGATCTTCAAATAATAGAATTTATACTTTTTCCTACGAGTTCGGGCAAATTTGAATTGCCTAGATAAGTCGCTCTGTAATACGATATAGAGCTGGGCATAGACAGGCGAATTGTTTGACAGTTTTTTCTTCCTCCTCGAGTTGAAAACTTCCGTGGAAGTAATTATATGGAAGATTGAATCTCCAATGACTGACTTGAATGCGTCAGTGTGCACTTCGTGTGCATCCCCCGGGGATGTATAAGAGAATAATACTACAAATCGTTTATTAGGCATAAACGTAGGGGGACGGGAAGATTCTCAATGTGTCTCATAATAGTAGCATGACCAACATCTTTAATTTTCCATGCTCCAGTGTAAAATGGTCAACAATGCTTTTGATGATATAGTGCGTGGTGCATATGTACGTAACCATTAAGGCCGATGCTCGTAGTATTGTTTCTGTAATTGTAAAGCAGGTGCCTGTTTATAATGAGGGCTACTAGGTAATCGCTCCATGCATTAGCATGAACTTAACCACCATGTCAAAGGGCCAGTTAGTTGGCAGTTTTGGGTTAATACTCCGTCTATTGCCAATGGCCTTCTTGCAGGTATAAAGGGCAATAGAAGTTCCGTGATAGTTTGGAGTGTAGTATACTAGTTTGTACTTCGGGTTGTCAGATAACATGATTGTAAGAGTTGGTATTTTGTACTTCCTTTGATATACATATAGAGACGCTCCCCTAAAATATTGCGCGTATGTTAAAAAGAATTTGTTTGTTTACGAAAACCAACGATTTTTAAAGTTTTTCTGCCTTATCGAAATCATTATTTTCGAACCACCTTAAGTTATATACATATGTATATGCATATGTTATGTAGTTTGCTGAAGAATCACATGCTGCAATTACTCCACAATGGTACAGTGTAGATATACTTGTCTGTTCATACATACATATGTGCATAGATTTGTTCCTAGCAAAATATTCGTATAGCAGTTCATATCAAGATCATAAAAGAAAAGTTTTTCATTATAGAATAACATACTTATGTATAACTGAAGTGAGTTTTATTCGTTTAAACGTTTATATCGCCATTTATTTTCACTTGCTTATTATAATTAATTAATTTAAACTGGTGGTGAATGGTACCATTAAACGTTTCGGTTGCAGTTTTATGTTGCATTTAATATCGAATACGTACGCAATACTGTCACATTACATTCGTAATATGAATGTTCATAAATATTTTCTAGATAAATTATTTTCTTACTTGTAGAAAGTAATAAGTCATGATAATTTCTTCGAAACAGAATTTAAAGAAAGTGGATATTTTAATACTAAACAATAAGTGCACCCTTTTTATTTTACAGCGCATCGGTATGGCTAAATTGACTTTTGCGCATAGTATGCACATATTATATATGTAAATACACATTAGGCTAGCTCTATGTTGTATGAAGAAAAATTGGAAATATGTTAATAGTCTATAAATTAATATATGTATAAAAATTATCAGATCGCTTGAAAAAAATTAATTTGAGGAGAATCAGAGCTACCGAAAAACGATGTTAAAGAATATATCAGTAATTACCAAATATTCACCCAGAATTATCATGTAGAAGTCGAATTCGCGACTGTGACAATTTGTCCCATATTCAAGAAAACATGCACATATTTGATTTAATCTACTACAAATAATCACTGTCGAAAACTCGACTTCTACATAATTAGGGTGATTTTGTCGTTCAGTCCTCAGATATGTTGAAAATTTCAAGTCTGAGGAATGCACTAAAATCTTTAGACTTATACTATTTTGAATTGCCTACTAAGGCTGTTGTTTGGTTGTCTCAAATGATGCCTCACAGCTAGATGTAGCGGGGTTTTAAAATTCCAAATTTATTACAGCAGCAATCGGTTTTGACATATCAAAACCGATTTCGATAAATATTATATGTCATTATTTTATTACTGGTGGTTCGATTTTGCTGATTTTGGGAATTTTGGAAAGCTAATAAAATTTGTAATTTGATCAAAAGCTTCATCCAGCGAAACTGATTTCTGAAATGTTTTTGTGTTCTCTTGTTTATGGAACTTTATTTTATATAAATATTTGAATATGCATATTGAATATCTGTAGTTGTCAAGCTATTCACTGTATTTTTCATATTCACAAAAGTTGCAAAAAGTTATTCGTCTAATGTACATGTTTATATACATATACTTGAAATCTGCAATAACTTTTGCATTGAAATTTACAAGTTGTGGCTTTTCTTATAAATAGAAAAGTTAAATACAGAAGTATCTGCTAAAGAGTTGCATTATGTACATATTTTATTGATTATAACACCTTTTTGTTTTTGTTTAGCTGCTGGCACAGCTCATACAGTACGACATTAAAGTATTTTCACAAAACTCTTTGGTTCAATAGAATTTTTTTTTTGAAAGTAACAAATCACGTTATTACGATAAATCAAACAATTTTGAATTAATTAGAAAAGTATTATCTGCAACTTTTCTTGTGTTAGCAAGTCCTAAAGAATAACACAATCCCAGCTAATTCACGCCACCTGCTCTCAAATTGTTTGTGCGGGAAGTTAATTTTGGCATTTGCTGTGAGAGCTGCATGAACTCTCTTTGCTTGAAAAGAAATAGCATAGTTAACAAAATATAAAACAGCTCAAACAACATGCACTGTCAAAGTATATCTGCTCCTTTTGAAAAACCTTATCAAAGTTAAATATACTACATCGAAAAAACTCGGGGCAATACAAGGTGTTACTTTTCTGTAGTATATTTTTTTTTTGTTGTTTTGTCTTCATGTCCAATTTTTTATTTCTTTTTGAGAACATGTGCGAATACTTTTCGACAAAAGTGTACTTAAAAGTTTCCATAGTTTAACTTTATATGTATATTTACTTCAGACATCGGAGTCGTCATCTTTAATGTCGATTGTCATAAACTTGATTATGATGTATTTAAAAAGTTTCTTTAAGTCAGTTAAACAATTATTATTGTTGTATTTCATGTGATTTAACTTCATGCGAATCATGCGTGCATACATAGCTGTTGTAAGCGAATATGACAGTAGTTATTGAGAGGTTCCGCTTCTATATATGTGCATACATATGAATGTTTGTATTACAGTGGAATACCGATAATTCGTAGCCCGTTAAATTGAAAGTCTCACAAATTTTAACAAGGAGTTAGTTGGTTCCTTGAAGAAGTCGCGTTAAATCTCAATAATTTCCCCGTTAATTCATAATTTTTTTTTAATACAAAATCTGCTTAACCTCTTATAAATCCTAACTGGCTTTTGATAACTTCTTATAATTCGTGATGCAACGCAAAAAAAATCAGCAGTAATGTGTATATATGCTTGTTTTAATAAAAAAATCGTGTCTTACTTATTTTATTTTAAACTCCTGTTTTACTGTTTGAAACCCCGCCATAATTCATAAAAATTAGGTGGTCCCTTGTGCGAAATAATTTGTGAGACTCCACTGTATATAAAAGTATTCATGCATTCGTACATGTTTTTGTGCATACAATAAAACTTCGTATTTGTCTCTACTCCCATCTCAATGGAGGAAGATCTGCTCGCTGTTGTTAATTCCTACAGAATATTTTATTTAAAATTTACTTAAAAGTATTGTTGCGGTATATTGTGCGTTTTGTTTATGTGTATCTTAATCAAACTTGTACATTAAATGAAGACGATGAATTTAAGCTACAAGCAAACTTTCTTCTGCGTTTATAGAGTTTTTAATAAAACCATTTTTTCACTCGAGGTTCATATCAATCAATGATCATGCATACTGATGCTTTTAACTGTTTCGGTATGAATGAACACTCGTATTCGCTATTTTAAATTTTAATGCTAAAGTGCTATAAAAATTTGTGCTATAATATTTACAGAATAAAGAATTTTTTCGTTAAAAGCTTAGTTTAATGTAAATCCGGACAGCCAGTTTTAATCTCTGTCCGGATTACTGAATCGGAGTGCAGTTAAAAAATTTAAAACTTAAAAAACAAAAAGAAACATGTAAAAACCTAAACTTAGAGTGATCAATAGAAAAAGAAATGCGAACTTATTTTTGTTTGAATACACAAAACAAAACTCGAAAGTTGCGATCAGTCTTGATTTCGTTTTCTTTTAAGCGGGATGGTGCATTGTCCAACATTTAAACGGCTTTCAATTGCTCATTGACAGTAATCAGAAATAGCTTTACATTTCTGACAAAGACCAAGACCCTTCTTACTTTTTCAATTTACGAGAAGCGGGAGCTAATGAAATGCAGATGTGTTTGCGCAGGATATGAAGGCAACGTTTTTTTTATATTTTTCTAACAAGAGCCGAATTTTTACTGCTAAACATCCATGTTGCTAAATTTAAATTTAAAAATTATACCCCAAAGCATAAAAATATCGTTTTTATTCTACTTTACCATCAACATTTAAAATCACGATTGCGAGTACTAACTACGAAAAATGGCTAGCACCCTTAAGTTAAGCGTCCTCGTTTTAGTTTTACCAATGGTTGCTTACTTTATTAAGAAAAAAATAATGAAAAATGCAACTTCCCGCAAAACTCAGTCTTAAAGCGGTAAAAATTCTATAAATTTTGTATCACTGTAGTGTTTTGAAACCGGAAAGTTTTTAACAACGATATTACTCGAGCCATTTCCGGCAGTCCGGAGAATCCTGAAAATTGGCTTGACATCTCTCGATCGGACAAATCGACTTTGATTAGATTTCGAGTTCGATCGGTTTTGTAGTTTAAACTATAAAAAGCATTTTTACGACAATTTCATTTTCTAAAATTCTCAAAATCCATCGAACCGAATCGGTTCATTATGGCACGAGATCTAAGTGAGGCCAATATCTTTAAAATGCCAATAGTGCGATCGGTTAAGCCTTTCTTAAGTTATGAGAGGTGCCCGAGAAATATTGCTATCGGGTCTGAGAACCATAGAAAACAGGATCGCAGGCTAATGAATGCTTTTAAAATGTTTTATTTTATATATTTCCAATCTAAAGTGTGTAGTGTGCAAAAGTTATTCTTATTCGTTATTTGATTTATTTCACATGGCAGCTGGTATTGTTAAGCAGTCGGATGATTTTTGTGCAAAGATTATGAAAGTAATAAGTAATAAGTAAGAACTTTTGTATTGTTGGCTTAATTAGTCTGTCCTCTTATCTGCTTTTATTGAACATATATTGCATGTACAAAATTATTTCAAAAATAGTATGTTTAATTAAGATATTAAAGGGATTTTTTTTAGTTATAAGAATATAAGTAGCTTCGTTCAGCTTATTGTTCATTTCCTATAGAATTATCTATTTATGTGATTGCACAACAAAATATTGTTGTTTTAGTTTAAAACTTCATATGAAATTTGATTAACTTTAGTCATTTATGCATTTGAAAATAATTTCTAAACGTCCATTTTAAAGCTATTTATTGATTTAGAGGTGACACAAATCTAAGAAAAAACTTTGCAAACATTACGTGAATTTTTGTTTAATTGATTTGCAAAAAATTAAAAAGAATTTTATTTTTTTTTATCCAAATTTACTCTACAGCATTGTTTC
The DNA here is from genome assembly GCA_956483585.1 of Gymnocheta viridis. NCBI lineage: Eukaryota > Metazoa > Arthropoda > Insecta > Diptera > Tachinidae > Gymnocheta > Gymnocheta viridis. Next base: position 121,223,848 of record OY101440.1, read on the forward strand.
CTTTAATAAAGCAAACACTCGATATGTAGCTCCCATTACCTTAATAATGATAATTAAAAAATATTTAATAATATTCAAATATATTTTCTAATCAAGTAATTACCATTTTAAATGCTTCCAAACATATTGGCTGAAATCCTAGAGCATTTAACACCACCTCCTTTTGAGAACGCATTAAAATAATAAATATTGACTTTTTATATGAATGAGATCCATTATACCAAGAATTATTGTAAGCAGCATCTGCTATACTGTGACTCTAAAAATGGGGCATAAATAGGAGTCTATCGATAATAAGTAAGAATTGAATTTATTGCCATAAACATACCCTTATAATCAGTAACTGGCCATAGTAGCAAATTAAAAAGTACTGACCGATTGCGGTGGGCAGAAAAGCCACATATTCAATCAATTCCCGGCCCAAACCCTGGCTTAAAGTATAAACACCGGCACAGCATAATGTTGCGGCAATGGACATTAGAAGTAACAAAAGTATCAAGCCAAAACCTTTATTCAAATCATCACCAAGACTGGAAGAAAAACTTTATTAATTCCGTTTTCAAAGTTTGTTTACTTGCTTACTTACTTCAAAAGTATCTGATGTCTTTTTACCATTTCAGCGATAAATTGTTGATCTTTTAAAAACTTCCTTTCATCGGGTTCATAATTCTCTAATCTTCGAGCGATGTAGTCAAAATGCATGCACAATTGTAGCGTAAAGCAAAGCAACCAAATATCGCCACAAATATTAAACACTACAGCAAAATGAGCATGCATAACCTCTATGGAATAGGTAATAAAGTAGGCAAATAAATTGTGATGATCGAAGCTATATTCTATTTCATATAATTTGTAATAACCGAATTCAGTACGCATCCAACCAGTTTTAAAACCATTTACTATATACAAAATAATGCCTTCCATTAAGGGCGAAATGACAATGAATACAACAGCTCCCAAATAAAAGTAAACAATTGATAGAATCCATTTAGGCCAAAAATTATTTTGAACTTTGTACGTTAATTTTTCTTTGCGTGTTTTTGGATATATTTCTTTAAGAGTTTCAAAGATATTTCGGTACTGTTTTATATTACAAATAAATGCCATACATTTAACTATTGCAAATAGTGCATAATTAAAGCCCGATATAATTCGCAGTAGTAACGATAATTCGAATTCATCGGAAATGATCATGCTATACAATGATTTTCCAATGAATGAAAGGACATAAACATGAGAAGCGAAAACTATTGAAAAATAGCATTTTCTAAAAATCATTGACCACTTGGACCGACACTCTCTCAAAAAGTCGCAACCGAAACTAGACAATAATAAATTTGGCAAATGACAAAAATCTTGAAAATCTTTTTGCGCAAATAAAGCATTTGCATTTTGTCTTGACATTTTCTCGGCGATTTTGAAATATTGACTGTTAACAAGTTCAATAGGAGTGGAGTTGTGTTCTTTGTATTGAAAAATACTTTTTTATTGATGTGGTTTTGCGTAATGTTATGATATAATGATAAGGCAACAATAACCTTTTGAAGTTGTAATTTTAATAATTATTTAGTGGTTAAAAATTTCAAATAAAATACTATAAGATATTCAAACCCTGTGACGCTACCATACACTGAAAGAATATTCATATTCTTTGTGGATACAATGACTTTTGAAATTTTATTTATTAAATCAATGAAATAATTTTAGGCTTCACTAAAAACATAATTATCGTCACATTGTAATAAGTCAAATCAATGCCCTGATAGATGTTCCGAGACAAAGCACTAAATTCGCAAATTACGAATTTCTTAAGGAAATTAAAATCTTAGTTATTTAAATTATTAAACTTTTTTAAATAATATTCTTTTAAGATTATTAATAGTTTCATAGATACTTACGAAATATTGGAAATAAAATTTTTTTATTTTCATATAAAATTGGACCTTAAGCTCGAATCAATATATGTAAATTAATTAATGTCGAATAAAAGTTACTATAAATTTAGCTTATAGTATTTTATATTCTATTTTATGTAAACTAGTCTTTATTATGCTGAATTTCACTAGCGTTTGTGTCAAATCATCAGAAAATATTTTATCAAATTTAAGAAAAGATGAATGTTGAAGCAAAAACTAAAAAAAGAACAAATAAATCTCTATTTTTCTTTTACTTTTTTTTAACGATTTTTAATGATATTATGACATTATAAAAAATTAATTGTTAGGAAAATTAAGAACGCAATTTTATAAATAAATCTTTCATAATTTAAAAAAAAATTATAAATTCAAAAAAATTAAATGCAAGAAGGTGAATTGATAAACATCTGACGCAACGATTTATATGGTTTGCCCACAAGTTGTACAAATTTACTGAATTTACGCAACCATTCGTTCATTTTATTTGAGATTTTTATTCACATTATGAATTTCTGTTGAAATTGTTTCATAGGATTTTTGTATGAAGCAAAATTCTTTCAGTGTAGGATAGTTACGCAAAATTTTTAAATTCTATACTTAAGAATGTGCTGAACTATAAGATAAGAATATGTGTATATAGCATGATTTTTGTATAATGTTTTACGCAATTACACCGTAATATAAAAGGAAAAAAAACAAAGTTTTAAAATGAATAAATATTCCAATAAAATCCCTACAAAAATGGAAAATTCTCTACTCTTGGCATTATTGCTAGGGCGTATAAATGTAGTCTGCGAGAGGTAACAGAGCCGGTTACTATATGCCAGTCCTAGTTCAAAATAAATTGTCTATATTTTTAGATTTTAAACAATTTACATGATATGCCTTCTCTACACCGCTCACGTTTCATAACTTGTTGAACAATTGTCATAAATTTCACTCGCCGAAGTGGAACTAGCTCAAGTTCGGTTACACTAATCAATGATTTTTATCAATACTTGATGTGTGACATTAAAAAAAACATGTCGATTTTATTATTATACACATAGATGAACATACTCTTAAAGTTTGCTGTGTCTTTTGCAAAAAATAAAAAATTGCAGTAGTAAAAATAAATATTGCTTATCTGCAAAACGATATAACCTGTCCTGTTATTATTATTAGTATTTTTATTTGTTTCTTTGCAGAAAAGAAAGAGTTTAACCGGTATTCATGACCAACTTAATGCACTTTCACTTGCTTGTGTATTTACTGTTGTTCTGTGAAAACGAAAAAAAAACTCAAGCAACAAATCGATATTTGTATTGATTCTTAAAAGTCAGGTACTTAAGTTTAATAAATAGTACGGCCATTTTAAAATACAAAGAACTTTAAAATGACCCCCCCATACACTTGCAATATAATTGTGCAATTATTCATATTGTACAATAATGTCGTCAATGTGTGTGTCCTATTAGAAGGTGGCAAACATAAAAAGACTTTTCATATTTACTGCACAACTAAGCCAAATATCATGTATTATGAATTATTATGTTTACTTTCTTGTTATAAAAAGAGTTGCACTATATATTATTATAAGGCATTGTGCTACTTATTGTACAGTATATGGCAAAACGACGATAATATGAATAACAAAATATTCAACGGTATCATAGAATGTACGGCCAGCTTAATATTATAAGAAGAAACGAATTGTCAACATCCTTGTAGTAAAAATATTAACTCGTTTTTTGTTATCTCTAAGCTATTTTGCGTTTATGCATTTATATTACTGTGAATTCAAAATAATTTAAATTGGACACAACTATGATTATTAATGACATCTCAAATGTTATATGATATGACATTTCTTTCACCTCAAGCTGGGAAAGAAGCATTTTTTTATTTTTGTGAAAATTTATTTGAGCTTTCAAAATAAGCGTAAAATAATAAATGAGAATTTCGTACTAAGCGAAATTAATTTAACTTGTAAAATTGAATAAAAACAGTTTTCGTATTCTGATTTCTGAAATAATACTGTTAAATAATTGATATTCCTAGTAGTAAAATCGAACAAAGAACGCTGACAAGATAGATAGATGGTGTAGCGATCTGTTCTGCTACCCTAATGAATAAATGGTTACAATATCACTTTCTTAATAAAAATAATTTGAATTTATCAAAAATTTTTTAAATTAAAAAAGAAATTGTTGAAGTCAGATTTGAACTTAAGCCAAATAATTTCTTTCATCATAAACGTAAAACAGTCGAACAAAATTAAAGTTTTGTATGGGTCTACGAGTAGCACTGCCGAATAATGTGTGTGCAAAGTTTCATAAGGATCCAATAAGTATAAGTAGGCGAAAAAGATTAATTACTTTGAATGGGAGTGGCACTAACCGCTTTTATCTTCATAATGTCGTACAGCCCCGGTAACTTATGTGTATGTGCAAAGTTTCATAAGTAGAAGTAGTTGAAAAATAATCATATTTGCATCGTTTGTGTGTGGCGCAAATTAACTGAATGTATTTGCAAATTTTCATAAGAATCTGTAAACTATTGTAAAAGAATATTTTTTTTTGCATGAGCGTTGCGCTGCCCCATTTTTTTGATCATAATGTAATATAGTAACGGGAACCTCTAGTGTGTGCCAAATTTCATAAGAATCGGTTAAATAGAAGAAGTTAAACAAATAATATACATATATTTACTTTGTGTGGTAGTGACACGGCCCACTTTACAACGGGGCCAATCTTGAAGGGCGTCCTTTTAAATGCACAAAAAAATCCGAAATCGGTTTGTAAATAGAGGAGTTCTGAGGAACAAAAAAATACAAAAACGCATCAAAACGATACGAGAGAATTGATAACCTTCTCCTATTTCTGAAGTCGGTTAAAAAGTAAACAAGGGGGTAAAATAGTACATATAATATTTACTGTAACAGTGAACGCTCGCCGTAAGATATTGCAATCACTTAAATGAATTTAAATGTGGCTGTATATCCATGATGAACATCGTTCAGGGCTTCCAGCTAAAGCAGTTACTTTGGAAATAATCGATAAAAATCAGGAAATTGTTTATTTTTTATTCATATGTAATGGGAATATCAAACCCCTTAAGGCCGTGATTCACTATCCTAGATAATCGTACGATCTGCCAAATATGGCATGATTGCTATAAAAGTATAGTAGTGTGGACTAAAAATTCTACTGTGTGACAGATTTTGTTGGCAAGTCGTGCGATTTGGTAAATCTTGTGAAAATTTTCATAAAATTAGTTTTCATGCGATCAGAGTAGTATTTATTGTTAAACAGCATCAATGATGATAATATTTGAACTTTTTCTTCATTCGTTAACATTTTATATTTACTTTTTCTATTTTTAAAACAACGAAAGCAAAGTATTTTTTATAATAATGGATTTCAAGTACTCGTATATATATACACAAAATAACAAAGATATGTTTGTGCATCATTATTGTTGAAAAGTGTGGCACCTAAAATGGCATTTCGAAGTGATTTTTTAAAGTCGGTCAGACTTATGTAAAATTTTCCTGTGAATGATTTGTGCGATCGTGTAGGATAGTGAAGCAGGGCCTTTACATGCGTTAGTAGATGACTGTTCAGTCCACCATTGGGCCCACCTACCAATCACTTAGATATGCATGAAAACCAGCGTTTTCTCTAGACTCCAGTGCTTTTTGGAATTCGACCGATAATTATCAACCTTCATTCTCATCACTGAGTTCTTAGCAATTACTAGTCACCGACTTAGGATAAGTTCAAACATCACATCTGTGTTGGCCAGTGGCTCTCAGTCTAATGCTAGCCGAAGCTAGAAACACAACGTTCGCTACTGTCTCGACTTCTATCAGGCACAGTCTGCAAATATTATCCTTCAATATTTTGATCTTAGCCAAATATGGTATCTGATGTTTCCGTGTCCTGTTGAAATTGTATAAGAAACCAAACATTTTCAAAGCAACGCCATATACTAAATAATAAATATTTTTAATGTTTCTCTTTGCCCATTTGATCCGCGCCTGATTAATCAAATAAGCATGTAAAAGAATTTTCTATTTAAAGGTCGAGTAGAAAACCATGGTGTATGTACATACACAAGTCCTTTTGTCTCTAATTCCAAACTAATATATTGTTCGCAAAGTCAACCTTTTAGCTCCTAATATTTTCAAGGAAAACTAAAAAAAACAAGTCATTAGGAATTATTGTTCAAAAAAGTATTTTAATGTAATTTTTACGACAACTCAATGGATTTGTTTTAGCAGTACTCGCAGTTATTACCTTCTTATCTCTCTTAAATGAAATGGAAGTAAGTGTTTGTTTGGCAGAATTATGCTGGTCGGTCGTCATTACTTGCAACATGTTGTGGTGTAAATGCAAGTGCTGTGCGTGTTGGAGTGTTTAAAGCAACAATGTACGAGTATTTTACTTCGAGCACTTTAGTTTCTTACCGGCTGCCAATTTATTTATTTATATTTTTTTTGCTGTAAATCTTGTTATTACATTATTTTCACAAACCCGAGCGATAGTTTAAATGGTAGAAGTTTTGTGATAAATGAAGCCACTTATGTTTAAAGGGATCTTAATTGATTTATTTATTTTAAGTAGAAATATTGAACTGTGCTTAACAAACTACAATATCAAAACACATACATTCTTATAGAAAATCACAGATTATAAATTATACACAGTTCATTTTCATTCAATATATCTTGGAATATATTCTTTGAAATAAAGAGTATACAATCATCAGTGTTTTACTAGACACGAATCTTAATCATTCGTTTTCTGACGGAATTTCATTTCTGTTAGATGATATTTGAAGCTTGCGTTTCGTGTCGGTTACGCAGTCAATCGTCTAGATTAGGGGACTTCGATTATATATTATATAATCATTTAGCTTATAGTTCCTTTCACTTTTTCAGGGTCGTGGTATCCAACAACGAGTATTATAAGAACTTAACTCCAATTTTTCAATTCCCATTGCGATTTCTGACACTGATCCATGAAACTTTCTAACAGCCTGCATGACGTCTGTAAGAATATTTACCCATTGATTGATGATCTGACTCAGAGATACCGAAGTTGTCGGAAATCTGAACCACTCCTTTCACTTTTGGGATCGTGTTCTTAAGTCAGTTCTTCTTTCATCTCAGCTCGTCACTTCTAAAGCTTTCATTTGAAAGTTTACAGCTTAAGGGGAAAAAATGAAGAATATAGTCGCAAATGACTGTGTTTAGATCTTTCGTATATTTTTTATGTTCTTAAATTTAGAACTCCGCCTTTTATAAACCGAATGCGATGTTCGCCTGCACATTTGTACCTCTCCGAGGATTTTATTATTAACCGATTGAAAACTTTTTTTATTTACTACGAAATCCCATTTTTCCACTTTGGATTCAATGTGATCTGGAATTCAGCGTGACTGTTCGCCACTCTGTTTTTCATAAACACATTTTAAAAATCATTTCAAAGCATACACTTTCAGGCCGGATTAATTTTTTATTCGATGTCCATGCATCCGTCTGCCTGCCTATTTTCTGTATGAAATATTTTCGATAATACTGTATCAAAAATTAATGTTTCACATGCGGTTTTGATGGATATCTGCCCTTGAATGGCGAAAAATAAGAAATTGCCAGCCAACTAATGGTGCGATGTATCCGCACGTGTCAAAGTAGTACATGATAAATATAAAAAAAATTCAATTTCGGACATTTTATTAGTTAGATGGTGTTGCATTTTATATTTATTTATTTTAAATATAAATTAATTTTGCTTTCTATAATTTAAATGTAAAAAAATGTAAATATTTTTCCTCTGTATTTCATTTTCCGAAAATATGCCGAAGTCGAAAAATCCCAGTATCCTGGGATTTGACATTCTAAAACCCCGAATCCCGGAATTCACCACACCCACTCCCGTTTGCATGCAAGATTGGTCATTGCCGATTATAAAGTCCTTTTACTTTGCACTTTCTCCTTTTTTTCGGAATGATTTCGGTAACGGTTCATCATCATCATCATGAACACTTATACAAGCGCAAAAAATACCTGCCTAAAATGCTTCTCAGCACGATATTTAATATTTCAATATAATCAACAATTATTTTTTTAAGGTACATTTTAGAAAAAGTTTGTTGTGACTGGAAATCGTTGAGTTTGGAATGAGTTTGAGTAAAAAAATGTTATTGTTTGTTTCGTTTGTTTCTTTGCTCCATTCAGAACTTAATTAAGCTGTTTGTCATTGAAACCAAATAATATACGAGGAGAATCTAAAGATCATACACTAATTGCCAACTCGTGCTGTTAATGTATTTTTTCGTTTTCATTGTTTCTAAAGACCAGCCAGCATATTTCTATAAAATCTGTACATTTTATGGGAAACTGGAAGATGACAAACATAATTTATCTATCAGTTATCACTTGCATTTGATTTTCGTTATAAGGGTTCTGTTTTGCCGTTGCAGCTCATTTAATAGCAAGAACAATGCCTAGAAGTTAGTAGGTACATACACTGAATGAAAGAAGTATACGCACAGTTACTTGAATTTTAATAGAACTTCAATACATAAGTATATCTTTATAAAGAGTTGAGATAAAATTGGGGACAATTTAAATAAATACATTGCAGGTATCAATTTTACCCATTGCACAGGACCACCTGCCTGGCAACTCTAAGTATTATATCACCTCAAAGATCTCGAACAAGTTTTTACTTCCCTATTTTTAATTAATATGTATATCTAAAATTCTACATAAAAATGTAGAAGTCCAATTCAAATTCAATTATGTAGTTGTGCGCACTTTTTTGATTCAGTGTAGTACATACAGACATACAGAGCCCTGCACAAGCTTACTTAAACATGCTATTAAAGCATTTGTTTCGTTTGAAATGTACATATAGGCAAGGCTCAGAAACAGTCCACCAACAAAAATTTTTAAATTTATCCAACTTATTTTTTATATATTTTTTAAGGAATATTAGACTAGATAATTTTATAAATAAAATAAATGTATTTCGATGATCGTTAATGCACAAATTATTACCAAATCCGGTCCTACCTCAGATGTTCTAATTTCATACCAGAAATTAACAATTTTTAGGTATTCATATCATTACTTTAGTGCTAATGAAGATGACCCGATCGAAAGCCATATTTGTATACACTGAAATCACCTTCATTTTAGTAAAAAAATTTGTATTTACTATTTTGGAATCATTGAAATTAGGTATGAAATTTAAAAATAGAATAGAAAAAATGTAACGTGCGTCACATTTTGCGTTCATGTCTTTTGATAAAAAACGACAAATTTTTTTGGCTGCAAATAAGTTATTTTAGGATTCTCTTATATTCATCCTTCTTTTAGGAACTAGATTTTGTGTGCTTTATTATGCAAAATTCGCTAAAAATTACGAAAACACACTTTAACTTTCAAAATTTCTGTGATCAAGTTTGTCAAACTTTGTGATCAATTATTTCGCAACAAATACCTGCTAAAAAATTATTTTTTATGCCATTCGAAAGTACACATATGTCCCACTAAACACCATGCATAAGTTGAAAGTACATCTTTTGGAAGACCAAAAAATTTGTTTATCTTAATGCGAAAACGCGCAGGATCATATGTGCATCGCAAAATTAATGTTGCGGATGTATATCAAACGAAACAAATGTTTTAACACACATGTTTAAGTATGCTTGTGCAGGGCTCTAATGTGCACAATAAAATCTTTACACGATGTAAATACATTCAGCATTGTCATCACCATTACTTTCGCAGACACAATCTCATGATGATTCTAACAATTATTGGTGACAGACTGATGGTTTGTCTGTTTGTTTATTTGTTTGGTTGAATGTGTCGTTCAAAAGTACAACTATTCTTTGTTTATAAAATTGTTGAAACTCTCAACGCAACTGCACCTTTTATTGATTCTACTTAATTTTTTTACTTTTTTGTCATCTATACATTTGACAACGTTTAAATGATGTTTACTTGTAAAAATTATAAATTAAATAAAAGCATCGAGTGTTGGAGTTAAGTAGTAGTAGTTACCAACAACTGAACGCAGAGTAATAGGAAACTCATCCATCCAGTCACACAGTCAGTCGCATTTAGAATTGGCAAAATTTAAAAGATGTATTTCATTGTTCTTTATGTTTTTTGTTTTGTTTGTTTTACATTTTGGGGGGTTGGATTGTAAGTTGGATGTTGGTTGCTTGACATTTAATGGAGTTGTTATTTAGTAATTGATACAGTGCCGTCAATAGTTGGATTAAAATATATACCGATGTAGGAAATTGTATGTGAAAATGTATTTTCCGATCATGATCAGGTAAAATTTGCATTGAAGAACTTCCGGGAATTTACACTCCGCTGCACAGTGGAGCAGAATTAAAATATTTTATGAACGAATCAGCCATTTCTAAGCTTGTGGTTCGAACGAGATAATATATAAAAAAATCACTTATAAATAGAAGATTAGTATTTAATTTTAATGAACTACCCAGATTGCTCAGAATCAGAGCTATAAATTCTGAAATGGTAAATTTTTAACATCACCATTGTTTTGTTGCTCATTACAAAAATGTTTATCTATCATCATTTTATATTTTGCGGTTCTTAATTTATGTTATGGCTTCGTAACTTTTTTGCCTATTTTGAATTTAGCCTTAAAAAGGTTAAATTTATTTTATATATTCTATTCGCACACATTTTTGTATTTTATGTGTAACTTTTCAGAATATGCTAAAATCGGAAAATGTAAACAAATTATTTTCATAAAATCATTTCAGAGTATTTTTCAGGATTAAGGCTAGTACGAAGCTCTTAAGGAAATTCACGTTTGGAAATTTACATTAATTTCTATACGAAAAAATAATTGTGTAGCTTTCTGTAGAGAATTTTGTTTATATACAAACAACAAATTCATTTATTTTTTTTTAATTTACACACCATAACACTAAAAATTAATTACAAGATACGAAAAATGCGAAATATCAAATGTTCATTCACCAACCAAATGTCTGAACGTTAGATTTAGCTTCAGCTTTCGAAAAAAAAGTCTACATCCTTGCAATATTCAATATATTTTAAAAGAAATCTGTAGCAAGCGGAAATTTCTTTAAATTTACCCACCTGAAATTCCGTAAGTTTTTCACATGGGAATCTGAATTTTCGTAAGAACTCCGTACCAATCTTAATTCTAAAACATGCTCCGAAATGTTTTTATGAAATTAATTTTATGAAAATTGTATTTCACTGAGTTCTATTATTTTTAATGAATATCTATCTGGTCCTTCATAATGTACAATTTGCAAAATTTTTAAGCACAGATCGAATTTATGAGAAATAAAATTTTGTTTAGATCTAATTTCGTCAATAATTTTAATGAAACAATTAAATATTTGTGAATGAGAATTGTTTCTGCCAGATTTTGCGAAAAAATTATGCTACTAAAAGAAATTGTTTAGCACTATTGTTAATAAAGCCTTAAAATTTTTAACTAACATTTGTTACCTTCTTCCAACTTTTTTTTGCGATTTAGCTTCATCTGACCCTTTCTTAAAATCCGATTGCATTTATTTTAGTCAAACAACCTAAAAACGTTTCAAAAAGCAAAATATCTCTTCTCTGAGTTGTAAAGTATGAAATTTTTAAGTTAAAAATTTTTGAAAATTTTAAAAATGTAATAGTTTTTCCATAGTAAAATTATAGCGCCCAGTCTTAACACAACTTGTCTTTGTCCTTCCAATTGTTACGCGCTTTAGAATTATATTATAAATAAAATTACTTCTTTGAAAAATTAAATTAAAAGAATTTCGACTAAAATTCATAACTTAGTTGTGAATATTATTTTAAGTTTTTTTACAGCTAATAAAATAATTTTATCAAATATTATTATTATCAAGCATGGCAACCCCATTTCTGTCTGTAGTTTGTTGTTTGCCTTGCAACAAGTGCTCTCATACCAACATAGTCCCTGTTTACCCGCTACAAGTTTTCTTGAATTTGTATATGCAGGAAATTTTGCAACCGTACTTGCATAAGTATCTAACAGCGCTGTCAATTGTTTGCAAAAAGATTTTTTTAATGAAAAATATGCTTCTGAGTGGGGTTTTTTGAAGGTCAAACTTTTACTATTGCACAGTTACTGGATCTTCAAATGTCTTTCTGTTTTCGCGATAAATGAAAAATTAAATAAAGAGTACACAGTTGCATGTTCATTAGAGCGATATGCTGAACTATATAGTTTGTTTTGGAATAAAAAAACACAAATTCCAAAAACTGAAAGCAAAGACATTTTTAGACATGGTAATCAGAGCGTTCTAAAGCGCAATTTATTTTGAAAATCTTAAGAACAAACTAGACTATGATTTTAGGTGTTAAGAGATACACAATTCACTTTTATATGAAATGATAGATATTTACTCCATTAAAAACTCTTTAGAATCGTGGTTTTTGTGGAATATAGCATTGCTGATGCCACGGATAGCCAGATGTACTATTGCATGTCAGGAAAAAAATTTATTTTTTAGACGCAGCCCAGGTCAGAAAGAATCATCGCTAGAGTCACCAATTATTATGCAATCCTTATAAAATATGCGTATGTTCATACCAAGCGAGTATATCTAATGTAATTTCTAATTTTATGACCGAAATTTTACTCAGCCACACATACGCACTAAAAATATAACTTTCCGCAATACAAATGACTCTGTGAATGCAAAAGCAAGTTTAAATAAGAAAAAAGAAAAGAGAAAGTGGACTTTGTAAACGGCGACATATTCTCCCATACAAGTTGTATGATATAACGTCAGGCCTCATACAAATTTGGTTATTAACAACAATTTTCAAAACAACTCATACATTCGGTGTTTAGCGTTCAGACGGAGTGCAACGTGTGCGCGAGACTTTAGTAAAAGGAAAAAAGTCTATTTTTTAGCAAAAGTAAATCAAAAAGTTTAAAAATACAAATGAAATAATAAATAAACGTGTGTGTGTTTCTGAAAACCCCTTCTTTGTGACAACGCCAACAATTAAGATAGTATTAAAAATTCAATAAATAAAATAATTGAGTAAAATTAACTGACTCAAATAAAAGTAAATTAAATAAATAGGTATCGTATTTAATAACAAATAGATAACATAATATTTGCTTTACAATTAAAATACTAAATGGAATTAAAGAAACGAAAAATTAAATTTGAAATGGCAAAATATATAAAATAAAAATAAAGTGAAAAAAGTCCACAGAATCAGAAAAATAAAATAAGCTGCTACATTTAATTGAATTAAAATAAATAAATAAAAAGGTATTTTAATGAATAAAGTAATTTTTGGAAATTACGCAAATTAATATAAAATTATTATTTACTCTTCACTGACCAACAAGTACGAGTAAATACAGTATGTAACAACAAAAACATCAAAGTAAATACATTTTAAATAGTGCATCTTCTTTTCTGTAATATTTTCAAGATAAAAAAATTACAACAAAAATTTAGAACAACTTCAAGCAATTGTTCTTGTTGTTCTTAATCATCATCAATATCACGATCATCATCTTTCAAAATGTGTGTGTGTGTCGAGTGTGCATATTATTAGGGCAGCACTTACATACAATAATAACTTGGCTGAAGCTTAAGATGAGAGTTGTTGTTATTGTTGTTCCTTATTTAGTTTTCGTATCTGTTTATGAACAAGATTTATTTCTTGTTCGATACTTTTTTGCCTGGATTTTTCTTTGTTATTTTTATTTTTTATTTATTTATTTAGTTTATTCTTAATATTCCGTGTGGTTGTTGTACATCTTTATCTTGTTGTTGTTGCTATATTATTTTTTCTACATAAAAATACTTATAGTGTGCTTGTGTGTGATTAATTTATCTAATATAAACCTGTTTTTTACGATTATTCTTGTTATTTTGCTTTTACTTGTGTCTTATTTATTTTATTTTTTTTTGCAATGAAACTGCACTCGATTAGTATTATGCTCTCCGATTGATTCCTAGGAATATATGTATGTATATTAAATTGGGTTTTACCTTTTATAATAGGTTCTGTGTGTGTGTGTGTGCTCCACCAGTATCTTGAGTTTTTACATTTTCGTAACAAGAACAGTAATAACAATTTGTCAATTATAGTTTCGGTAGCATGTTATATTATTTTAAACTTGAATCATCTATAGAGAAGGAGTTCGAGACAAACGAAGGTATAGTCAAATTTAACTACCCCGGTAGTGCGCCTTGAAAGTTTCGTAAACCTTAACCGATTTAAATGTGCACCATACTAGAAAATTTTTTCTCTCTATTTTAAGATCGATAAATTGTGAACGCTAGCATATACTAAATGTGTAAATTTTTTTGCAAAACTTAAATTTCAAAAAACGAATAAAAAATATGTAGTAAAGGTAGTAAGTATCCCAGCAAAAATTATTGCTTGCACGAAGCAGGTTTGTTAGCGAGATTTGTTTGTTGTTGTTGTTGGTGTTGTTGGTGTTGTTGTTGTTGTTGTAATTTCTGCTTCGAAATAAGCTTCCACAAGGCATAATTTTTGTTCGCGATGTTCCACTTAGGAGCTCTCTTTCCAAGAAATCAAATTTTTTAGCGTTTTTTTGATAGTGATTTTCTAAAACTGACACAGCGTTTAAGGAGTCATACGAATGTCTATTATTAATTTTAATTATTAATTTAGTTACAAATTTCCCTGTGAAAGAAAGAAACGGATCAAGTTTTTTCTGTCTTTTACATGTTGCTTCGAACACTCAAAATTCTTTTTTAATGTACAACATCACGATCGCCCAGCATTTAAACTTCTAGTTTATCACTATTATCACCAAAACGGCGCTTTGTTCTGCATGCAGAGTTACTGCAATTTTTGAATCATTTGGAAATAAATGTTTGCTTTCTTTAAAATATCGGAATTCTTGTTCAGTATTTCCCACCATACGCAGCGATTTTCAACGTAGTTTAGTTCGCAAAATTGCATTTTATGTGGTTTTTGTTTTAAAATTTGTGTATGAAAACTTTCGGGAATTCTCCCGAAATCCAGTTCCGAGAAAAACTACTAAACTGTTACTATCTTAAATTCTTAGTCGCATTGACATAACTGTTTCTAAATGCAACCACGGCCACGAAAAAAATCTTTAAAAAATTAACTTGTTGGGGTTTTCTTTTGTTTACTTGTTTATGTGTTGTCTAACAAAAAAAATTATGAATTTTTCTAATAGTTTATTGTAAATTTACTTTTCTTCCATTATAATCACTGTTTGTTGAGATGGTGTTGTTTTTATATTAAGTGTATGTGTGTGTGTTTGTGTGTGCTTGCAGAAAAACAAGTTTTCATAAAAATAGTAAGAACAAACAAACAGCTTCAGATTTGGATAACATTTACATTAAAAGATTTAACATCTTTTTAATGTTTTTTTTACCAACACAACAAAAAAACAAAGAAACTTCAAACCAAGAAAATAATAAATGGTTTAAAGTTCATGTGGTGTGATGAAGCTAACAACTTGTTGAAACAAAAAATAAAAATGAAAACAATTTTTCGCAAATATTATTTCGGCGAATTACAAACGATGATACTAACATGAAATTTAATTTTAAATACAAATGAAATGCAATAATTTTTAATCTTTTTTTTAATATTTACAATTTATACGTTTTCAATATATACAATTTTTTTTAAATTTAATATTCATAAAATCTAAATAAAATGCTTATTATAAAAAATAAATAAATTTATATACAGTAGTTTTCCGATTTAACGAACATTCGATTTAATGAACATCGTATTTAACGAACAACCAAATATTTTCTACTGAGTACTCGGTGAAATGTGAAACAAATGTGAAATATATCCGCTAATGATTTGAATAGATGAATTGAAAATAATCCTTTAACCGATGATGAATGCGATGATAAAAATTTGAAAATGATGAACAACTCGATGAAACGGAAACTCTAGAGCCCAAAATAAAATTCGAAGATGTCATTAAGCACTTAGAAGTTTTTTATTAAATGGGCTTAGCAAAATAATAAAATTAGCAAAAATTTAAAGCTTTTGAGAGAGTTTCAATAAGACATCCATTCCAAGAAAACAGACTCTGCTTAACCAATTTTTAAAATAAATTATTTTTGTTTTTATGAATTCGTCATTTTGTTTATACATATTTTTAATGAAATATTTATTTGAAATTCCTATAATTTAATAAATTATTAAATTATACTGTACATATTCTGAGTTTTAAATAAAATAGACGACGATATTCATTTTTAATTCAGTACTGGATATAACGAACAATTCACTTTAACGAACAAGCCTGACAGCAATTAAGTTCGTTAAATCGAAAAACTACTGTATAAACAAAATTTAGAATGGAAAGAAATTATTGTCATAAAATTTTTAAAATTCTGCAACGATCTACTCTAAAGACTTCAAATAAAAGATGATAGAAAATTTAAAAGGCATAAGAAAATAGTATTCGGAACTTAATATTCAGGCCTGCTCTGTAAATCGAGTCGATTTAAATCGTGCAATTTTTGAAATTATGTTTATCTTTTTTTGTAATTAAATGTAGTAAATTATTTTCAGATACTTGAAGCTCTAGAAATATGAAACTATAAAATAGATTTTAAAATCTCTCTAGTCTTGGAATTAGTTTTCTGGAATTTATGGAACAGACCCAATTAAAAACAAATATGTTTTTTTGTTTTCAATATATACAAATGCAGGAATGAAATTTTCTTTTGCAGTTAAGAGTGGTACTCTGTTTGAAGTTGTGAAAAATTTTCAGCAACATTGATTATTTCGCGTGAAAAATTTGACACGTAACAAGTGATGCCCATATTACTTGTTCGGAAAAAATGTTCGTTTTTATTGGTTAGAAGTATGCAACATTGATCGACTTTTGTAAACGAAAACAAATGCTTATTTTTGCTTGTTTGTGACATTATTAAAATTATAAACACTGAGATAGTTCCTTCTAAAGTGTGTAAAAGAAAGAAATTATATTAAAGAAATTTTTGGAATGCTATAAGTTTATTAAAAAAATAATTTTTTCTTTTAAAACTGTAACTTCTTAAGAAAATGATTTATTTTTTCTTTTTGATTTTGATAAATTTTGAATTTTAATTTCATTTGTGAATCATATCTGTTTTCACTATTTTGGTAGATAATGAATGAGTAGATGCAAATCATTGGTTACTTACATAACAAAAATCTTGTGATTTTTCAAACGTATTTCAATGTTGCTAAACATCAAATTCAGAACTTTTAGCTACCTACTTTGTTTCCAACAAAAATTCCAAATGTTCTAAAATCAACTTCCAATTTTTCGCTGGGTAATATCTAATATTATATTAAAATTCATAAAAAAGATAAAAAAAAAACATTTTTTTTGTAAACTATCCAATTTTTGTAGCAAATTACCAGTGCTCGGAATGAGCCTAGTCATCTGTCATTCGCAAGAATTCTTTTGTTTCGTATATAAATACATACGAAAGCGAATCAACTAAAAATAAATATTTGTTTCAAATGCAGCAAAAATAAAAGTGAAATTGTCTTCAAAGTATTAAAAAAAAGTGACAAGAGTTTTCTAAATGTTAAATTAAGAAAAAAACATAAAAATAATATCTATGGCAAAAATGAGAACACTGATATCTTGAAAAAAGAAATAGAGAGAATAAATTAACAAAAATATCAAACACACTGAAACAAACTAATGATCGCCAAACAACTTGTCAATGAATGTTTTTGTTGATTATGATCATCTTCAGCATGATGAAATTTAGCAAAATGTGAAAGTTAAAAAAACAAAATCGAACAAATAAAAAATTATTTGCTTTTGGCACAGTACGATTTTAGCAAAAAAATAAAAAAAAAATAAATAAATAAATATGACAAAATTCACACTATAATCTATTGTCATATACTTTAAGTTCGTTTGAGACCAATCATTTCACAAAGAGAAATTAAAGCTTCAAATACCATAAAATTGATAAGATTAAAATATATAACTGGAGTTAATTGTTTTAAATACATATCGCTTATATATCACAAAAAAATTCGTTCTTCAGAAAATTGAATTTATTGACACCCCAATGGAAAAATTAGCAAAAAAAATTTTCACCGCTCAAAAATTGAGTAAACATGATATTTGTCTTTATTTACACAAGATGAAGAACGATACGACGAATGGATTGTTAATAAAAAAATCATATTGTTAGAGATATGAGTATGCCGCATTAAGGGAGCGATATGCAATAAACAAGTTTGCCATTGTAAATTGATCATAAAATTTTCGTATGCTTTTAAGTAAATTTGACAATTGATTGGGGTATTTTGAAGGTGGTATAAGTCACTTCATCAAAAATACCATGTCAGTTAATTAAATTATAGAAATTTTTAGCTATTGTTTCATTTTAAAAATATATACAACATATTTACTGCCTGTTTTTAGAAAATAAAAACAAAATTTTGATTTATCAGTCACAGTTTGGTTTTCGATTTCTAAAAAAAGGTTGTTAATCTGTGTGATGGATTTTAAAATGAAAAGATTACTAAGATATTTATTAATTCAAATGACTGATGTGATATTTTTGATGCCACTTTCAAAACAAGCAGCTTTCGATTTCAATATACATTTATGCTTTTTTTTGTTAAAATCTGAGTTTTTTGTTTGTATGGATTAACACACATAGTGTATGAATTTGAATATATTTTTTAATGATTTACTTATTCTAAAACAAGCTACTTTGTATTAGTATGAGACTTTTGCAATTCTCGCTTCTCACTAAAAGGAGCTTAGTCTTAAACACGCCCAAACTATGCACCCTCATAAAAAATCTTAAGGAAATGTAACTTAATTACGAATTTTACAAGCCGAGTATTAATAAATATATTTTTTTTTTGTGTTTAACTTAACTTCATTTATAACTTTTACAATTGCTTAAGGAAATGGTGTAAAATTCGTTTTATAGATATGCTATGCTTTTACCATGCAACATTATATAAATGCTGTTAATAATTACATTATTTCTTACTAAATATTTGTTCTTTTTGTATTTTCTTGCAGCAACTCAACTCATGATTTTATCAATCTACAAACAAACAAAGAAAAAAGTAAAGAAAAATTGCAAAAAAATTTTCAACATAAATCACGTAGAATAACAAAAGTTAAGAAAATATAAACAAATTAAAATAAAATATGAAAAAATAAAAAAAAGTTCATACAATATTTGAAAGAAAATTTGAGAAATCCGCTTGTTTTTATCCATATTATTTTAAAGGTGCGGTTAGTGTTTTAAAATAAATACAAAAAGTGCCAATTAACAAACCGACCAACCAACCAACCAATCAAGCAACAAGTGTTAAATTAAAATTATAAAATTGTTTTTTTTTTCAATATATTTCTAACAATGTGTTAGTATATTAATTTATCAACAATTATACCCTTGACTGCCAGCAAAATTAGAAAATTTAATTTCTCGTAAAACTTGTTGAAATATTTGATACGAAAATAGGCAAAAAAGTGCAATTATTTCACAATTTATATTTAAATAGTCCACTTGTCAAAATGGGCTTCTCGACGGCCCTTCAGGGCCGAGCTGCCCACGAGGCGTTGATTGTACGGCAAGATGCCGAGTTACGTTTGATGGAAATTATGAAACGTACCATGCAGCTGAAGGCGAAATATGACAAAGAATATGCCATTGGCCTGGCCGCGGTGGCACAGCAGGGTTTAAAAATCGACCGAGCTGATGAAATGCAAGGTGAGTTAGTTATTTATTAAGTTTTGTGTTTGAATTCCATTTGAAGATTATTCTACTAATAATTGATTGCGTTAAATTAAAAATTTTAAAAACCTCTGACACAGTTGACGATGCAGCATAAGCTGGATATATATATAGGACCGATTTTCTTCAAACATATGCATTTGCATATTTTTCTTTTTTTTCCCAAAAAAAGCATTTTTGATATAACTTGCATAAATTTGCATATTACACAGGTTGTAAACTCTTTTTAACAAAAATCGTTTGTGATAACTGACACAGCTCCGCAATGCGGTCATTAATAATTATTTACCCAAAAATGTTGTATGTGAGATGACTGGCTCATGGGTTGCATAGAATATCAGTTTTGGTTCGCTTACATTTTGCAATGTTAACTCACTTGCTGCAAATTGCAAAGCTGTTTCTTTTAAGGTAGAACTACAACCATACGTAGCATGTAGGATTTTTCCAAAAAAACGTATGCCGTTTTCATTTTTTTTGCTTTTTATCAAAAAATTTGCTTTTAAAGTTTCTTCAAGACAAAAATATTGCCTCGTAAATAAAGTTACTACATATTTAAAAAAAATCATTATATTGCAAATTTACAATAAAAAGGCCAGAAAAGAAAATGCCATTATTGTATTAATTAATTTCCATCAATTAATTAATTTCGTATCAATTTAATGCATTCTATATGCCCAACTATGATCAATCCCCAAAGCCCTGTACCACTAGATGGGGATCTTGGTTTAAGGCTGCTATATATTATTGCGACGACTTTATAAAGAAAAGCAGCGTTTTAAATTAACTTTTTGATGATGAGGCAGCGTCGATATGAAATGCAAAGGATTTATTTAAGAATTCAGCGGTAAAAACATATTTAGCATACATCAAAGGTAATTTTGCATCTATTTGCCACAGTATATTCAAATTGGAAAAGAAAGACTTTACAATATTAAGAATAAAATATGTATTGAAAAATTTAACAAAGCATTTAATCGATATGTTGGCCTTCAAACGGTGACCAAGATTAAAAAACAACATATAAATTAACATCGACCGACTTTGAACGAATATTTTCATTCTATTCGACCGATTTGTGCGATAATCGAAGATCCTTTTAATTCTAATAAACATTTGCGTAAATAAAACAGATTTGCAAATATGCATAATTTTGTTCATATTTTAATGTTTTTTTTTTGAATATTCGCATGCATATTTTAATAATTTTTGTGCATATTTAAACTTGCCCTGTCTATTACATAAAAAATAATAAAAAATTTAAATTGTTTCTATTCAATGAAAAAAAGTTCAGGCTCGGTTTGAAAAATATACCGAAGTTTGAGTGCGCGTCTGACATCTATCTATAATGAATCGGTCTTTTGTATAATACTCGTATATAAATAAAAAGTTAATATTATGGGACACAAAACAAATGCAAGAGTTCAGTTCGAAAAACGTTTTTTAGAGGAGTCTCACCACATGTGATGTGCAAACTGTGTAATACAATTCTAATTTATTTTTAAGAAGCTACTTAGAAATCCCGAGATCACGGCTCGGAACTTAAGGATTCTATCTCTTTATCCCAAATACCGGAATTTTAAATCTCTAGTTGTGATAAGTAGTTTTTTTAGTTGTGTTACCAGAAGTTTAGTAAAGCAGTTTAAAATAAAATCTCATTACTTCAATCTTTTGACAAAAATTTTATATTCACAGCTGGAATTGTTTAAATAGCAAAAATTTTCAAAGTCGATCTTATCAGGAATATTTTGCTAGAAACTAGTAGTCGGATCTTCAAATCGACCTTATCTTTGTTTAAATTAATACACATTTTAACACCTAACTGCCACGAAATTTTTAAGCTTTTTTGAATAGTTCTTTGTCAGTCGAAAGTATCAGACAAAAATAAACTACTAAATTGTTTTGTCAGACACTTCGACCTGACAAAGATCTACTGAAAAAAAGGTGTTGTCATACACTTTTAGAACATATTTTAATACATTTAAGAATCCGACGGTCATTATAGACAAATCAAGAAAAATATTAAAGCTGGAGCTGAACATTTCTGATTTTCCAAGGTATCTACATAAAAATGCGCTAAGAGAACATTATCATAGAATGAGTGCAACTATAAAAAAGCGTTGGAGTTGCAGCGAACATTTTAATAATTTTCATTATCGCTGTTGTATCCTGTTATGTGTTGGGCCTTTTTGACTATCGTGGCAGTTAGAGTGTTAAGCAACGATAGAAAATAATAGCCTGTTCCACGATATTGAAATAAATCCTAAGAGAAGTTGAATCAATTCGGGTTTCTCTCTTTTGACAGCTTTCGTTCAATAGTGGCTTTATATGCTTGATTTGACGTTTTCTTTCACAGTACGGACAATGATACAGAGAAGTAGAGTTTTAAATGAAAACATTTACATTTTCGACTTGCTGTTCGAGTTATAGTTTGGAGAAACCTAAATTAGTTTTCTTTGGCTTAGAATGCCAACGATCGCATTCTTTCGATATTTCGAAGTAGGCTTGTAAGCTAAGCTTTTTTCATATCCAAGTCGCTTATTTCCGTGCCATTCAGATTTTGTTTTATATTTTTCCCTCCTAAAACTGTTGTGCTCAAAAATTTCAGCATTTTTGAAATTTGTTTTTTTATCAACTTGTGTTTTTGTTGTTGTTGCTTTTGTTGCATTTTTGGAATACCATATTAATATTTATCATTTATAGTTAAAGTGACGTCAATTTAACATTTCTTATCATGGTGTTTTCACAAGTGTTTTCAATGTTCTAAATATATAATTACCAAAACTATTAGTAAAACCGGCCGAAATAGAGCTTTACTACGCTCTTCTTGCAAAGCGAAAGATATACTGTTTTAATAAAATGAAAAGAAAATTGTGAGTCAGAATTAATATTGAAAACAACAATAAAATACGAGAAATTGTTATAGTTTTTAATATAAATTGTCACTTACAATTTTGTTTTCATTTTATAAAAACAGGCAGATAGTCTCGCTATTGCTTTTGTCAAGAAATAGATACAGTTTTAAATTTTAAATTTCACACTAATTATTATTACATACGAGACCCGTCTGCTTCGCCCTTCTCATAATGAAAAACATGAAAATGGTTGACAAAATTTGTTTGTTAATTACAATTGAAAGTTTTTACTATCGTCTGTATGTGCTTAAGTTTACAAAGATATGTCTTAAAATTTTGTCATCGGGAAATTTCAATAACATGTTTATATATTTTGAAAACCTTAGCCCCTTCAACGGATGCAACACTTAGTAAACCTTTTGCATTTTGTTGTGGATGTTTATTTTATAACTTCCATTTTTTATATTATGCGGGTCTGGTCTGTAAATCGAGTCGATTTCCATTGCTAAAAGCAAATTTAAAAAATTGTACGTTTCATTTAAATTGTTTGCAAAAACTTAAAAACTTTAATTTTCAAACGGTTTGACAAAACTTTAACATGGCTTTCGGAAATATTTCTTTATCTTTTAATAAATTGCCTTCAATCGGCTGGCTGTAGCTCTTTGATAAACAATTTGTGTGCCTCTTTGAAAGTGTCATGAGAAACCATATAATTAATTGTAACATCCGTTTTCAAACAATGCATTCTTTTCAATTCAACTCTCAGCTTCAATTTATCAAATGTTTAGTTTTTTAACAATATTATTTGGACAAAAAGAAAAAAAAAAACAATCACATAGATTACAATTTATTAGATAACCATAACCTTTGTCAATTTTGAAAACTTTAACTTAAACGCATTATATTTTCTTTTAAATTTTTCTTTTATTTCAAACTATAATGTTTTTTAGTTGGGAAGATGATTATTTTATTGGAAAAAGACAATACGGTATTATTTTTTCAGTTTGTGATTGGTAAAAAAATATTATGAGTTTGTATTAAAAAACCAAGGTCAATCATGAACAAAATCTCAGATAATCAAATATAATTTAATGTGTTCATTGCTCACATCTGCCATTAAATACAGATTTTTCGTTTTATTATTTATTTGTGATTTCTCAATAAATTGACATAATATAAAATTTGTTTTATTTATTGATAAATATTTAAGTATTTATTAAATACATAAATATTATTTTTTTGCCTTTATGTCTGACCGAATGTCTACAAAATTTTCAAGCGCATGCGAAAATCTAGACTTGCAAATACTCTCATAAATTATTGGCTGTTAATTCGTACTTTTTTTTGAAAAGTAAATTATTAAAAATGAATTTGTTTGTATCAAATTCAAATCAAGAATTTACAAATTATTTTTATTATTAATAAGTGACATGGGGTAAAATTGAACAAAGAACGCTGATGAAAACTCGAAATTAATACTGATCCATTCTGATAGTTTGATGACTCAAATATCCTATTAAATTTTTAATAAAAAATAATTTCAGTTTATCAAAAACCATTTTTAATATAAAAAAAGGAATTTGTTAACTCTTGACTTTAACTCGAGCCAAAAAAACTCCTTTCAACTTAAACCAAAACAGTTCAAAGAAATGGGCTAATTATTAACTTTAAATGCAAATGCATTTAAGATAAAATTGATTTTGATGTATTTTTGTGACGGTACCCAACACATCTTTGGAACTTTGCTAGATGATGCAAAAAATACAGCGATTTTACTGCGGTTAAGGCTCGATTGTTACTTGGTCACATTTGTACTCCTGTTCCGTTCATTATGTACAATTTTTGCGATTATTGCTGAAAATATTTAAATATATACTAGTATGAAATTGCAAGATATTTCTTAAGAGTCCCTCAAGTTTCTTAAAAACTTACTAACTTTTTTTAGAGCATATTATATGACACTAAAGGTACGGTCACACTTGGCAAACATTTGCCCAAAAACACGTAACCAATACTTTTTCTTAGGGTTAGTGTGATTTAACTTGGTTTTTATATCACAAAATGAAGTCAATTGTGCCGCAAAATGCTATTTTTATATTATTTTTAATAAATCCGAACCCATATTTAAAAAAAATGTTAGAATTAAAAAAAGGCAAATTTATCTTGTCTGTTGGTCACGTTTTTTTCGGCAAATAGTTGTGACTGTACCTTAACTTTCATCCAGCATTATGGCCACAAAGAAGACATTATGGCGGCGTTAGTGAAAATGTTGTTTGGATGTGTGACACCGACGATGCTGGATGTAAAATAAAAAAGAAATGTTTGAATTTTTAACTTGCTTGAGCATCAAGCATACTTACACGGATTTGATGTCCGTATTGAAAAAATTAACAATATGTTTTGATTGCAAGTGCGGGAAACATAATCTAAAAACCACATACTATGGTTGATTTATATGGTTGTAGTCAAATCATATATGTATGTATGTTTAAAGTGAGCACATGTCAGTACTGCCTTATCATATTATAGTAAAATATAAACATGACAACAACATTATGCGGAATGATCAAAATTGATTGAAAATATCAAACTTTTATTTTAATGTGAATACTATATTATGTTTCTGTATAATAATAATGCGAATAAATATAATCATATAATTATTAGACGTAATAATAGTATTTTATTTTTTAATGATACATATTTCAATAATTAAATTTTTCTTATATTTTTGTTATTGTGTTACTTATTATTTAATAACAAACAGACAAACGAAAAAAAAATTAGAGAACTGACAGGAAAGCGTAGCCGTTTTTCTGCAAACATGATTTATTTGTTTTATAACCATAATTTGATTACACGTTAGCAAACTTAAAAGAGTATGGTTATTGGTAATATTTTATTGCTATAGATTTTATAATATCTTTGCATAGTAGTAGAACTTTGGTTGTAGGATTTTTTCACGAAATTATATTGTTAATGTTTGTATGTATTAGTTTTTTATGGTGTGAAATAGGTATTAAAAATTTTGTGTTAAAAGTACAATAATTTTATTTTAATAAAAATTTTAAAGATTTATATACTTTTTGTCAAATAAAAAATATTTTGTAAACATTTACAAAATTCATTCCTGTAATTACATCGTCCAAATCAGAAAGTTCAGACACGGAACAAGTAATTAAGAAATATTTTCTACCGCACAGAACGGCAACGAAAATTAAAAAATATTGAGGCCTTTCGAGTCTGATTGTTCCCTGCCGCTTTATTAAAAGAATAATTTTTGTTTACAAACGTGTGAATATTGTAATTGTTTTTTTTTTAACATTTTTAATAAGTTGTCGTATAAATTATGTTATCATGTCAATTTTATTACTCACACATTTTGTAAATTTTCAACGAAATCTGCAATGAATATTGCAACATGCAACTACAGATTGTAAAAACCGTTATGTGTCATTTATTTAAAGAAGAAAAAAAAACAAATCACAGTTTCAGCAGCAACGTATTGCCAAAGTCATTACACATATAAATACAAGTGTCTATGATACGCTTGAAACAAATGTAGTAAATACAATTTTCAAAAAAATGTCAGCTTAAAATAATACAGCAAAAAAATAACTGTCTCTTTCTTTCTGTATGAAATAAATACATTTTAAGCTGCTGGACAGTGAACACTTGAACACAAACGACAACAGTTACACGACACCATGCGAAATCACACTTTCACTTTTGGTACTCGTACTCATGCACAACAGCAGATTTCATTCAGGCCAATGGACAGTGTCAATTTATTTAAACCGTAAATAATATGAAAAGTACGACTGAATAGATTAATAAACATTACAGACGTCAGACAACATAAATCAAGAGTAGAGTTAAAACCAGTACAGACATAATTTAAATATTACATCACCGTCATTGTAGCAATTATATTGTTAAAAAATGAGGTGATGATGATACTTGCGCTCGAATCACGAATTTATTTAACATTAACCTTTTAAAACCATTGAATTTAATCATATTTATAACGGTGCAGGTTGTAGTTTTTTTTATTTAATACAATTTAACAAATTTGCAAAAAAAAATCGCATGACTTTTTACAATTTTAATTAAACAATTTACAAGAGCGCTTTGCAAGCAATGTTTGCATTCACATTAAGGACTGAGCTCAGTTCAAGTGCAACTTTAAAATTAACTTTAAAGTCTATAATAAATTAAATATTTTCTATTTAATCCTGTTTTAGCGGAGTCATATTTGTGGAAACGTGATGATAAATTTCTCCTTTACAGATATTTATTTAATCACACTCTGACTATTTACGCTCAGACATTTGCTGTCATTTACTGCAATTATTAACACATTTGTAAACATGTGGCTTATATCGTTTTCCTGTTGTCTGTTTATTTTTGTATCGCATAAGAAAAAAATACGCTCATACCCACGTCATTAAAATCGTAATTTTGTTTTCAGCTGTTTCTTTTACTCTATTTAATATTTTAAGCTACTGGTGTTATTTCAAACTTAATAGAGTGTTACAATTACTACACGAATTCATACTATTCCACAAAGTTTGTTTTTGCCGCTCACATACAGTGAATAAAACATGCGAGGGGAAGTCAATAGGTCTTTGGAGAAATATAGAAAAACAAGTTGTTTGGCACAAAAAAATTTTAATGGTGTCCTATTTTAGCTTAATGCATTTCATGTAACGATTTTACAAATTTTCGAAGCCGTAAACAAAGTAAGACTTTGAAAAGTTTTCGGTTGTAATGATTATTTAAGTTTAAAAACAGGAAAAACTCCCAGATAACCAAATTTAGAAACTGATGTGGATGTGACAAGAGTGCCAACCTTAAATCGCATATTTTTGTCATCGCAAACTCGAAAATTTCTGTATACTTTTGCTCAATGGGTCCCATAGTCATTAATAATTAATTTTTCCTTTTTCCAAGTAGCCAATACACCAAAAAAATGGGGCATAACCTCACCAGTCAATCTCACTGTCTTCGCGTCTTTCGGTTCAGATGCACCTGGTAAAATTCATTGCATAAGTTGTAAGTGGCATCCTCCGTCAATAGGTGTTACGGAAAAGTTCTGATCCAGCTTCTGAATCAGTCACACGCGGCATCCATCTTGTAAATTACTTTTTCATGCCAAACATTTCGTGCAAAATTTAATCGCCAAACAATTTGAGATCCCCGTGACTTCAACTCTACGAGCTGAACGAAGCTCATCATTCATGGACATGCCTTCAGGTTTAATTTGATTTATCTAGTCCTGAACACTTTGATTTCGTTAAGTGTTTTGTTTTTTTAAGTAGAGGTCTTTGACGAAATCATGAATTTAATTTTTTCAAAAATTGGAAAAGTTGCCTCAACCGATTGATTGTTAAAAATAAACACACTTTTCAGTAGTTTTATTTTGTGATTATTATTTTGGCTAAAGTTCGTAAAATTTTTAGTCAGAAAGAATTGGATATGAGACAATATTCCAAAAGAACAAGGGAATATTTTAACATCAATTAGTTTCAGCTTACACGGCAGAACAGAAACAACGTTGTTTTTCGGGAGCCGCTACACACCCATCATCAGTGCTCATGTATGTTTCCATATATCCGCCACTGTTTAGGTGGCTCGGTTGAATGTGATTTCAAATTTGTATTTATACAAATAATGACTTGAAGAAAGCATACGAGAGTTATTTGAATTGTGGAAGGTTGTTTTTCTAAAAATTTGTCACTCGCCGTTTGTAAATTGACATTTTTGGGAAACTTATTTCATATTAAATTCTTAGGCATTTTTATACAATTTTGCCCATACTTATTGACTCTACCTCGTATCTGTGGGAAAAGACATAAAAACAATTTGGACTATCATGGGATTGTAAAGTCATCTAGCTTATGATTGCTATCTTAATTGCGTCCATATTTGGACTCTTTATGGGAGTTGACATCGTCATAACTAAATCAAAAAATCATTTTTTTTTTGTTAATAATGCAGAAATAATCGTCATACTGTAATAAATCTTCTGTAAATAATTCATACAAATGTTTTGTATGAACACCTCTTGAAGTTTGTGTAAATTGAAAACTTTAAACTCGTTTGCTGTAACATAATTTTTTTCAGATGTGGCGACGCACAGTGGTTCCAACAAATTTTATTTCTGAGATAATTCGGGAGCTGCTGAACTACTCAAGATATCTAAAAAAATTTCACGTAGATTTAGTTTTGATATTTCTGAGGTGACGTTGAAGTGCACGGCACGGCTCCGTAGCAGAAAGTAGGAATCTTAGATTAACCACCAAATTAGTCCCCAAAAATTTTATTTATTGAACAATTTTATTTACTAAACACTATCATTACTTCACTATTTCCAGGCAGTCTTATATCCAAATCCTGGCGCTCCTACATGGATGAATTAGATCAACAAGCTAAACAATTCAAATCCAATGCCGAACAAATCGAAGTGGTTTGTGATAAATTGGCCCACTTGTCGCAGGATAAACGCAAGGCCAGAAAAACCTACCAAGAAGAACACACAAAAATAGCAGCCAGATTAAATCATGTAAGTTTATGTTTTTATACTCATGTCCATGTGATAAATTATGTTTTCTAAATAAGTATTAATTTTAAAATTCTGTTCAAGGAATTGAATGGTTGAGCAATGCACCTGTTTTGCGTCTTTAGATGTTTACGAGACTTTTTTTTCTTTTTTATAAACAATCTAAAGAAAACAGCAATTTTCAAATAAATAAATAAAGACTGCAAAAAAGAACAAATAATCAATAAATAAATATTAACAACTTTCTGTACGCCATTTCATTTCACGATTGTCAATGTTTTGCAATTAATTTTCGTGAAAATAAAAAAAATACGACATTGTTGGTTACATTTTTATTGTTTTTGCAGCTCATTGTTGTTGTTATTTCTTGCATTTACTTTTTTTTAAGTTTGATTATGATTATTATCTTCTTTTTTATATTTGAAACGCTTTCCATTCATTGAATTCCTTTTTTTCTTTATTATGAAACCTCAGAAATGCAAGGCGCTGCTACAACGAATTTAACATTTTTCTTAGTTTTGTTTTAAAAATTAAATGTTTGGAATACAAATATTCTTTCAATGACAAGATACTTTTTATTTTTTATAAAATATGTGTAAGGAAGAAGGAAAAGTTGTATGTTGTATATCTTGATCTATAACACTGTGGGCCTTAAACATGAGCAACAAATTTACTTTATCTTCTAACCATCCCTTCAGTTTTTTAAAAAACATTATATTTTTCAGTTCTATAAAAAGCTAATTTTTTCCTCGTCATTACACTGGGTGTCCGCCGAGAAATTATACTACTTTGTTTGTTTATAATTTTTGATTAAATGAAAGAGAATGGACTTTATATTGATAAATGTTTTATTTAATGTCGGCAATTATGTATGGAATACAATATCAGTTAATGCCCGCCTCTGTTAGCCTCACAATTGCGAGCCCTTTTGAGCACATTTTTCATTACATTCTCACACATTTCACGCGGTATTTCATTAATTTCATCACGAATATTTTGTTTGAGTTGCTCAAGCGTTTCTGGTTTGTTTGCATAAACCTTGCTTTTCAGATATCCCCACTCACACAAAAAGAAATCCGGAGCAGTCAAATCAGGCGACCGTGGAGGCCAATCAACATTACCATTTCTTGAAATAACTTGTTGTGGAAAGAGGTCTCGCAGTAATTCCATTGTAGTCATGGCTGTATGCGATGTGGCACCGTCTTGTTGATGCCAAATGTTAATCAAGCCCAAAGCATGCAGTTGTGGCGTTAAATAGTTTTTAATCATATCACGATATCGCTCACCATTCACAATTACCGTTATGCCGTTTTCATTTTCAAAGAAGTAAAGTCCAATGATTCCTCCTGACCAAATTGCACACCAGACTGTCACTTTTAATGCATTCAAAGGTGACTAATGAATAATTTGAGGGTTTTCCATTGCTCAAATTTTTTTTTGGGCTATGATTAGAGATTCTAAATTTATTGTGGTATAAAACATAATTTGTACATTTGCTACCTTCACTTTTAAAAACCTTGTTCCTTTTTTTTTGCAACAAAAGTGTATAAATAAATTTTTTTTCCATTTTTAAATGAATTTAAACATTAATATTCAAGATAATTTTTTTTAAACACCAAAAATAGCTTCTGATCAAATCTTTCAGTGAAAAAAAATCATATAAACATCTTGAAACCGAAAAAAACATTAAAAGCGCATGTAATTTTCTTCACTTTCCTGACTTTAGCAGTCTCTCAGAGCTACAAATCGCAACATAAAACAATATACAATACGTTAAAAAATGTTGTTATTGTTATTGTTGTTGTTTTTGGCTCAAATACCTTCTTGGCTCAAATACTCCTCTGTGCGTCGGAATAATATGTAAAAATAATAAAATAATCTTTTATTAAATGACCTTGAAAGCCCAAATATTTAAAATATATTCATCATCTAAACAATTTTGGAATTACACCAAAAAGGTCTAATACATAATCTAAATATGTAAATCAAAGCACGTTATTTTGCAAAAATAATTCCTAATTTCATGTGTAATTTAACATTTCGTTGGTGGCAACACCGGTAATAACGTTTTTTTTTTGGCTCCTGAAAAGTACAAAAAAGTGTCCGACGATATCTTATATATGTATATTATATATGTATGTATGTATGTATGTGTATTTCAAATTTGGAACCGATATTCTTTAAATGCACTTGCCAGTATGTACTAACATAAGGCTTGCCCAGTTGACAGCATTCAGTATTAACTCTCACAACATACCTATTTTGCAAAATAAATTTATATTCATCAAGAGCATTTCGTATCCAAGATAAAACAGCACCAGCAACAACAATATCTAAAAATATGACTTTCGTACGTGGCCAGGCCCGTTTGCCACAATCAAAAGAATCTACAAAAGTTGTATTCATTCGGTTTCATTATTATTGCTGCTGTAGATTTTGTTGTTGCATTTACTTCTTTATGATTATTGCATTAAACCGTTGTTGACTCTATTGTTGTTGTATTTATTTCCGTAAAAATTTAGAACCGTTCGTTGTTGTTGTTGTTGTTGCCTTCTTGAAGATTTCAACAATTAGTTGTTAAATTTTTAACAATAACAAACGCATACTAAATAATTCTTTGCTGTCATCGCAGTTACCCGCATTGAAGTACTTACAGGGGGTCTTCACGTGCAATAAACTTGGAAATAATTATGTTTTCAACTGTCAAAATCTATTGCCAACACAATATGTTCACGTGTGGATCGCACAAACATTTATTTGCACATGTATTGCGAAATAGTTGTTCAAACTTATTTTCAAGCAATTATGTTGGAAATAAACTGTCAAATTTGGCTGTCAATTCTCTGTAATTTGTTTTTCCCGCGAATTAAATAAAAAATCGTGCAAATATGTATGTATATATTTACTTATTAGCATCTGCTAAGCTTTTTGACCAACAAAAAAATCAAACAAGCACAGAAAACGCTGAAGCTAATGTATTCATTCACAGCGAACTTTTTAATTTTATGTCCAATGTGCACTAAGTGTTCTCCACCTAAAAACATAAGCTTGTAAATGAACATATTTGTGACGTCATGCTGCCGACGTTATTGCTTATGTTCGGAAATAAATATTGAGCGTGGAGACGTGCCGTTATTATGAATGGATGTAGTCAACATTCAGCAAAATTTGTTGTATAAATTAAATAAATTTTCTTTAGTTATTATTATTTTTAATTCATAACTTTGTAAAAAAAAATATTTAAAATATTTTAAGCTAATTGTTGTGCGCTTGCATACTTTTGAAATAGAGGAGTGGCATTTTGGTGTAATGTTGGTCGCAAATTAATATTGTAGAAATCACAAGCGGCACGACAAACTTATATACATATTTCCACATTTTTTGTGATGAAGGGTATACAAATTGAAAAGTCATAGATTTTTAGCCATTAAAATGTTTTATTTTTAATTAAATAGAAATTTAAAGGAAACCTAAAAACTTAATATGAATTGAAATGCATTAAATTAGTCACTCATATCTTTTCTTACAAGTTTGTATTGACGATCATTTATTTATCATGCTTAAGTACATACATACATATGTAGTATATGTACTTATAAATATGAAATTAAAACCTGCTTTTTATGTGGTTCAGAAAATGTTCAGAATTAAATTCCATTTAAACAAAGACAAAGCAATAACATTTTGCGGTTCAATTTTTCGCAAAGATTTTCTTCCTTTTTGTCATTTTCTATAAACGATATTGCTTTACTGTGCTGTTAAATATTCATTAAATAAAATATTACAGCATATTTTAACAAGAGCATAAATCCATTAGTGAAGTGAGTCCATATGTGTTGAATTAAAATAAATGCAATCATTGTAAAAGTATAAGGCCGCTTCGCCTGCCTGTCTGCCTCCCTCCTTCCAGTGGTTTGACAGCAGTTCTTTGAGAGTATAAAAATTCATACATGGCCCATTAATTGTGAACACTTTGCTTTTATTTATTTCATGGTTGCCTTAATTTTAAGTTTTGTTTTGTTCTTATTCTTTGTATTCAATGGTTTCTGTTTCTTTTTTATTTTTGGGTTTTAACAATGACCTGCTAAATTGTTATTTGAGCTCAAAATACTCAATAAATAATCCTCCCCCTTTGCAAATGAACAACTTACAAAGCCAACACCAACAATCTTAAGCAATTAATCGTTTGCAATTTATTTATGACAATGAGACATTGTGACAGACGGGACAGGCATACAAAAATTGCATGGGTTTTTTCGACTTTTTATTGCAGTTAACGAATTTTCATGGTTTTCGTCATTAATACATGACGTTTTTCTGTAGTTTCCCCTTTGTAATGTCCCAAACTCCACCCAAATTGGTTTTATTACTTTAATACAGCTGTAATGTTCTTATAGAAATATGTATTGTGTCTGTTTGTATTAAAGTTATTAACAAAATCTGCTGAATCACGTTTAATTATGTACATTTTTCTTTAAATATCGAGCATGTTTTGTGAATACAAAGAAATGAAATCAAGTTTTTTTTTTTCAATTAAATTTTGTTCTGCATAAAAAAAATTTTATAAAATTTGCAGTAAATCATGAAAACCAACTTTTTTTCATCAACTTTGTTTGCAAAAAATCATATGTTCTTGTGAAAATTTCATGAGTTTAAACTTAAATGAATTTAAGTTTATAGAAGTTGTTTTTAGCAGAGTTTCATAAATCATTCATTTGCATTGTCTATTTATAAGAAACTATAACTTTAATGCAATTAAGAAATATGTATGTTTAAGAAGTATAGATATTAAAACTTGTTTTTTAGCTTTAATATTTCATGGTCAATGCTTCTATAAACAATACTATTGGTTCTCTATGGAAAAGTCAGTGGATGCCAAACAGTTTTTAAAGCGGCTGGAAATAAAAGAGTTTTTGGAAAAAGTAAACAGTCTCGCTATAGAGAATTCAGCTTAAAGTTTCATTCAGTTTAAGATCGAAAGTTTTTGATATAAATTCTAAACTCTCTCACTCCTCTCTGTCAGATTAATTAAAGCTCTAAAAGTTCAGCTCAAGGCAAATTCATACCATGTGAACTGGTTAGTTATCGCAGCTGAATCACTGTGTTTTATCATATTTTATCGTCAAAATGTGTTTTTGGGTAAATTTTTCTGATTTTGAGCAGTTTATCTTGACATTCAAGAGTGAATTTGCCAAGGCGAATTCTCTTGCGACTACCTGTATAAATTGGCCTTGGTTCGGGTAATTATTTCTAAAAGCAAGGTACAATAATACGGATATAACTATTACTACAGCAATTACAATATTACAAAGACAACTGACACGTTGCTCTCTCTATGTAAACACATACAAATTTTGACATGTTTATGTCTAATTAGCAAAAAAAGTAGGAAACCTTTTCCACACGCAAAGTTTACTTTGAGAAAGTTTTTTTTAATTTTCTTTTAAACTTTGTTTCACTTCTTCACACTCAAAGTTTACTTTGACAAATTTTGTGCTATTTTGTTGGAACGAAGAAGAAAGCAACTTTCCGAGCACATCAAAGTCTGTATTCACCCCAATTCTTCTTTCCCTTCTCATGTTTATGCAACCAAGCATGTTTCGTTGTTGGTTGCATCGTGTGTAGTCGTGTTTATGGTTTCATTTTGTGTTGCATTCGAGGTGTCAAAAACATAAAAATATTTCGATATTTTCTGGTATAGTGTATATCGTTGTTTATTGTTCTACTTCGTTAAAAACAAGCAAGCTGTATGTTTCTCCCGCCATGTTCAATGCGAATACAAAATACAGAACTGATGATACGTTTGTGGGGGTAATTGTTGGCTACGGTGTGTGTATCAAAATATGAGACATGAATGATAAAAGTGTTGCGTAAACACGTTGCAAAATATGTACCCACCTTCACAATCAAACTCAAGACTTTGCAAGGTAAACTTTAGGTGTGGAAATGGGGTACAGCTCAGCTGTGGTACTAAGTCTGCGTTTACACACGTCATGTCCTATTGGCATGATTCCTACTTTAAAGGTGAGAGAGACGAGGGGAAACGAAACGAGTACTCAGATGCATGTACTGTCATTACGTTTTGTTTTCTCAAACGTAATTTTAAGTCTGAAGGCATT
This sequence comes from Gymnocheta viridis, assembly GCA_956483585.1. Classification (NCBI taxonomy): domain Eukaryota; kingdom Metazoa; phylum Arthropoda; class Insecta; order Diptera; family Tachinidae; genus Gymnocheta; species Gymnocheta viridis. The sequence goes on from OY101440.1 coordinate 121,259,102, forward strand.
TGCATGTAAATGTCGTCAACATGACATGACTCGTGTGAAGAAAAAGTAATAATCATGCCAATAAGACATGAACCATCTAAACGCAGACTAACTAAGCTTGTATTATTCCGACATGTCTAAAATGTATACTTCCTCGATCGTTACAGCTTTTCTATGATGCAAATATGTAATTAGGTATGTAGTTTAAAAAAAAATAAATTGAATCATTAAAAGTTCAACAACTTTGAAAATTTTCGATAAATAAAAATGTAGTAATACATATATTAGATATTATTGAATTATCACTTACGAGGAAAATTTTTTTAAATATCAAATTTTTTGTTAAAAAGTAAGAGAAATGTTACATTTTTTTAGAAAAGAAAACCGCATTAAACACTTATGTACATAAAATTTTAACCTCTTCTGAATGCTCGGTATAAAATACTTTAATGAGAACATTGAATATTTTATTTAAAATTGATAAAAAAAATATAAGGTGTTCGTTCGATCTTGCTCCTTATCGTTATTAAATTTTGTATTAAAGATTTTATTTCACTCCCAAAGTCTCTGCCAAATAAAAGTTTGCGAGTTCCTTACCTCTAAACTTTATTACTATTTTTTTGTTTGTTTTTTTTTTAACTAACCAAGAATCATGTTTTATGTTCATTTTGTTTTTATTTGCACAAAAATAAAACAGAGGTTTATTGTATGCTGAGAGTGCATTGTTGTTGCGAGCCACATGTGTAAAACGTTTTTCTTTTTCTAGACACATACTCCTTCTTTCTTTAACCATTTATGGGTTTGAAGTTCTTTTTTACTTTGCTAGCTAAAGCGTACAATAACAGCAAAAACTCGAAACTATAATACACAAATAATATACTACGATTTCTTTTTTCTTTCAAGTTCTAAACGCAAAGATACGAGTTCTAGTACATACAAGTTTGTTGTTATATAAAATAATAAGATACAACGCTTGCTTAATTTACTATCCTCTGATGTTGCTTTGTTCTTTGCTTTATGATGAAAAAGTAAAAACTGCTTTAATGGTTGTTAGTTAATGTGTCTAGGATTTTTTAGTTTTCAAATTATAAAAACTTGAAAAATGACATGAAATTAGTCAAATCCTTTTTTCTCAATTAAAAAAAAAAATAATTTTAAAATTGCTTTATAGTTCTGGGCATACAGTTTAATAATATTTTCGATGCCCTATTCTATAAAATTATGCTATTTTTAGAAAAGAATTAGTTAAAAAGCCTTTTTATTTCATCTTTTTGAAAAAAGAGCTTCCAGAGAAGTCAGTAAGGTTCTCACTTGTAATTGAGAAATTATTTACATAATTGTTTGGCGCACAAGCTTTTTTTTTATAAATACATCAGTAAATCTTTGTTTCCATTATTAAATTGAAAGAGTCATCATATTTGATTTCCTTTATCAACTCAGTTTAAACCATCCAGCAAAGTCATAGATTAGAATCAATGTGTGGTCTGGTCTGGTCTGTGGCTGGGGCTGTAATCTAGTATACAGACGACGATTAAATAAATATTGTCTTTTATTCTCTTGTTACACATTTTGCAAATGATTGTTTTTAAATATACTACATATTTGTGGTTTTCTTTAAGTATTTATTTCATTTCTTTATTAACCCATTAAAACCAGATTAAAAGCTATGATTAGCGTAAAAATAATGGTTTCTAACTTTTTTGTTTAAAATTTCTTTTTTTTTATAATTAATTAGCGAGCTTGTGGTCACTTTTATATAAAAAACATCCATTATTATCGATATTTCGCTACTCCTTTGTGTAGCTTCCTCAGGATGATAATTCGGTCAGAAATTAACATAACAATTAATTAACAAATAGTATAAATAAATAATTTCCTTTTCTGTTTCTTTTCGTATTAAAATTGATTGTCAATTGAAAAATTTTTGTTAAAATTTAAAAATGAGGAAATGAAGTAATTCTTAAAATTTGAAGACATTAATATTTTAATATTTTATTCTATATTTACTCCTTTAGCATTGTATGTTAAATGCCTATAATTCTTTGCTACACTATCGCCATCAGCTCGAAAAGTAATTCTTAAATATGATGTTACATCAATTATCTGTAACATCTCTAAAATCTTCGGATACTGATTTGAATTACGGCAAGGCAATATTAATGCTGTTTTTTGGGATGATGTATAGTTTTTGTATTTGAGATTAGATCTATATGCTGTTAATCCAGTTTTAAGTTTATTTTGTGTTGTATCTACATAAATCTGATTAAATTTTTTTGTTATCATTGCCCTTACGTGGTATTTTGTAAACAGCATTAGACTTATGTATCTAACCCATGTATTATATCTTTACCTAATGTATTATATGTCCTATTTGCCAGCCTATACTTATTAGTATCAAAAATATCTGGCTAGATTAGAAAAATCTTTCAAAAATAAAAGGAATATGACTTGTAAGTTTTAATATCTATACTGTCACTCTCCAAATTATCAATATTCTGTTTCTTGTGCTGCGCTATTAAATCATACACTAATCCAATAGGAAAATCATTATTAATAAAAATATCTCTGATAATTCCTCTATTCCTTCTGTGGAATCTTACATCACTAATAGTCAGTACTCTGTCTATAAGATTCTTTGCCATATTAATAATTATTCTCTATGAATGTTTCGAATAATAAATAATAATCCTCTCTGATGTCGCTTTTTGATACCAATCAATTAAACTATTACCGTTCCTAATTATCAATGTGTCCAAATATGAAAGTCTATTATACTTTTCTATTTCAACAGTGGATTTTATGTCAGAATGAATCAGTTAAAAAATGTTAATATAATTACAATAATTTTGCTTTAGCTGCACAATCAACTTTGCACGATTTTTTGTGCAGATAAGTCAAACATTCTGTTATCTTAAATGTATGTTTGTTTGCACATGCAACCAAAATATATGAACTTTAATGATGACAACTTGCTATTTGTGTGACTTGTATGCGATATTTTTTAATTATAAATTGCTAAAGTTTTTGTATGAAAATATTTTAAAATGCCAAAAATGTGCAGGTACAAATAGGAACGTAAAAAAGGAATTTGTATGGGATTTTGAAGAATAGTGTCAGAAATTATTAGTTTTGTGCATTTAAATCAAATGTGTTCTTAACCAAAATACTGTACCATCTCACAGTCCGAAATAATACAAAATATATCCTCTCAACATACTATTTAATTATAATTTTCGGCTTAACAGATAAATTTTCTATACATCTATCTGATAATTCTTTCATGACAATGTCAGCTATAATTGGAAATGCCGGAGATCCCATAGAAAGTCTTTTTTGCTGCAAATATATCTTATTTTCGTACTGAGAATATCTACTATCAACTATACAAAACTCTAAAATAATTAGAAGCATTCCTTGCTCACATCAGTATGTTCTGCAACCCTCTTTCAATTTTCTTCTTTAATACTAATCGCTAGTTCTATTAGAATATTTGAAAATAAATGAAACAATATCAAATCATACTAATATTTCCTAACATTTTCTATTTTATCCCTAAATTGCAATGAATTCTTAATGTTATATTTACAATCCTTAATCATATTTTTAAAAATTTGTGTAATATATTTACTAAGTTCATAGGAAGGGGAATCAGTAAATGAACAAATCAGACTCAATGGAAAATTATCTTTATGGATTTTTTTTCTTTTTTTAGGATTTGAAGAAAGAAGACTTGGAAAATTTTAAATGGAACAGTACATAAATTTAAGATGGAACAGTGCAAATGTTTTGCAGTATGTCTACTGGTTAATGTTGCAGGATTTTCTTTGACAGTCTCTCGCAGCACACGTTGAATATTTACGGTAATGAGAACCGTACGTAGTCTTCAGGCACTAGGGGTGCGCCTTACCGGATCGTGTTGACAAAAAGTGGCAGCCAGCCGATTCGTTGTGGACACTCAGCACATTAAAATGTCGACCATAAGCAAAATTCAATGATTTTTGTTGCCTTTTCAATTGTGTGCTGTTCAATTTTAAATTTCCCAAACCTTCTTTGCACAATTATTTTACAAAAGAACAAAATTATTTTAAATATACTACATATAAGCTATAAAGCATTCACACCATAACGTTAATTATGGGCCACCCTGTACATTTGTTTCCATTATTATTTTTCGCAAAAATGTGTTATAAATTGTGAAAAGACGTTAGTAATTTAGGGACATGTAGATTTTCTATAGATAAAAATATGTAATTAAGTGCTGTATTTAGTGCTTGATTTCTTAATACAAATTTCTTGTTTAGAGCCGCCTTGAAAAGGGTTAACTTATTTTTATTGTTACAAATAAATATTTTCTTTGCATCGTTTTTAATCTCTACATTCATATTTTATTACAGTATATAAATATTTGGTTTTGCTTACTATTGTTAATGTCACTGAATTTTGTTTGTGGAAAATATTCATTTCGATAAAAAAATATTGAAAATAAAATATGTATATAAAATATAATACAGTAAAAAGCAAAGAATACATACATATTTATGTATGGATGTATGTGTAATTGTATGTACGACTATTTAGCAAATCTTTACAATTGAAGCCATAGAAACGCTAAACAAATAGTTAACGCTTTAATGGGCAAAAGAATTTAAATTTTTTCTATTAAACCGGAAGAGATTTTTCCCCTTTACTTACACGCTCACACATGATGTTCTTTTTATTAATGCGCTCGCAAAAATAAATATTTTACGTTGGAAATTTCTATAACGCATTTTCTATCGTTCACTAACGACTCGTTAACAAAAGGCTAAGAATTATAATAGACAATAATGCGTTTCTATGGAAATGTTTTCAAATTAAGTTGTTTTTTTTTTCAAAAATAATTGAACTAGCCAGCCTACTTCTAGCTTTCAATATATGCACCATCTTTTGAAAAATTATCTGATGCGTTCTGGAGGCACTCAAGCAAAGCTTTTAGGCAAGAAATCTTCAACAAAAATTAGGTATTATTTCATTGCTTCAGCAAACGCTTAACGAATTGGCAACAACAAAAAACTGAAGAAGTACTAAAAGTTTTTCCCGTCTTGAGAACAGCTTTGTCATACCCAATTTTTAGTACATGATATGAACGTAGATTGAATTAGTTCACGCACTTTATCTCGTCAATCACTTAAAATTTTATCGCAGATTTTGTCGATGATTTCCGAAGATACAATTGGATGTACTGAACGAGTTGATTATTTATGGATTTGTGGGTGTGTCTAAAATGCACAAACGAATTAAATCTCGACGATAAACCACGTTCTTCTAATTTATTAAATTTATTTATTTTTTAATTGCAATAAAATATTTATCAATCGCTGTAAAAAATATCTATTCAAAAAATGGATAACTGGTAATTGACTAATCACTAGTTAAATCGGAAATATGCTTTAAAAAGTGTGCTTTATGCACTATTAATATGCAATAAAAATCTACGAATATGCTCTTCAAAGTCTGTCCTTGTCTTCTGTAATATTTATTTGTGACACCCTAAACTATAAAAATATTTATTAACACAGTGCGGCTGTCTGAAACCCTTAGAAAACTTATAGACCAAAATTTTTTACCAAAATGTTTCTCATGCTTTTCAAGATTTTGCTATAAATCGGTAAATGAGATATTAAAAAAATTTTATTTTGTTGTTGTTATTTTCAAAGCGACATACATCGAAAAAATATATATTTATTTATAAAATTAAATTGGTGAAAAATTATGTCAAAATGTTCTACAAGAAGAAAACTAAATAGTAAATTAAATTTTAATTACCACACATTTTTTTATAAAAAGAATTCGCATATTATAGCCAATTATTATTAAAGATACGAACAATATTAAGGAGTTACAAAGATGTGAAGACAATTACTACACAGGAAAAATTTTACAATAAATATATTTTTTGTATTTTAAATTTTAGCGATTTCCATAAAAACCCATTTTTTTGTATTTTGCATATTTTTGTAAAATTTAAATGCATTAAGTCAAAACTAAATGTAGCAAAAAAAAACTATGTTGAAAAGCGCTAAAGCTGTAAATAAAGGCCATTACTGGAAAATATCACTTAATTCGCCAGAAATAAATTAATCGAAATAAACGTCGTGTTAAAAATCGATAAAGAAACAATTTAAAAATTTACTAATTGTTTTTTGTTCTGTGAACTCATTTATATGTATTAAACAATTTTTATGACTATTAAAATTGTAAAAAACCCAAAATAAGTTCGAAAAAGCGAAATATGCCATAAAAATTCAAATAATAGATTAAATAAATTAGCGCTTCAGACTGAAATATGCAAAAAATGCTGTTGAAATGTGCAAAAAATATGCACTAACAAGTCGATGGCAAAACTCTTCTAGAGTTCGAAAATAAATAAATAAATATTTTATTCGTGCCTCAATACATCTCACAGCAAAAAGTAGGCAATTAATTAATTCTGGTTTCCTGAAATGTTAATGACTGACTGTTAGAGATGTCTAATTGTTATTCATGTATGGATGAGTTTGAAATAAATTACATAATAATTATTAACTTATTATGTAATTTATTTCACACTCAGTCTTGTAAATGTATTTTTTTAATCAAAATATTATTATACTCTTTTAAGTGGTTTGAAATTTATTAAGCTTTTAACGAAATGTTTAATATAATAAAGTGAAGGGAAACCTTTTCTGTCCTGTAAATTACAACTTTCTTAAAAAACTATTTGTAATATTTACATATACACGTAATATTCAATTCGTCACTCTCCATTGTTTTTTTTTTTTTTTTGTAATAAAAAATCAAGTTTCTGTTCACTAAAGCAAACGATCACACTAATGAAATGTTTAATAAAATAAGGCTTCACCAATATATTTGATCCGCCGAGTAGTGTAATTTGCAAGTGTCTATTCGTGTAACTGTCTGTGGCATCGGAAACAGATAATCGATTTCTGATTAAATATTTTTGTTTGTCACACTTATTTCATCAAACATTTGCTTAGTCTGCGCTTAATCTAAGTGCCTTTGTTATTTAACAATTATGTTTTTTTATGATTTCTGTTACTTTACAGGAAAATTGTATAAACAAATAAAATATCTTGTTTTTAGTTGCAAAATGCATTCGTTACATTTTATAATTATTTTCAATTGGCCTGCAGCAACTTAAGGCTTTAAGCTACAAAAAATTAGTAACGCATCTACATTTTAAAGTTCTATAATAGTTTGAAAACAAGATACAGATACAAGATATTCAATTCGTACCAGAGATACACTTAACGCTTCATTTCGTTCGGTTTTTGTAACAGAGAAAATAAAAAAGCTTTTTCATTCATTCAATATTTCTCGGTTTACTTGCAACTGTTAATGGTGCTGATATTGCGAACGAATTGGTAGGAGGATGGTGATTCCACATTTGCAACTTTAGCTTGATTACAAATATTTCATGAATTTTCAAGTACTGGCGCCAAAAGTTTTAATAAAATTGAAAATCGTTTGATATTTTTATTCTTTTTCCTTCTCTACAAGTTTAAATTTTTCACAAAAAGGGGAGTTTGTTTTTGAAATGTGTTTTGTTTTTCTTTGTATGAAGTGTAAAATTACTTAGATACGAGACCATAATCATATTATTATTCATTTTTCCATTTTAGTGATTTCATGCAATTTATTTGTGCTCCAGTCGATTAATTCATATTTGTGTTTGTTATTTAAAGTCGTTTTTTGTGTTGTTCTTCTTTTACAATTCGCTGCCCTTTTTATTTTATTTTATTTGACTTTGCTTTGTCCCCAATGAACTTGTGTTATTGGTGTCCCAATATATTTTATTTTTGTGTTCATTTGCCCTGTTTTATATACGAGTATCTACTTATATTTCTATTTCTAAGAGCATAATCTATCAAGCATCTCAAAAATGCTAACAAAAGTCAAAAACACTTAAAATACAATTGTTCGCTTTTATTGCGATATCACTTTATATTTTGGATTAATTTCTCGAGTGCATCTCTTTTTATCTGTTGTCTTCTAAAAGCTATTGAAGATTTTAGTTTGTATTCAAGCAGAAGCTTTTGAAAATTAATTAATATTGGAAAAGAAATAAAAATTACATTTTGTAAAAAGTATATTTTTAAATTATCTTTTATAAAATGAATTTTGATTGCAAGCATTTGTGAAACATGTGAAATTCTTTGAACGGTCTTTTTATTCTTACTTCTAAAAAATAAAGAAGATAATCATATTGTCTTAAACATATAACTCGTTTAAGACTTAATTTTAAATACATATTTGAAAACATAGTAAATATGTTATGCTCATATAATTAGTAACTTGGGAAAAATATATTTATCACAAGAATATGCAATCTTTAATCTTTAGTTGAAAAACTTCTAATCCCTTCAGTACATTGTGTTGACATTGGACGGACCTTATTTTATTCTATTTCTGCTAAATTATTTGCCATAAAACGTTCTTGAATTTGGTTTTTCGACCAGCTACTGGCATATTTTATAGTGTCCCACATAGATTTTAAGCGGCATTTGTGTACACATCCCGTTTCGTTAACAAAATTAACTGTTACCACAAGAATTTATAGTATCGCTCTTTTAATGCAACATATTTTTATTTGAAAATAATTTAATTCTTATAAGTATTCGAGCACCCATAAAATGAATGTATGGGATTTGAAAAAGCGATATTTTTCCGCTCCCCGCTCATTTCTCGTTGGCTAAAAAATATGATTTGCACTAAAGTTGTTTTTCCGAAGTAAAAGCGCGAAAGTGGATAGTTTACAAAAAAAAAAAGAATTAAAAAGGTTTGTGGCCTATAACTCTTAAACCAAAAGGCTTTGGTGATTAAATTCCATGCGTATGAAATTTTTGTAAAATTCGAAACATTTTTGCAAAAACTTATTAATCATTAGATCACGTATTTAGATTTTAATAACAGCGATGTCGTATGCATATGCATTTTATGCAGCGTTTTTATAGATGCACTTAAGCGAGTTTTTCTATAAGTACTTTATGTGCATATAAACGATATTTTATGTTCGGATTTTTCTCTTCTATGCGGAATCGTACGAAATATTTCCTTATTTTATACCATATAAGTGTACGAAATTGTTTTATAAATTAAAAAAAAATAGAATTGAATAAAATATTGACTCAACTGGTATACGATTTTAAGTTTTTCGGATTTGAAGATAACTAGTAAATACTTGTTCTTATCTACATATAAATAGGCAAAGACAAATTTTTAGCTCCCTTTTTCTCCTTTGTTTGCCAACCGATTTTGTTCATTCTTTTACCGAATGGTAAACATTGTTGAGCTTTAGTGACCCGATTCTATATTATTTAAATCGGTTCAGTATTAAAGGAATAAAAGGCTCATAAAGTTGACACCACTACAAATGCTAAAAAGAAACACGTACACGCATTCACTTATGTAAGCATTGGTTCAAGCAAATTTGCTTGGTCCGATGTAATGCAGTCATGGAGTATGTCATTTTCAAACAAAAAACTTATTGCTATACGACAGTTGTTCGTGCTTTCACGAACTTACTCTTGCTTGACAAACTTCTTGTAAGTGGTCCATTTTTAATGACATGGAGTAGTTTTTGGGTTAGTCCGATGTAATGCAAACTTGGACCATATGGTCCAGCCCTAGGACATCGCAATGTTAAATAGACCATGTTTTCTTCATACATTTGGGTTACTTTTGGACTAGTCCTAGTCCTTTATGGAGTATACTTTACATGCGTGTTTGGACTAGTCGCGTTATCTGCAGGGAAGCGATGAGAGTGTTTAAGAGTACCTACATACATATGTATACGAGTAATAAGATTTTTTTTATAAATGTTCGTGTTTGTATGCAAATTTATTTGTTTTATTTTTTTCCGTGGGGAAGGAAATGCGTACGAGCAATTGGGTAGTTTTTTTATATGAATGCAACTAAAATAGGTATACGTTTAAACTGGTGGTCGAATTTCGACCACTAGGCGTACTCTAGTGTACTTAAATCTTAAAAAGAAAACATGCGAATGTATAAAAAAATAGAAAAATACCCCTTTTTTGTGGGCTGATTTTGAGTAAAATCAGACTGCGATGGTGTTAAAAAAATTGTTGAAATGGTTTTCTATGATTAGAAAATACAGCAAAAGAAAATTTGTTTACATATTTGGCGAACATGCGCACGTTTTTGGTGCTACAACGTAAATCATTAGCTCGCGAATATATTCACTTAGGCAGATTTTATTGAAACTACTAATGATGTTTAAAATACGAACGAGACTTTACATACATACTTACTTTGCTGTGCCAATGTTTATAGAATCGGGTGCGGACGAGGTATTGCGGTTCCGAAAATGTGCACACAATCCCTGCAGGAAGCATATTAATGTAAACAGTGACTATTTAATGTATTGTAAAAATTAACAAAAAAATGTCGAAAATTTTAAAAATAAAAACGGAATTTATTGAACTATTCGTGCTATTCTGCCAATGAATTTTCAAAAAGTTATTATGGCTCCTTTTCACTGGTGCTTATGGCAAATCATCAGTAGTAGACCCTCAAACAAATTTTTAAAAAAAGAAAATTTTTATTTTATCGTAAAATAATATTCGCGAATAGATTTTAACTTCCAATAAATAATAATTTGTATATGAAAAAGAAAACCTTAATATAGAACCTAAAAGAAAAATAAGCAAAGAAATGCATCTAATAGAAAATATGTATAAAAGAAAGAAAATTCGATGCCATTTTGTTGGAAATATTTTGAGTTACTGATTATAAACATGCATTTGCATGAATCGAAATCTCAGCTCTGACTACGAGTGTAAACACAATTATTCATCAAAATGTAACAGGCAAAACACAAAGTCAATATAAAATAATTTTTTTTGCTTTTGTTTTGAAGGGGCTTTAAACTTTTTTATCATCCGATACATAAGCATATTTAATCTCCTTTATGCAAAATAAACATTTTTTCTTCTGCTGCATCATACACTTCAAATAATTTCAAGATTAAATGAGCTTAAAAACATTCAAAATCCATAGACGCCAAGAAGATAAAATTGACAGTCGAAACATAAAAAATTGCAACAGCAAAAAAGGGGGATTGTCAGAAAATTTGGCAAATGTGACAAGAGGCCCATATGCCAAATAAACATTTAAATGAAAAAAAAAAATTCCAATAAAAAAAAACATTAAATAAAAATGCAACAATTCTCTAACTAAAAAACGTATTGAAAAAATTTTGAGCAAGCAAACAAAACTAATAGAAAAACACACATAAAACTTTGAAATTGGCGACAAAAACTATGTTTAGGGTTTAATTTTTTTTATGTTCGCAATTTGTTGACGAAAGAAATTGTGAGAAAATCGAATAAAAACTTATAAACTCATTTTGCAACAATTATGGTCTGTTCCTCGTATTATATTTTGTTCGTAAACGCCAATGACGCCATCCATGCACCCGGCTGTAAATACGATTACTTACTTGTAGATGTGGCCTGCAAAACTTACTTTTGATATCCGCCTTTACAAAAGGTGGCTTTTTATAACTGACTGCTTGTCTGTCGGTCTGCTGTTTTTTTAGTTTTCAATTTCGATTAAAAAGCAAAGCAAGACTGTTAAAAAAAATTCTAGGAAAATAGTTATAGTGACATACTCGTACCACACACTTCATTTCAATACTTACATATACATATGTATGTGTGCATGTACATTTTTTGTTAATATATTTTACAGCACTCGGTTAGACAGTTAATGTTGCATGCCACATTAGAGAGCAGTTAGGTATATTAGGAAACATTTTCTCTTCTTAAAGTTTTTGTTTGGTAATTTTTTTTTCATCTTCAGTTTTCTGTTTGTATATTTGCAATGGTCGTTGCTGAAGCCGGGATATCTAAAGTCATGTTAGTGAGTCAAGTATGACAGATTAAAACTGTGAAGATCTGTGTGTTCGACTAAATAGTTAATACTAGTCGGTGAGTGACTTAGTTACTCACTCATTCATTCAGTCACTTTAGAAAATTTCTATGCTACGAGTTGATCCATAGTAAAATAAGTGGTACAATGATGTTTGCCTGTCGCCAATGTATTTGCACATTTTGTTTATTACAACTATGTTGCTATTATTGTGTGTCCTCCTGGCTGCTCATGTTAAAAAAAGATCGTATAAGAACTTTTTGTATCCTCCTAGTAAATGATAAAAATCAACAAAATGCAACAATCAGCTCCTTTTTCACAAGAAAGTTTAGAATACAGCAAAAATAAAAAAAATAAAAAAACTGAACACTGAAAAAACACACCCAAAGCGAAAAACTTTAACTTTAAAAAAATAGTACTTTACTAAATAAATAAATAAAAATACAGTTGGCTATTACTCGTAATAAACATGGAAATTAGTTTGATGCTTCTAATTCCTTTTGTTAGAAATATAATAGACTGGCGTTAGAGGGAACCCAAGATTGAGAGAACTACTCGATCGAGGGCCAATAAAAATTGTTTAATTGAGTATTCTGAAGAGGGAAACCTGGTTCAATCTTGTGAGTTATGTGTAGAGAAAACTTTCCAGGGATGTTGTGATGCACATAATAAAGCAAAATTGTATAAATAACTAAAAAAAAGAAGATAAAATCCATGTGCGTATTCATATTGGTTGTTATTTTACTGTCGATACGACGAGACTTCTTTAATGTTTTTAGAGTTTCTTTCAACAAATAATTTAATTTTCAAGACACACTACACCTCGTAAAAGTTCTGATAAATCTATGAGAAATATTTGCCTTTGGAGCGTTTGTGAAAAAAATATAAGAGAATCCGAAGATGTTTATCCATCCTAAGCTGTGGTTCTGCTAGAAACGCAGATCCTATTGTTTACTGGTGTAATGACATGTCCTACCCAAACTTAAAGAGAATGACGCAGAAATACTTAAGTTTTTTAATGAGTTCTGTCGCATCTGAGAGACTTTTTTCCACTGCATGTCTGGTTCAAATGGATTTCTGAAATCGTCATCTCCGTAAAAGTTGAGAACACTTTGTTTCAAATTTTAAATTTCAACCTCTTACAATGTTTTTTTTATAACAAATTAATAATTTTTTGTAAATTTTACCATGATCTCAAATTCAGTTCGTTGTTTTTTAAATCTTATTATTATCAATTTTAAATATTGAACCAATTTTTAAACTGAATGTCATCATATTGTTTATTTTGTAAAATCATAAAAATTTTGCATACATTTTGTTGTGTGAAAATTTGTTTTATTCTTATTTATTAAATTTTTTGTGAAAATTAGTAAAACATGCTTTTGGATTGTTTAATTAATTAAATATGTGAATATGTTTTGAATTAGAAAAACTAAAGGCTAAATTAAATTGCATTGTTACTTAATACATGAAATATGTATGAGCTTAGTCTTTTTTCTATCTCTTAGCCCACTGTCCATCCAACTGTTTGACTATATTTTTATGTTGTTCTTTTCAAAGGAAAGGGAACTTTTTTTTGTCTGCTCGTTCATACGTAAGTCCGTCCACATGTCAGTTGTTTATTTGTTAGATGTTCTTTTTTCTCTGTATACAAAATATATGTACATATATTTTTTTGTCGCTTTTAATATAAATTGTATACAATTTCTTAAATTTTCAACAGCATTATGTCGCAATGTCAACAAACTGTTTTGAAGAAAAAAAACTTGTCATTGTGCTCGTATTTTCTTCCTTTATCAATATATTTTTTTCTTCTGAATTTTATAAAAAGAAAAAAGTACACAAATTATTATTTTATTTGTTTGTTGTTATTGTAAATATATTTAAGCGTTTATTTGTTGTGCAATTATTGGCGCTGTTGTTGTTTGTTAATATTAGTTAAGTTTGTCGTCTCATTTTCTATGTCTGCATAGTTTTTCATGGCGAAAAGAATTGAGTGGGTTATTTCCTCTTTGTTATGGCCCATTAGTGGAAAGTCCTCCTTATTAAAAAACTTCTTGGCTTAAATTATGTGTTTACTTTATTATGTTGCTTCGAATGTTATTCAAAAATTTGCATACATTTAAATATATTGTTGAAAAAAATATGTACTTAAAAAATAAATTAAAGTTGTGACATTTTTGATAAGGGGAGTGCGCTGAATCTATTAATTAAACTTGTTGATTAATTAAAATTCTGATTAATCAATTAGTCGATTGATCAAGGAGTTCTTATTATTCAAAATGCTGATCAATCAAATATATTATTCCTATTTGAATAGTCAAACGAATTAGAATAAATTTATTACAAAAATATTTGAAAGATAATTAAATTATTAAATACAATTACAAAAGAAAGAAATAGGAAAAAAATCAAAAACTACAAGCAAAGCACAAAAAGTAAATATTCCAATTATTCACTTATGATTTTGAATACTCAAAATCGGAATTACTTGATTAATAGAAAATTTTGAATGATCCAATTTTTTATTAATCCGACAATCGATTAATCGAATTTTCAATAATTCTATGATGGCTTTCATAGAGAGTATTTTCGCTATAAATTTTATGTCCCTTCTTAAACTGTTGTGGCATTATTTGGCAACCAAACGCAAGTACTTAAGTACTTAACACCTTTGCTTACAAATAACTACTTTTCAATATTTAAAAGTGATTAAATATGTATTAAAAACACAATAAAAATTAATTTTCTGCTTTGAGTATTGAACTCGTGCTTTTTAAGTTGTTGTGTTTGATGTAAATTGATTTACACACTGTTATTTTGCACAACTATTTTATTACGCGCTCAAAATTTGTTTTCACGTTCCTGCAACCGCTGCTAAGCGTGTGCTTTACAACGGCACCAATTGTAAAATAATTTAATTGTTTAATTACTAGTAAGTAGTTGTATAACCAGTTCAAAATAATACAGGCGATATTTAGTTTGTGTTGAAGATTATGTTCTTAATTTTACCAATTACCAAGTTTTTGCTGGGGTAGCTGTGCAGCGCTTTTCATCTATTTTGCTTAAGTTTTTGTTTGTTATTCATCACATGTTTTTGATAAAGTTAATAAAAAACATCTGAGTTATATTAGGAAGTTTAGTGCCATAAAGACAATGTCACTCGTAGACCCACCCAGTTGGAACAGTGGGTGATCGGAGTTATGTGTTTTTCATACGATTAATCCTGCATTTCCACCAGGGTCCTTGAAAGTGTTCCAATATAAAATTCTTCAACTCTTTTATTATATTTTTTGTTGTGTTGGTTGTCATATCAAAAACTTCAATCACAAATCTCAATTAATATTCTGCTGTTGTTTGATGTTTGAATTCCTGTAATTGAACCGCAAATATTTGATGAAAAAAACCTGACAATTTTCCAAAATACAATCAAAATGTTTTACATATCAAAAAAGAAAAAACTCTATTCTTTAACAATAGAAAAAAATAAAAATAAAAAAATTCTGCACAACAGTTTAATAGAAGAACCAATGCAATTTAATCAAAAACTATGAAGCATGACAGAAAAATATTCATAGAATTAAAAAAATATAAATAATAAATACTAGAAAAAAAGGAAAAGAAAATGTCACACATCCGGTTAGAAAATCCTTCTAATCTGTAAAATGTCGCTCAAAAATCGCATGATATAAAACGTGAGTGAAACTAAAAAAAAGTGTGAGTTTAAAAATCAGCACACATGCAACCTCGTACCAACATGCAATGCAACAGCCCAGTAATTGAGGCGTGAGATTCAAATACATGACAGACTAATACACAAGCCGAGACAGCCACCCACACTTTAGCAAATGGTGTATGTACACTTATAATTGTCAGGAAAGGAAACGGAAACCTTAAACCGAAAAGACCATAATTCAACTAAAAATTAAGGGAGGATGAGTGTATGGGAGTTGAGACAATCTTGTTATTAAAAAGAAAACTAATAAAAATACTAATAGAAAGAGTAATTTAAAAAGAAGTTAAAGACGATGAGTTCCACTTAAGCAAAGCAATAACCAGCATAAGAGAAACATGTTGCATGACTCGAAAACAAAACAAACCATATAGAAAATGAATAAAAATGGTAAGAAAAAAAGTTGCTCTTCCTCATGTGGCGAATCTAATTTGGAAGGAAAACACAACATGCCATTTTCACATGTCACATGACCATAAAATGAAAACTATGTATCATTAAACACCCACACTGTTATCAGCCTAAACAATTGCTTGGTAGCTCACATGCATGCATGCATGTGTACTTTCAACCAAGTTTACCAATCGTCCAGTCAACCAACCAACCAACTAGTAGTCTAGCCAGGAAAATGCAACACACACTTTCCAACACATCATCATAGTATTTGTAAATATTTTTGTTACTGTTGTTGTGCATATATTTTTTAATGTTATTGTTGTCCTTTCTCCATTACTAACTTCATCGTCGTCGTCGTCGTCCTCAGCCATAAAAACCAAAATCATATTTTTGAGCGGATGTCTACATGAATAGTGAAACGCTTGAAAAGTTTTTGTTAAACATTGGACATAAGGATATTAAAATCAACCCTCAATTGCACTTATGCGACTGATGTTCAGCAGAATGTTGAAAGAAATGATTTTTTTCTAATGAGAATATAATTGATTCCAAAATATTGTTTGTTTCTAAGAACTCGAAATATATCACCAAGAACTTATGTTTTATATATCGTTTACTAAAGTTTTAGTTAGTCTAAACTATAAGGACAGGTCCCTTCGTTGTTCAGCTTTCTACAAAGCCGGTTGTTGTAGATGATCCCGAAAGGTTATCCTGCGGCATAGTAGTAGATTCTTTATCCAAAAACTTAATATATTCATATAAATTAGCTTCAGCTTTTTAATAAAATATATTTTTAAACGACTGACATCGAACAGTAAACAACAATTACATCTGTTCTCGTGTTTGTTAAGAATCTACTTACCACTGCTCTACACTTCCACAGCTGAAAACATGGAACACAGAACACAAAATTGTTAAAAAGGACTCTTGAGGCAAATTGCAAATAGGAAAATATAAATTTATTTTTTTCACAAAATTTATGATTCCTTTTGCAACCGCAACGCAGCGCAGCGTAGCGTCGTTGCATGTTGGTGTTGTTGGTAAAACATTTTTCTTTATTTTTTGTTAGCCATAACTTTTTTATGATCATCATCACATACCGTTTACATCATAAAATGTTCCATGAAATTTTCGCTGCTGCTAGAAAAAGGGGGTGTTGTTAGGGAGTGTTTGTGTGTGTGTGTGTGCTTGATTGATGGAGTTGAAAAAAAGAAAGAAATAAACTCTTATTTCATTTTAATTTTTCATTGTAAATTTCTGATGAAAACTATTAAATATGTTGGCGCTCCAAAGAATGGTGATTTCTGTTTCATTATATTAGATCATCCAGACATAGATTCATATTTTCCAACAAATGTGTACTCGTATATGAAAAATAAACGCCACAAACAATTACGGGTGCATACAACCATCATTAAAACTTACTGCCACATAAATACTGATGCTGTTTTCGGTTTTAGAGTCACTCTGATGGTGGAGGTGGTGGATCTTAAAAATGCTTATTTTTTCATTGTCTATTTGTGCTATTTTGCGTTGTTGCTGTGGTTTTGGGGTGCGCCAATATTTTAGATTTGCAGTTAAAATATTTAAGTGGATTTTTATTAATTTTGTTTTTAATTCCATGAACTTTGCTAAAAAATGATTTATGTCAATTAGTGTTTTATGCGCCACAAAAACGATTTCATTTAATGAGACTTTTTTATTTCGATTGTTCAAAGCTCGGGTTTGTTTGTTAATAAAAAATATATGTTTGTAGTTGATTTTAATTAAATAAATGTTCGATGAGATAAAAATTCCCAAAAAAAGTTTAATTGAATATTAAAGGTTTAATTAGTAAAACTAGATATTTACATTTAGCTCACAAAAGAATTAAAAGAATGCCTTGGAATAAGTAGAAGCGATGCAGAAGTAATCTTCTGAGAAAAGCAGTCCAGTGACTCAAATCATCGGCGTACTAAGAGGAGAAATATTTTTACTTTTTATCTCTTAACGACGAATATTCTATTGGGCTCAATAATTCCTCTATATATCTTCCCAAAATGCTGCAGTCGAAAGATTCGCTGAAGCTCTACTTGAAGGGAAACTTATACTACGTTTATTCCACCGGTTTCCAGAAGTACTAAAGTAAGAAGATAATGTCGGAATTTTTTTTCTCTGAGTAAACAGTATATGATATACTCTTTCATGCAATTCGTTGCAAGCGGGGTAGGAGGAGGAGGAATTTTTAAGGCTTAATTTATATACATACATATGTACACATATAGTTCACAATATAATGCAATCTTAATTATTTTATATTTATCAACTAAAGCAGAGTTCAAGATGCATTTTTCTAGAATGCCGTTTTTTTTCTTCTTCAAAATTATTTTTCCTGATTAAAATCACATTTTTTACTTCTAAATTTTATTGCTGTTAAAAAAAATAAATTCTTTTCTATTCAATCACATAATTTTTAGTAAAAAAATATAAATTTATTGAGTGCTTCCTTAAGTTTGATGTGGCAACTTTTTACATAAAACAAAATTGATTTCATCCACAAACTTACAATAGAAATTTGCACTAATCTTCATCTCCATTTTGTACAACTTGTCCCAAATAATAATTGCTTTTGGCCTAATTAAGACATATTTTATATCAACATAAAACAAACTATAAAAGCCACAAAACTTTCGTTTTCCCCTCAAAAAATAAAATATAATAATTGGCCACAACATCTTTCGAAACGGCCAAGACCAAAAAAATATGATAAACAAAAATATAAAAGCAAAACTATACAAAGAAAATGAGTTAAATAAATAAATATGTTTTGTAGAATTAAATAAACAAACTAAACAAGTGGAAAAATAAAAGTAGACGCAGAAAAGAAAAAAGAAAAAAGAAAATTTATCCATTTGACTGCGTCGTGCAGGAATACAAAATTTCTAATTTTACGCATTTGTTTATCGCAACTAACAAAACTTGAATGTGCTCATTTATTTAACTACACAGTGTAGTTCGTTGATAATCAAATAGTCCCAAAAGGGGCATGCGAGCAGTTTCTATAGATATTGGAAAAAATAGGCTGCTGTTGCAGCTGCGGCTGCCGCTGTATTTATTCATTTAAACAACCAAATTCAAAAACAAACATTTCTTTAAAGTTTTGCCTGCATAATTTTGTCATCATCTCCCAATTGGTTTTTTTTTATTTTGTTGTAGACAAGCTTTTAACAAAATTAATTTTTTTTTATTTTGCAAATTTTTAAATGGTTTCAGAAACAAATTTCTATACTTTTCTCCCCATCTCGTGTCTGAGTGTACGTATGTGTGTGTTTGTGTGTATGTATTTATTCTTCCGTTTTCATTTTCTAAACTTAATATATTTTATGCTAATTTGGCTTTTAGCCAAATTTTACTCACAAAACGTTTTAGATTTTCTTTTTTCAACATTAATTTTTTTTGTTTGGTTGTTTTACGATTTTCCATTTTGCATATCTTTTTGTCTGTTTATTGTTTCAAAAAATTTTACGCATAATAAAGTTTTATAATACTATAAGCTTCCACATACATACATACATACATAATACCAATTTGATACATTAAGAAATTTTCAATATCTTCACCAATGCCCTACAGCCAGTAATTAAACAATTAAAACCTTTGAAATACTAATAATAGTTTAGACAATTTTATAAAAGCTAATGTTATCGTTTTGAAAAGAACTCCATATTGTTCATTTGCTGCAAGAGCTTTATAACTACAAAACGCCGCTATTTATTCAAAAATAATCCTAAAGTAATCGTCATTTCGTTCTTTATAACGTGTAAAAATTTTACACAAATATCTCATATACTCAGTTCTGCGGTTTGCAAATCGATTATAATCGCAATTAAATCCTAATTCATTCGCCTACGATTAATAATTTTAATTCGTTTTAAGCAAATAGTTAATGTAAAACATCTGCGTCAGTGCATTTTTTCTAACCTGAGTTTCATTTCAATCACTTCAAGTCGCGTACAAATATCAATACGACATATTTAGGCGAACAAACGACAGGTTTCAAAGACTAAACAAACTATTTTTATTAATGACGCAAATATATAGAAGATTTTTCCGCGACGAGAAAATCTTAAAATATCAAACAGAAAGAGAAATAAGAAGTACTATTTACAGAAAATGTGAGTTTGTTTGTTTCGTTTTCTCCGATATTTTTTATTTTTTCCTTTATAAAGAAAAACACTAGATGCGAAGTGTTCATTCATGGCTTGTCTGCAAAAACACCCAAGGGAGGAATCAAACCTTCGACCCCCACACTAATAGCGTGTAACACTATCCACTAGTCTATGATGGCTCCCAATTCGTTATTCCTTGCTATAAATGTAAAATAAAGCCTTTAGTAAGTTCTAGTCGAGAAAAAAAACTTTATTGAAATATAAATATGTATCGCTGCGTTGCAAATCGTGATGGAATAAAATAGAGCGATTTCCAGAAATAAATAATTAGAATTAGTTTTTTTGTAGCCGACACGATAAAGAGAATATCTTTAAAAAAACCTGCAAATTTAACTTTTCAGTCGCAGTGGCGATCACTTCTTAAGATAAGAGTGTAATATTTAATTTAAGTTGTAAGTAAATTGCTTTCAAGTTTTCTTTTTGTAAAACTAGCAAATAGCAAAAATTTTTAAATTTTCTGTGATGACGATTTTTGTATACTGTTCTACGTAAATGTTGATATTTGAATAAACACAAATTGTTTAACTTTATTTAACGATGAGTTTTATATATTTGATAAACAAAATTGTATGCGTTTTTATTGAAAATATTTTTATGTTTTCATAATGAATTAAAAAAAATGTGTTGACAAACATTCAAATCGACGTAGAGCTCAAAGTAAATTTATTCAAGTATATTGCAACTCAAAACATTTGTGATACATCAGCATCCTTTTTCAAACTCAATATAAAAAAATAGAAAAGAATTAATTTTTTATGTATGGAGACAATTGGTAGAGCTTAATCGACTTTATTTTAATTTTTAAAAATGCGACTGTTGAAAATTCAACTCTTTCTGTTCGGGTTTTTAATTGATTTTATGGATTTTCTTAAGGCCTTTTTTTTTAATTAACAGTACAGTATCAAACAATTTAAAATAAAAACTTTGCTACATTAAATGAAAAAAACTGCATAAATCAGTAAAATAAAAAATAACATGCATACAAACAATTACCAAAATAATTTTGTTGTACATATTTCGATTCGTGAGCTGAGCCGTGTCTAAAAATATCCTTTATTTTAGTTTCTTGGATATTTTTGTATTTTCTTCCACGACGACTTATAAAGAATATTATTATCAAAAACAATACACCACTGGACGCTTTTTCAAAACACCTTTCAAGATGTGGAAGAAAGTAGAAAGATATTTCTTAGACACTGCCCAACTTACGGGTGCTCAACGCTGGACCACTAAAAGATTTTGCGAATCAATCACCCCTATTCTGCGTTTTCATTCGAATTGAAATTTTCTCTGTTTTGCAAATTTGGTATTCTGCATTCCGGTCCCCGTATCATTTCGATTCCTTTTTGGATTGTATGTATTCTGCATTACGATCGTAGCTACATTTTTGCAATTGCTTTGTTTACTGACGGAAAATTTTCGAGTTTTGTTTTTGTAGTTGAAAAAGTGTATAATTAAATAAAATGTAACTACAAAATGCTATAAAATTATTTTGTAATAATTTTTTTGCCAAATTTGAAAGTTTTATTTTATTTACTGCATGTCGAAGAACACAACACCTGAGCGATACGCAAAGCTGGAAAATTAAATTGCAACCAAGTATGATATGCGTGTGGATATCAGAATCATCCCAAGAAAGAAGTGAAAATGAAAATATCACCTCCGGCGCTGCAGGATTCTTCACACTGGAATAGTTTGGCCACAAATACCGCTTGCTCATATTCAGGCTTTTTTTACTTTCCGTATTTAACTGATGTGTTTATTTAGTTAAAGTTGCCACAATATTTATTTTTTATATATTTATCAATGTTATTTTCACTAACTTAACAATTTAACAATTACATTGTTTACAAAATTGCTTATTTTTTTCTGTTTCTATTTCATACGTTTCATAGCAAAGCAGCTGGTTTAAACATACTCTTCTCTTCTTTTTCTTTATATTAAGTTTTTTTTTTGGAATGCCATTTTTCGATTCGAACGTAACTGAATGCGGGAACGTATTCGAAATGCAGAATAGGGGTGATTATAAAGTCGGCATATTGTATATAAATAAATTTATTTCATATTTTAGTCCCGAAAATCCAGGGATCTCGGTTGGTAATTTCGCGACTCTTTCTCTAAAAATCTCGAATCCGTTTACCATCCCGACTATAGTTATGACGTTCTTGCAGCAAATCAGCGGTATGTACCATATTTCTCTTTTTTAATTCTATTCATAAATCATTTTATATGAATGAAAATCCAAGCCCGCAAGTTATTCATTATGGCTTAAAAGATTCTACTACAACCTCTTAAAGTACTTCTTACTAATTTGATTACTTTTTGAAAATCATTGTAAACAAATAATCAAGCTATAAAATTCTTAAATACGATAACAATACAAAGGTGTGAGAAGAAGTTTTAAAGAGAGAAAAAATATCTCGGCTGTCAAATAAAATATTGTATAAATAGGAAATTGTGGGTACCAGTAGTTTCATTCCTTCTTGAATATACGAACGAGTACATTAACATCATCGTCTGTCTGTATTTTCTTTTTTGGTTTGCGTATAAAATTTATGACTTCCATTAACAAAACTTTCGTTTAGGGAATATTTTTTTTTGTGTTTTGCAGAAACATTTTACTTAAATGTTTATTCATTCATTCGTATTTGGTGCAAGTCACAAGCTGAACAACAGCAATAACTTACTATCTGAAAGTAATTATTGTAAAATTGTGTACATTTTTTGTTTGTTGATTTCATCCAATTGCTTTTTGTTTTCTTTATTTTCTCGTATATATAATGATTTTTTTTAATTTAAATCATTATTAATGGTCGTTAGTTTTAATATTCGTAGTAAAATGCAATCAAGCAACGAATTTGGTCATTTATTTCATTTTGAAAATTCGAGTTTTTTCATTTATTGCGGTTCTTGTCTTTTTTTTTGCTAATTGTTGTAAAATATTAAATGCAACGATCATTTAACTTATGAAATTGTGTAAAAATGATGATTTCATTGTCTATTATTAATTGTCGACAAATTTTGTGTTTGAAATAAATATAGAAAAAAAAAACAGTTCATGAATTAGAATTTATTTAGTGGAATAGAAAGAAAACATTTTCATAAACATAAACAAATATATCTTTGAAAAATGCCACAAATTTTTTGCATTAAAAATGTACAAAAACAAATGATATTTTATTTTTATAAAATTTTTTTTAAATTAATTTGATTTAGACTCACATACAGCTGTTGAAAAATTTGTTATATTTTTGTTTTGCACAGGACAATTGGGAATAATTAAAATAAGTGGAATAAATAATCATTAGTGGTGGGAATTTCGTACTAATCGGAATTGACTTAATTTGTAAAAATGAATCTAAGAAATTATTGCTCATGTTCTAAATTGTTAAACAATTCGGTTGAATAAATAGCTGGCCACCGTGACAAGTGGTGAAATTAAACAGAAAACGCTGATGAGATGTAACGATCTTGAAATTAGTACTACGGATTCGTTCTTGTATTCTGAATATTCTAATATTACTTTTTCAAGAAAAATAATTTTAATTTATTGAAATTCTTAATAAAAAAACAATTTGTAAATAAAAGTATTGAACTCAATCCAAAATGGCAACATTTTATTTAAAATGAAGTCCATTAAAAATTAAAAAAATTCCTTTATCTAATTAGACAATACGATCCTCGTAATAAAACTTGTTGTTTTGCTTATTGATAATGAATAAACTTGTAAATGAGTAAATTTGTGGTGTTGTAGACCTTTTATAACAAAGTTGGTCGAAATATTGGAAAAATAAATTAACAAAAATAAAAAATTATTAAAATTTTTTTAGAAGTTACAGCAGAAATACTAAATTCTCGTGAATTTTTTGGGAAAGTAAAAGTTTGTTCGTAATCATCCCACTTAGTTTTATTTTTTGGGCTAAAACCGATTTATCATTGCACTCGTACTGATTTTAGCTATTTTCTGACGTTTCAATATTTTGTGCACAAGAATTATTTTAGAAGTTACAGCCAAAATATTAAATCGGGAATTTTCGTGAATTTTTTGGGAAAGTAAAAGTTTCTTAGTAATTGTATTTAATTTTATATTCGTCCTTCCCATAAAACTTAAAATAAACTCGATCCTTACAAAAAATAATTTTTGAAGCAGTCGTTCTTCTCCACCGAAAATGAATTCGATATGAAGGAATTAAAGTATTCCATATTTTATTTATTAAAAGCTGTCGAAAGCTTAACGAATAAAAATTTTAAATGATATTTTTAAAGTAGTTTTCATTAACATTAAGAAAACAAACATTTCTTAAAATATACCGGATGGTCCAAATAGAAATATTTTTTTTAAAGAAATGAAATAAACTGTGCATCGTAATCGTGTTAACTGTAATCGTGTGCTTGTCAATTTTTATATAAAAATATATCTGTACAAAATTTTTTAATCGTGGAGTTTGACATTCACACGATGTTCCCGATGCATATGAAGGTATTATTCTGTCATATCTTAATTTCTTTTAGTGTATTATGACTTTATTAGAAATAACAAATATTCCGATTATTTATGCAATTTGATTATATTCATGTGACTGCTGATGCTGCTGACTACGCAGTAGCTTATCCTGGCGGTCCAATTTTTAAAACTTTCTTAACAGTTTCTGTTTTGCGTTTTCTCACGAATGGCTTGGACGATATTCGCCTTAAAATTGTGCGTCGTTTCTAGGTTATTTGCAAATCATCGATCTATAACAACAACCCACAAGAAAAAGTCTAAAGAGATCTAATTGCAACTCCGAGCCGACCAATTAAATTAACCTCCTCAAAGCGTCTGATAAAAAAGTTACCGAACTTAATGCGATATGGAGCTCCTTCCTGCTGAAAAGGAAATTTATCCAAGCTCATATTTTCCATTTAAGGCCATAAAGAATTCCTAATCATTTTTTAACAAAAAATTGCTAATGCACAGTTTTGGACACAGCAGCCTCACTCTCGTCGGTGCGCATCGTAAAACGATGGAGAGGATGAGTGTTGTCCACTCACGAACTTTTTGCACAAACTTGCTTATAGCACTCGCGGTGGGTGCTTCATTTGAACGACATACGAGTAGCACTCACTTTGGAAATATGTTTTCAATATTTCTCAACGGTGTTCAAGCGTAAAGTGATATGATACTGACTTCTAGTCAATATTTCGGATACAAACAATCCTATCAGTGTCAAAATAATATATGATTTAAAAATTTTCTTGTATTTGGAACACCCGATACAATTATATTTTCCTAATTATATTAGAGTGCTTTAGATACTAATTTTATGCTTCAATTCAGCTTCAGGAGAAACCACAACTAAATGTTACAAATACGAATACAATTATAAATTATATAAATGGTAACTTTATTCACTCAGAATAATAGCAAAAATTGTAACTCATTGTAGTCAGACAGACCAGAACCCTGATCCAGATCGATTGTGTAAGGGCCTCATACAGAAAGAAGAAATTCTGCCTGTTTTTAGAAAATGAAGACAAAATGAAAATTTATATTGAAAACAACAATAAAATACGATAATTTTTTGTGTTTTCAAGATGAAAGTTTTTCCAAAACAAGAAAATGCTCAAAACACCGAGTGCTTCATGTTTGTGAATAAACGGATAACGCACTAAAAGCTCTGCAAACGAAACAATACTCTTAAAATATTTATAAAAATAAATCTTTTTAATATCAGTGTCTACAAATTTTATAGTTGCAATAATTTATTTTGCAATCGCGCCACAGAAGATTCTTGCAATTGTAACTCAGAAAACTCTATAAATTTATTAGAAAATGACGCAATTTCTTTACTTCTAGACAAGATTTGTCTTAAAATCATTTATTTAAAATAAACAAATGCATCTTTCAAATGTGTTTTTAAATTATGAATCATCATTAAACATTTTGTGTGGCATTTTGTATTTTTCCTAAGCAGCTTTTGAAAAATGAAAAGTGTTCATTGAATTTTAACAAAACAAAATAAAAAATCAAAAAATTAAAATAAATGTAAAAGATTAAAGCGCTGAAAACCATATTTATTAAATAATACAATACAAAATTTCGTCCAATAGTTTTGTTAATTAATGATGCTGATCTGATGGTGGCGTTAAAGTGTAAAATCAATGACCCCGTCAAATAACCTTAAAATTCTCTTAATTGTTTAAATTATTTCAAACCATCAACAAATATCGTATCTTACATGTTTTTATTTGAGGTTTTTCAAATTAGCATACATGTTTATGACAGGAACAGACAGTTTTATTACCTCTTTCATAGTTTTGTTGTTATTGTTTTACTGATTAATCTAAAAAAGATTTAAAAAAATTTATATTTATTTTTAGTTTTTTTTTATCTGTTCCTTACATATTATGTATTATGTATTGTTTTAATTTGTCTAACAGCATAAACATTTAGAATCCCTTCAAGTGTTATAAGACCCATATGGGTCATAGAAAAGTCATGCTTATTCTGTTTTTATTTGTACCCTCCATTATTTTAAAATTAGTTTTAGTGCATAAATAAATATATGACCAAGGCAGGCGTAGCCTTTGTTAATTCACCTTAACAATGTCATACGACAAGGCGAATTCATATGAATTCTATCAAAATGTTGCAATAATTCCCTTTTAAATTGTTTTTACCTGTTATAAATTTCAACACATGTATTTCACTCGAACTAAACTTTGAATGCAATAAATATTATATAAATTTTTACAATCGGGCAGCAGTTATTGATTTTTTTCATTCTTCTATTGTTTATTGTGATTTCACTTGTGAAAAAAATCCCAATTCAAAGTCAAAGTGCAGCACTTTTGCTTTCTTTTGTTTTTGCGATATTCGTTCAATATATTTGAAAATTTTTCTTTTTCTTCCATCTAAAAACGAAATCTATGGTTAATTTTATTTTATTTTCTTTTGTTTGTTATTTCTTTGTTGTTTAAACCAATCAATCTCATCATGAGAAACATGAAAAGGTACTTGAAACTGTTTTCTTTATATTACCTCGTGTGGCTTTAAGGGTTAAATAAATGAATGAATGCAGACTGCAACAGCAATACCAGCCGATAAGAGCACACGTTCTAAAAGCATGTTGGCCACAAACGTTTTAACTTTTTTTCTAGTTGGCTGCTTTGTTTGATTATCAATATTTTAAACGTGACTTTGGCTTGTGAAGCAATCACTAAATATTAAATACGAAAGACTGCGAACATCCTCCTTTGGAAGAAAAAAAATACGTAAAGAAAAAACAAATGCAATTTTGAAAATAAAACTCAAAAGGCATATTTGAAATTAAACACGAAACGAGAAAATAATCTAAAAAAAATATATAAATACCACTCTTTTATTTATTTTTTTAATTTTTCTTGCAAAAGCAAAACAACCACCTACAAGCGGACGTAACGCGTGCCAAAAATTGTTAAATTGTATTTTAAAAAAGTGAAAATCTGCATGCACGTTTGATCGTATGTTGCACAATTTTTTATTCACTATTTGCATTTTTTGTTGCTGTTCCGAGATTTAATCGAAGATGTGAAAAAATAAAGAAAATCACACGCCAAAATATGAAGTGCTGCATGCTTTTGTGAAATTGCATTATAGAATATTATAATTAGCTTAGGAAATCAAAATAAAAAGTAATTAATTATTATAAAACTATTAAGATGTTAAATCATGTTGTTTTATATTGCAGTTACGTACAAATTATGCTGCAATTGAACTCATTGTATAAAATAACAGTAAAATAACTAAATTAACTGAATTTTTACACTTTTTAAATAGTGCGACAATCTCATCTCTTAATTAAATTTAGGGTAGAGCATTTACACACACTCTGGTCTCTTGCATTAACTGGACACGACTTTCCAAAACCTAATCATGAGGTGTAATAGTGACGTTTAAATATGTCAAGATTTGTTCTTCTGGATCTGTAAAACCAACTAAATTAAAATTTGATAGCATTTTCAAAAATATCTTAAAAAAAGAAGAAACTTATATAAAATTTTTACTCGCATTATTTGCTTAGAGTAACTTCGGGTGTTGTGGAACCCCCCATTATTTTGAAACATAAAAGTTATTTAGAAGCTTTCGCTGTATGTTAACATAACTTACTAAGAAATATTAAGATTACGTGATTTGCTATGAATACGGACGTACTGTTAGTTTCCCGTTTGACCGAGAGCGAAAATGCGAGATGTCGGCTTTTTTTATGGGCATATTTAAACCATTATTTTGTTCCAAATTATAAGTTTTTATACAGGGTGTCCGCCGGGAAGGTACAGAGTACTCTGTTTGTTTATAATTTTTGATTAAATGAAAGAGAAGGGATCTTATATTGATAAATGTTTTTTTAATGTCGGCAATTATGTATGGAATACAATATCAGATAAATTTCCGGCTCTGTTAGCTTCACAAATGCGAGCCCTTTTGAGGACATTTTTCATTACATACTCTCACATTTCACGCGGTATTTCATTAATTTCATCACGAATATTTTGTTACGAGTTGCTGAAGCGTTTCTGGTTTGTTTGCATAAACCTTGCTTTTCAGATCTGCCCACAAAAAGGAGTCCGGATCGGTCAATTCAGTCGAACGTGGATGCCAATCAACATCACCATTTCTTGAAATAACTTGCTGTGGAAAGAGGTCTCGCAGTAATTCCATTGTAATCCTGGTTATATGCGATCTGGCACCGTCTTGTTGATACCACATGTTAATCACGCCCAAAGCGTGCAGTTGTGGCGTTAAAAAGTTTTCAATCATATCACGATATCGCTCCCCATTCACAGTTACCGGTACGCCGTTTTCATTTTCAAAGAAGTAAAGTCCAATGATTCCTCCTGACCAAATTCCATTGCAAAGAACCGACAATTCTGTTTATTCACATATCCACTCAAATGAAAATGTGCCTCGTCACTCATTATGATTTTTTCATGAAAATCGGGGTTGTCGTTGGCCAGCTGTAACATCCTATTAGCATATGTACGGCGACGTAAATGGTCTTGTGAAAGAAGCTCTTGTGTCAACTAAATCTTAAATGGAAACAAATGCAAATCTTTGTGCAAAATAGTGGCCAAAGTTGTTCTTTGAAGACCAAGTTCCTGGCACGGCGTCGAATTGAGGTTGATGGATTGTTTTGAACACTTTCTTGAGCAGCAGTAATGGTTTCAGCCGATCTTGCAGTACGTTGTGGTCCGTGCTTGGGCCTATCACCTACAGACCCTCTTTCTTCGAAATCATTCACTACACGATATATATTACGTTTTGTCGGCACGTTGTTTCTCCCAAAAATTTTACGTTACTTTCTCATCATCACAGTAATCGATGATTGATTTTGATAAAATGTTTTAACAATTAAAACACGTTGGTTTATCGAATATTTTTTTCGTAATAAATTTGCCACGTGTCTACTTCACGACTGCAAAATATGAACTGTCAAGACTAATGTTTACCAAAATGGCGGCAAAACAAAGTAGTATACCTTCCAGGCTGACACCCTGTATATGATTTTTATTTTTGTGTAGAAATAGTAAACTAAATAACACTTCTAATTTGTTGGAATACTGTGGAATTCTTAAAGGCGGGTATTCTGGAACCCTATTTTGATATTATTTTCAATAAGAGAAAAAGATTAATTAAATAATGGGAATTAGTGGAATTAGTAAAAATCAAATGAGAACTAACTACATTAGTTGAAAAATCATGTTCTTCACACAACATTTTATAGAATTCCAAGGGCTAGGAGGGGTAGAACCAAGGCTGCCTTACATTTTGAATTAAGTGCAATAAAAAATACCATATTCTCCAACAAATTTAACAATTATATTTCAATTAATCCGGAAAGAGTTTTGCTAATCTGTTTTTGAAGAGAGTCAAATCAAAAATAGGGTTTCCACAGTACCCGCAGTTACTCTAATCAACGTGAATATTCGAATAAGTCTTTAATCGAAATGGAGCCTTTTAATTTCCTCGAAAAATTATTTAACATTATTCGACCTAATTATTCTTGCACTCAATTTCTTTTAAATAATAATCAAGAAAATTTATATATATTTTTTAAATTCCTTCACACAGTTTTAAAAGATTTCAAATTTTTTTCACAAATATTTACAGACGCTCATTGAAATAAATTAACTACATTCGTTTAACTTTATTTCGAAATAAACCACATGTTTTATTTGCAAAATAAAATCATCAATATAGTTTTTCTATGAAGTAAAGAAATATTAATTTTTAATTTCTGTATTTACTGAATCAATAAATATTTCAATCAAATTTGCACCTGCTATAAAAATTATAAAATCAAACGTTTAATTGCTCAAATTGTTAATTGATAAATTTAATCATTTTTTTCTAATTTTTCATTTTAATATTTTCCATCAATATGTAGTTATAATAATCAATTGAATGAATTTTTAAGCTTAATTGTAAACTGCATGAATAAATAATAAATACTAATAATTCCATTCAAGATATTTAATAATTCCATTGAACAACTCAATCCGTTCATATGTATGTGTGTATCTATTGTACGTATGTATGTATGCATGTTTGTATGTATGTATGTATATTATATAAAATTAACAAATTACTTGTCCATTACAATTGTTTGTATTGCTAATCATTATTTGCTAGAAAATCGCCATAGTCAGACATCGTGCATGCATTAACAATCGTACAATTAGATTCATTGCA
The DNA here is from genome assembly GCA_956483585.1 of Gymnocheta viridis. Taxonomy (NCBI): domain Eukaryota; kingdom Metazoa; phylum Arthropoda; class Insecta; order Diptera; family Tachinidae; genus Gymnocheta; species Gymnocheta viridis. Next base: position 121,290,060 of record OY101440.1, read on the forward strand.
ATTAAATATATGTATATTCAAAAAAACACAATTTCAATTTACGACATTGAACTTTAATTTCAAATTATTATCTACTGCTTCAAATACGATCATAAAATCACACTCAAGTTTAAGTTTGAATGTTGCCAAAAAATAACTGCTAACAAATTAAATCCAATCAGTGTTAAGACCGATAGAAATCTTTGGCAAAAACAACACTAAAATTTACAATGACAGGCTGAAATAGTCTTTTTTATTTTACGAGTACATTTGATAGTTTTTATTTGTGTGCGATATACACATAAACTTAAAGCTTTAAATGCATTATTTTTGAAAAGCTGTTCAAGTTGTCTAAAACATCTAGTAGTCAGTCAGTCAATGAACTTATTATGTTTGAAAAATCTATTCAAAAATATATCAAATGCGATTGTATCTTCGCAAATGAATGTTGTCAAAATTCTATTTAATTGTAGAAATAGAAATATAATCTTTATACGAGGGAAGAACAATAAGCCTCCTATGGAAATCATACTAAAAGAACGTAGGCAATTTTAAAAATGTTAAGTAGCAAAAGACGTTCTCTAAATGTGTAGGAAAATTCGTCATTCCGTGTTTTAACAATCGATTGGCTGAAAAAAGGAAAACAAATAATTTTACCCAATTTTTTGTCATCCATTTGAAAGACAAAAAATCTAAGAAAATTAAGATGAGCTAGAGAAAGTGCACCAGAGTAAATAATTACAAGCGTGGCCGTACATTCACAAAAATTTTAAATCGTTCGGAAATTTTCGATAAAAACCAGTGACCGACGATTTAAAGTGCATGAAGTAGTTGAAGTTACTTTCTAAGAAAGCAGATAGTGAAATCGGCTTGTAAGGTTATGACCACGGACTTGGTTTACATAGAATTATCTATTTTAACTTGCTTGAATTAGGAAAACATATAATAACATAATAAATGAAGAATATTATGTATCATTATTGAAGGAGTTGAGCCGAAAATGATTGGGTACACACTTGTACAGTTTCGATGACTTATTCTGCAGATGTACCCACCAGCGAATTTCTCCTGCTTCTAAAATTTACAGAAATGGGTCGTCGTTAAAAAGTTTCGAGTCGATCGAGAAGGTGATCATATGTTCTCTTGAATCGTTTCAATACCATGTTTTGTTTTCGTTAAGCCTTCCAAAAAACGCCTAAAATAGAAAGTCTACATTCAAGAGAAAAATCAAGTCAGAATGCTTCAAGCCCTAAATTCTTAGTTTTAGACATTATTAAGCCAGGTCGGGTTCGATTTTAGGCTAAATAAAATCTTAGGTTTGGATTGGATGCATGATGGAGTTGTATTGAATGGATGGTAGAGGACTATTTAGTCATCATTCATTCATCCAGTCCAAAGCCTTTTCCCATCCAATTTATGCCTTAATGAAGCCTGTATTTCTGGGAGTAAGATTTGTTTAGCTTAAATCAAGCTCGGCTTTAATTATTTTATTTTATTCCTTTAACAGACTGATTTAAAATTTTGTTTTCGTACTTGACTTTTATTAAATGTTTACTTGTTTCTATTTAAATTTAGTTTTTGTAATAATCTTAGTTTCGAGTATCGAGTAAACCAACTCATCCGCAAAGCGCCCTACGATAGCAAAAAGCAAACTTACACGCACATTAAATGACTTTGTGACCAGTTGAGATGTTAACTAGTATGAATAAGATTTTCGCTATTTTAAGATTTAAAAATTCGAGGTTTTAAGATTAAAATGTTTGATTAAAAATTTTCTTACTTGATAAGAGTATATTCTTTTCAGAAATTCCACGGTTGATTTTCTTAAGTTATCCCGTTTTCTGCTTGATTTGTATTAAAATTTCTAACGCACGACTCGTAATAAGAGTAATAAGAGTGTACTGCCGCCATACACAATGTTTTAGAAATATATTTTATACAGTCCTCAACGAGAATGAAGAAATTTCAAATTTACAATTGAAAAAAAGGTAAAATAATACGGGTAGCTAAAATTCTTTTTGTATGATAGTTTTGCCCAATTACCAAATGTTATTATGGTAGATACAAATTGCTACAGAAGTAGCGGTGTTATACGGCAAATGTTCTCAAACTATTCTATGGTTATTATATTTTTTACTACACTAAAGATCATACGGGTCTGCACATGGCTTAAAAAAATCTAGGACATATTAGCATTCGTATATATTTTTATAAACCGTCTTGGATGTTTTTTTTTCTTCATTTGAAAGTATATACTTCCAAATTAATAATTTGGATTCGATGTCCATCTGTCCATCGTCCTACTTTTCGCGATATACAGTCGGGGTTGTTACAGAAACCAATATAGTCGGAATTGGATTTGAAAAGGCGATAAAAATACTTTTGTATGTTGAACAACGATACATGGAAACACGCATGGACACTGATAATGGGAGTGTAGCGGCTCCAGAAAAACAACGTTCTTTCTGTTCTGCCGTGTAAGTTGAAATTAATTGGTGTTACAATTTTCCCTTGTTGCTTTGGAATATTGTCTCATGTCCAATTCTATCTGACTAAAAATTGTTTCGAACTTTAGCCAAAATAATAACCTGTTTATTTTCTTTTGTGATGCCTATTGCCATATCGGTTTTTAAGCAGTCCCAAATTTTTCAGACTGGACCGAAGTCGTTTCTGCAATATTAATAGAAATGTAGATGCATGCATAACAGAAATACAATAAAATGTTTCAAAAATGTATACATTTTTTTAAATAATAAAGAAAAACATTCCAAATGAAAAAGAAAAATAAAATTTTTTTAATTTTCTGTTATTCTAGTACCCAAATTTACTCTATTCTTTTGCACTTTTTATTATTAACTTTGTTTTCTCCCCAGCGCAAGTTGAACGAGGTTTGAAACTTGTATACATAATTTTCTAATCTCTTTACTACAGCCTAATGTTTTCTGATTCTTTTAATTGCACTAGGAGCTTTAAGATTTAACAAATGATAAATTACATGTGAATGAAACAATAGAATTTCAAATATAAAAAGTTTGTTCACCTTTTCCAAGAAAATATAAAATTTAAAAATTTTTTAATTATACATAAATTTATGTATCTCTTATAAAAAATTATGCTTCGGCTAAGCAAAAATTAGGTCACCTGTTTGCGCCCCATCGCTATTTGTTACTGTTTAAAATTTTAGTATCATTAATTAAATTTGACCTAAATAACATCCTTTTGAGTCCCAAAAGTAAAGTATTCGTAATATTTTATTTTTTAACCAGTTTTTTTATTTAAATCGCATTGATTTAACCAAAAATTTTGATTTTGTTTCTTAAAAAAAAAAGCTCTAATCTTACTACGCTTATTGCGGTTTTTTCTTGTTTTCATTTCACTTAAATAAGAGATATCCTAAAAGTACGTCACTTAAAATAAACTGAAATGAAATATATTAAACTTGTATAAAAAGTTTAATGGCCTTCAGGTAAATTTAGGCACGGCCTGGTACAAAATGTTGAAGTTAATTATGCAAAAAAGATATAAAACAAGAACGCAAAAAACAAAAAGTTTATTTTAAGTCTTAAAGATGAAAAGATCACGAAATTAAAGAAAGAAATTGAAGAGAATGAGAAGAAAGAATCAGTTAATTTTTGTTTTCTGTTTTTCTATTCCATAAGAGAATAAATGATTTAAATTTTTCTTTATTTTATGTTATTATTTTATTTATTTTTTTATTGATTTATATTAATAATTTTATTTTTATTTATCTTTTTCCAGGTAAGTCATGCTTGCTCTGAAATTTTAACATTAAATGTGAGTATTTTATAGTAAAAATTAAATATAAATACAAATATGTGAATTAATAAAAACAAGCGTAGCAACACGCAGGTAACACTCAATCTGCATCGTTACGGCAATACGTGTTGAGATTTTCTGAAGACATGTAAACAAGTGTTGCAGGATATCTTTTAGAAACCGTGTGCAATCATAAACTTTAAAATTATCTTTCCAAAGTCATCGTTTAGAAATTAATAGGTACTAGCATACCTTGAGAACTCGGGATTCATAAGTTTTGCTCGTTCTCATCTGTATAAACCAGTTTTAAAGTTAATTGTTTCTTCATATAACAAATCAGAAATATTATCTTTGTGGCAATCTTTTAAGTTCACCAAAACATGTGAACAAGCGGATAGAAACCATTTCTTTAAGTTCATCCTTTTATCATCCTTTGAAATCAGACCTCAAAAAGTTTATTTAAGAAATTTCCAATTTGTTTAAACTTCCTAAAATGAAACAGAATATTAAACACAGTCTAATAGTACGAGGGCAAGTCAAACAGTGTTTGCAGAAACATTGAAAACACATTCTTTGAGGCAAGTCTTCTTTTAACTCGAAACATTTCATACAGTGATTATTAAACTTTTTTAATCCCTCCCGAAAGTAAGATGTTGATTAAAAGATCCTCAAAGTAGGCTTCTACTGCTGAGATGGCCTCCTCAAATCTTTTTCCGCCGAGCATTTTATTTATCTTTGAAAATAGGCGAAAGTCTATGTTAGCCAGATCTGCCGAAGGAGGTGAATGCGGAATCTCAATTCGCGCTTTTTGCTTTCGAAACTGCCCAATCAAGCAAGTCGAACATTATCTTGACGGAAGATCACGTTTTTTATACATTTTTTCGATTAATTGGTCCAATTTTCTCTATTTCTTGCTTTCACTTTTCCAATTAGTCAATGTAGACAATTCAGTGCACATTGTAAAAAAACCCCATCGTAAAAAAAAACTTAATAAATTGAAAATTTATCGACAATAAAAATATCGCCGTTACCGATATATCGGAAAAACCTGAAGTATCGCCGATATATCGGTATCGGATGCATGCATCCTTGCTCAAAACTACATTGTGATTTTTTTTCATAAATAGATAAAATTGTCTCGAACAAGCGAACGTGTCAAAAGGAATACTTAATGACTGATTTCACCAAAAATTTCTCAGAATTTTAAGATTTTTGAAAAACCTACTTTGTTTTAAATTCATATGCTCCTTATATAATTTGGCAAAGATTTAAGCAATTTCTAATAAAGTTTTCAAAGTTTTTCTTTGTTGTTATTAACTTTTGTGCTTATTTCGGGTCAAAAATTAAAGTCTTATTGATATTCAAAATATTTTATATCGCAATGTTAATCTATACAAAAAATCTATGAAAAAGATCTTCCAATTTCTTATAATTTAAGCTTTTATTATTATTAAATATTTTTTAACAAGCATAAAATACATACATACATATATACTGCGCATGTTCAATATATTCATTGTCTGTATGAACGATCATAAAATTAAAATTTCAATAAAATTATGACAAGAGTATTTTTTAAAAGTTATTAACTCCAATAATGTTTGGCGTTTACATAATAAATTATATTTTACACAAGCATAAAGGTGTGACACTCAAAACTGAATACATAATTTAAAATCACGAAACATGCGAATTTAATTATAATAAAAGAAAATATCAAATTTTGACATGAAAGTAACTGGACACAATTGGATGATTTTTGTCAACTTGTTAATACTTTAAAAAAATGATACTGATAATCAATAGTAGATGCAATTTTGCTTTAATTTATTGAAAATGTTTATATTTTCATAATTTCAACTCAAATGTCGAGTTTGTTGATTATTAAATCAAGTTTGTTGCTTAAATCTTTTGTTTTGGTTTGAATTAATTTATTTAATTTAGATTGAAAAGAAACTCGAATTGTATAATTATACAAATAAATTAAAATGGATGATTTTCAAGGTAAAATGTATTCGAGCTATTTACGACGAATAATCGTGTAATTCTGGTTAAATAAATTAAAATAAAATTCGTGATTCTTGGAACACTTTTCAGTATAATGTAAATATTGCGAACACAACAACAACATACGATTTTTATTCTTTTAGATTTTAATATATTTTTTTTTACTTATTTTAAATATCACCTGCATCTCCATTGATAGTTTTCGAATCCTTCACGAATATGGCAAATGCGTTTAACTGGAATCAAATTTTTATTTGTTTAAGTGCCGCCATTGGCATCATCTAGACATTTTCATCTAAAAGAAATATACAGTGAATTTTTAGTAATTCTAGTTGTGGCAAAAGTCATTAATTGAGAATGTCCGCCCCGCATTGGCCTTTCTATGCATATCACTCTCCGATAATTTCACTCTTGAAAAGTTTATCATTAAAAATCGAAATACATATTTTGCTTTTAAAGATTCTAGTAACTTACAAACTCTATAAAAATTTCACGATTTTCGAACTACGAGTATTTTTTAACTTTCGTTTGCTTTTCAAAGCTTTTGTAAAACACCGTGCAGCATAGTATATTCTAGTTTAAATATTTTTTTTTAAATTTTTGCGGCATGGCCAAACAAAAAAGCAACGCACTGATCCAGTGCCTAAAATTTTTTATTGCTTTATTTTTTTTTTTTTGTTTCACCGCTGGTGATTTTTCAGTTACAAACGAGTTTCCTTCCAATATTCAACATACAACAAGTAAACTCCAACAACTCTTTTATTCTTATTTATAATGTTTTTTTCTTTTAAAGAAGTCACCATAATAATAAAGCAACAACAATAACATAAACATGTTTGGGGAACCTTCATATCTGTTGAGTCCAACAAAAATTGTATTCGTTAAGCAGGCAAACCGGGCATCCTTTCTTTTAGTTACTTTAGCACCATCTTCAGTAACTCGACAGTATTTGTATTTGTACGTTTATTCAGTTTGTTATATTTACTGGTCTGTTGTTGTTGTTAAAATGTTTAAAGAGGTTCATAACTTGAAGCAGCCGCCAACAATTCTTGGAAATTTAAACCAGTAAATAAACTGATTTTTCTTATTTACTTCTAGTTGTTAGTTAACTTTTTTTCTTGTTTTTTTTTTTTTTTTGTTTTGGCCGACAAACACAACATTTTCAGCAGCAAACATAAAAAAATTAAAAAATAAAACCTCATACAACAAAACCATTGCAAAGAAAATAAAAGCAAACCTCAGTGTCAGAACCTTTAAAAAATACGACTAACACAAAAATTGTCTGTCTGGTCTTGAGTTTTACAGCAAATCTCAAAGTCTCATAGATTTTTATTTAATGATAAGCCGTGCTTGTCTTTTTTTTATTAATTTTATTTATGTCAGTTTAATACCGTATTTTATAAAAACACATTCATTTCAGATTACTTTATAATACAAATATTTTTGTTCGTATAGGTACATATTAAATCTTCTTCGGCGTTTTATTAAATTTCGCAGTTTTTTTTTATATCTGAAGTATTATTTTTTTAAACCTAAAACTCATATCACATTACGTCTGCTGAGTTTTGTTAATTTCTTTTCATATTATATTGATTTTATAACTCAAACGGAATAATATATGCCAACAACGTGAGAATATACATACGAGTATTTAACGAAAATTTATAGAGTGAATTGAAATTGAATAAGACATTATTTTGTAAATAATAATTAATTTTGAAAAAGAACAAGTTTTTTCCAAATCTTCGTATCTGGTTTTGCAATATTATTATTCTCAGGCCTTCAAAATCCGCACAAAAATATCCACCTATTTTTCCAAATCCCCCCAAAAAAATAATCCGTGCAACATTTGACGTATTTACTTTATTCGTAGAATATACAAAAATTTCATACAAGAATTATATAATTTCACCGCTCAAGTGATTAGTGTGAATCAGGTGTTAACATGATTGTGATTAATTTTTATCGTAAGCGTGCATTAGCATGAGTGAAAAGTTACTCACGATTTTGTACACAAAAAATTCAAATTTTACTAAAGAATTTCGTGGTGCGAAATAACGAAATATTTCGTGCAATGTACGACAGATTTAATTTATATATCGCACGGAATTTTTCAAATACTTGATAACTTTTAAAATACATGCTATACGATTTTATCTTGTTAAAAAAAATTCTAAAAAAACCCTCCCGCAAAATTTGGCGTTTAATAGAGTTTTGATAAGTTAAAAAGATAAAAACTAGAAATGTGTGCTCTAATAAATATAAAACTGAAACTGCGTTTTCGGTTTTGCATTTAAAATTTCTTCGGACTAAATTTTAAAGACATTTGTCATTTCTATTTCCCATCTTAAATTGTTAATATTAGTGTGGTATGAAAGAAGAAAATGAGAAGGAAATGGAAAAGCTAGTTTTTCAATATCTTTCGAAAGATCCCAACAAAGTGGTACACAGAACTGCAGTGATATTCTGTAAACATTTTGAAAAATTAAAGGTGGAACTCTTGGGCTTGTTTTATGAGCCATTGGATGCGGATTGAACCTTTCCTATGATCTATCGTTTTGAATATATCGCACTTGATCAACAATTTTTTCACTCTTCTCCAAAACTTGTATTCTAATTCAAATCATAAATCATATTTACCTGCTATAAAAAATTTCAGATTGTTTTGTCTATGTTTCGCTAATGAAACGCATGATTTATAATCTATTTTTCTTATACCTTTGATGTAAAATAAAAAGTATTTTACTTTTGTTGAAAATTTTAAAATTTCGAGTTAATGCCCTCTTGATGATCAAGTGCGATATGTTTATGTTGTTTTGGTAAAAAATTCGAAAATATTCACATAAAAACTATAAAAATATTGTACGCTTAGACGCTGTCATCACTAGACCCCACTAATGATTTAGGGATCCTCATAAAACAAACCGATCTATATTTTGGAAACTTTTTTTCGCCGAGTTTCTGTGATGTATAAGTAATAAAATGTTAATATTAAATTTGCAATGTTATGGAATTAATTACCAATGTCGTCGAGGCAATTAAAACATTTGTTAAATTAATGATTCATTTATTAAGTGAAAAGTAATTTTAATAATATTCTTTAGATGCACACTTATTCTGTTCATTAAAAACTAACAACTCAGTTGAGAAAATATTTCATTATTCAAAAATTAAAGTTGAATAAACTTTTAAGCATTTACTACACCCATGTGCATTAGGGTGGCAACTTGTTGTGTAAAAAAAGTATTCAAACTCTTGGTCATAGGCCCTAAAAATACACAAATATTCTAAAATCCTACAAAATGCAAAGTTTAAGATTACCATTGCAAAAAAAATCAAAGAAGTATTACTACATCAAGATAATTCTCGCGTGCGTACTTGAGCTATTAAGGTTTTGTAGATTTGGCTTAAGAAATGGTTTGTCGAAAAAATTTTTATAGTCGCCAACGAAGTCAATTTCAAGGAAACTCCGAAGGGCTTTCTTAACAAGCTTAGAGAAGCAATGAATGAGTATTAAAAAATAAAAAGTGAAACGAAATTTATAAGGATTAAACTGCAAATGGAATTTTTTAGCAGTTTTGAATCCAAAGTGATTAATTATTTTTGGCTAATGTTCGTAAGATTTTTAGTCAGAAAAAATTGGACATGAGACAATATTCCAAAGGAACAAGGGAAAATTTTTTAGCATTCAGATTATATTTTATTTTTTAGAATTTGTTTCACTTTCTGTATAAATATTTAGTTTTTATCTATTCACACATAATAGGGATATTAAAAACTTTATTTACAAGGGCCACCCTATTGTGCAAATGGATGTGTTGGTTGTAAACATATTTATAAAGAATTGCCCACATAACTCTAGTAAGTAATTTGTAGTAATTGTAATCATCAGTAGTTGAAACTAAATCAAACAAGATATACTACATAATACTCGTAAAAACTACTGAACCAACTGTTTGTAATTTATCTTTATACTTTTACATGAGGTCGATTCTACAAAATAGAATTGTTATGCAAAATTAAATAGTAAATTAAAAAAAACTCGTAAATTGATTTTTTTATGCTGCAGCATAAGAAAAGAAAACAAAATTGAAACTGTATCATATTTTGTAAATAGCTAATGGAATTGGGCTCATCTTTTTAATATGTAGAAATTTTTTAATGCGAAATTTAAAACATTTATCATCGGCAACGTTGTGGCCGTTATGACTATAAACTGTTGGTGAAAAACCCCAACTTTTGACATGACATAGCAACAATAAAAAGAATAAACAATTGCAAAACCATTGATTTAATAAATTGTTATTGTAATATGTAAAGTTATGAGGTTTTGAATAAAACTTGTTTGTTTATAAAGTAATTAAAATATGTATGCTTAAAAACATTTTTGCAAGTACATATATATCACGCATTTGCTGCAAGAACGTCATAACTCAAATACCTCACAATGGAGTTAATAATGCAGAATTAATCATCTGCAAACTGTGTAAAATTTTAATACAAATACAATTCTGTCTATTCCCGAATTTGATTTAACGGAATCTAAAAAAAATATTTCATTCTGTTTTTAGGCGATTTGATTTGATTTGATTTAACGCGGTCCCAAAATGTGGATAATGCGTGGAAGAAATTTTCTATTATGGACTATATCAAACATGGTGGTTTAGCTCGTTAAAAATAGCACCCCAGTGCCAGTCATCAAAATTAGAAAACACCGATTGATAATGGAATTTGTGACTAAAATCTTTGAACCTTCACCACCAATTAAGTATGGTGTGGAAAATGTTTCTAGCGATGAAGGTGATGATGTCATTCGTAAACGAATGCGGCTATCAAAAAGTGATACTCATCTGATTTTGTTGAGTGAAACTTCAATTTTTTCGTTATTATAGGCTTCTTTTCTGTCAAATTCCAAGTGCAAGGGAACAAAAATTAAAAATCACAAAACCTATCGTGAATGGTAAACAGCATAAAAATATAATTTTTACAATTTATAAAACATGTAAGATGTAATCGAAAAATGTAATTTCTGCCTGGATGTTTGTTGTAATCGGGACTTAAGTTTTTTAGTGTTTTATTTAAAAGTTTCTGCAAAAATTTCACGGATTCCCGAACTGCTAAATTTTTTAATAGATTTCATATTTAGTTGTCTACGCTTTCTTTTTTTTAGTTTTAAAAGCTGTTGTCTATTTTCAATATTTGAATTCTCCAGAAAAATTTAAAGTTATATACGAGGCATTCCCAGTGACTCGTAACAGAAAGGAAAAAAGTCGGTGTTCCTTGGATTAACATAAAACACTTTTATTCGACTAAAAATTTTACTAGTTCACAATCGAACGTGTCACATACGTATTTCAACAAACTAAACAGTTTGGTTTGCTATTTTTTTAAATAAAAACATATTATTTTAGCTTTGAAGTGAATCATAAAACCAGCTAAACTTGATTCGTTGATATTTCTTTTATTAGAAATCTTTAAAATAAATATTTAACAAATTTTGATATTTAATGAATTGAATTATTTATTTATTTCTATGCAGTCTTTCAAACGATTATAAAATTTTAAATAAAAGTAACATGACAGCATCATTTAGCAAAAAAAAAAATAATAAATTATAAATTCCTTAAAGATGCAATTTAAAATAAATTTTTTGTTTGAAATTCTCAATAGAACGAACGAAGTCTTGTTCATTGCAGAAGTTCGAAAAAATCAATAGAATAATTGTCGTGCTTATTCTAGAACCAGTTACAACAGAAACTACCGCAGTCTAAACTCATTTGAGTACACTTTATGTTAAATCGTGTTATGATTTTAAAATGTTTATAAAATATTGTTTAATATCGAAACTAGTAACGAGGCTGTAAATTATTTGCGGCAACGTCAAGGTTGAACGAGTGTTATCTGTTCAGTCGACCATGAACTACTTTGAGAAATACGAATAATATATATTTTTTACCAAGTTCTCTTAAAATAAAGAATTATTTGATCGAATATTTTTTCAGTCCGACTGCTTTAGGTTTTGTGAATTGTTTTTAAAGTTTTCCACTTTGTAACTCCTTTAGCACTCTTGACATAATTTGGTTTACCATTTAGTATGTAAAATATAAAAAATTTTATTAATACTAAAATTTTAGAAAAAAGTTAATTTGTTAAGCATAAATCAAATTGAAATAAACAAAATTCGAGTAGATTCATTCATAGTTAACTCACGAATGACCCAAATACGAGCCAGTCTGACATGGCGCATTTTCATTAACTTTATTTTTTATAATCGTCTTATTGAAATAAAAATATAAATAAACTGAAACTGGTGGCTGCAGATACATTCACTAAAAAAAATTACTGACGTATATTCGCATTGCATACATGTTGTCTACTACATACACGTGTATGTACATATGTACATACATACATATCTACATGTAATGAAAATACTTTAAAAATACACAATTCAAAGAAATACTTTTTAAAACAACAAGTATGACTTAATAAAAATTAAATTCATTTTTAAGATGTGAGTGATGGAGTAAATATACATTAGGGTGATCGACTCGGTTTTTCAACCGGTTTTTAAAACCGGATTTTCTACAATACGGTTGTCGGTTTTTTTCAAAATATTGATTTTTCGAAAGTCGAATAGTCTGGTTTTTTTACAATTAAAACCCCGGCTCAGTCGAATACTTTTCAATTTGTATATTTTTCAAATAAAATTACTTTTTACTATATTAAAACTGAGACGAACGTTTTCTGTTGATTATCCAAGTATTTTTTTTCAATGTAAAAGTTCTAGGTGTTTCTGACTATGGCGAAATTATCTTACGAGGTGGTAGCAGAGGCGAATTAAATTGGACTTGTTGCGTGCAACGGATATCAAACTGCATATTTGAAAATCGTTATTTAGTTTTGTTGACATTTTTCCTCATATTTTATATAGAGTTAGATATCCATTGCAGACCAAAAAGGAATAAATGAACATCGCCTAAAAGGTTTGAATACTTTAATACTATATCTCAGAACTGGAATTTTATTAACTACTCTTTCATAAATGAAACAAAGGAATTCGCCGAGTAACGCCGTAACTACACTTTTGTTTGATTTAAAGGAGAAGCTAAACACGTTATAAAGCCAATAATAATAGAGTATTCCTTGCAATTCTTTAATTTTTTATAATATAGAGATTTATTTACTTTTGAACAAGACAACTCAACACTTGTTTTTACAAGAGTGTAAAAAATACATGCACTTGTATTTACTCCCGTTTGAATTTTTGTTACAGAGTCTGGTTTTGATCGTAGGAGTCTAAAATTTTCTGTAAATATGTAGTTTGATGAACCATAATCAATCAAAAACTCTATGATATGAACGATATGAAGCTAATTTTTATACTTAACCTTTAATTTTTATATTATTTTATAGTATTTAAATGAACTGTTAACTCACTTTTTAGATTAGCAAATAAAAATCAAAACTTTTCTTAAGAAAAAAAAAAACCGGTTTAGCGGTTTTTCCTGAATTGTAAAAACCGAAATCGGGTTTTTCAAAATTTCAAATATTCGAACTATTCGAAAACTGGTTTCTGTCGAATGTCGAATAATCGATCACCCAAATATACATAAATAAATATTTTATAACAGCTGTGAAAAAAAACTCAGTGCCAAATTTGTGATCGAATGAATAATGTTTTTGGGTGAAAGGTCATACATACAGTGAATTCAAAAACTAAAATTAAAAACAATGTCTGATAGTCGGCAATTAACAAGAGTATAAGATAGACCATTTCAAATGGGAAAGAAGACATCCATCGTTAAATACACGTATACTAGTTATGGTTCTGTAGGACCTGCCGTGTTATAATGTCTGGAAATCTGAATTTAATGAAATTTAAAATTCCGAAATTTTTTTTTAATCCACCTAAACCTAAAAGTTTAAATAATCATTTAACTTCATGTAAATTAACTTGACCGAGTTTTAATTTAAACACTAATATCATTACCCGATCACAGTTTAAGTTTTGAATAATTTAGTTTATTGAATATCTTTATATACTAAAATATGTATCTTAAAAAAGTATTGCTTTCTGTCAATTTGTGTTCTCACTTATTGGATTTTGTGTACAAAAACGCAATCCATGATAATTTAGTAAAAAAATTAATTGGGTATTCGAACGCAGCTATTATCTAGTGTGAAATAAATTCTTGTCAGTTCTAAGATATTAATTATTATTATTATGAACAAGCAAATAGTGGGAAATGTCCTAGAAATCCTTAAATATATATATTTCGCAAACTAAGTTTTTCCCTAAATGAATTGAAAACCTCTAAACTGGTAACTTTGATTAATTATGTACATAAATGGCGGGGTTCTGGGAGAACAAACATTGAAAAAAATTAAGTCAGTAAAAAAATTAATATAACCTGAGATTGATTCAAACAACAGCTGAGACATTTTTGTGATAAACTTGAATTTTTTGTGTTTTGTTATAAAATGAAGTAAACAGAACAGCTAATTACATTGTACGACACAGATAAATTACGACTAATAGGCTTTTTCCTCTGACCTACATCTTTCATCAATTTACATATATGTTAAGATCTTCCCATAAAAATTATACAAGGCAAAACTTCTACATCTTTCTACATCTACAGAAGATGATCTTTTCTCATGTTGTTCCACCTAACATTTTTCATTATTTTAAGTGTCACCACTAAAAAATTACAAAAGAATCGATTGTCTTTGTGCCTTCACTAGCAAATTGACATTGCAGAAAATAAACAAACTTATGTCTACCAAAAATTCTTCTTCATCGTCATCTTATTCCAGAATGTGACTTCAATATTTAATGTACTGCATTAAAATTTGGATTTGTTCTTGCAAAGCAACAACTACTCCCATGATTAATGCTTTTTCTAAATCCATTTTTTATATTTATAATTTTTAACAAAAATTATGCGCCTTTTGCTTTTATTTTTTTGACAGCTAATGCCGCCTTTACACACTATGTATTTTACAGTGTGTTTTTCAGCATTTGTAATTGCGCATGTTTGTCAAAATTGTACATTTAGAGACGGTTTATAATTTTTGCTTTTACGCTTGAGTTTTTGGATTCATTTTACATAACCTATAATAGATTACAACAGTACGAACAATTGTATTTAAGTCATTAAAAATTTTGTTTTTTTTTGCAGAATATGTATAAACACTTTTTTTAAATATATATTTCAATATATTTTTAATAATTTTCCGAATCACAAACGCTGTTCTTGCCGCCATATACAATTGACTTGCAAAACAGCTGATGTCAGATGGTTTGTCAGTTGAAAATAGAAAATTTTTACACTGTAAAAGCGGCCTGATATTTACAGAAGCATAGTTTTTTTTTTTGCTTACACACAATGCATTTTGCAGTGGGAAATTTGACAAGCACACTGTGGCATACATAGTGTGTAAAAGCAGCATAAATAGATGAGAGATGAAAGATGTTGCCAATGTAAATTAATGTTTCACATTTTCAACATCTTCTATGCGTTTCACAAAGATGTTGTTCAGTGTAAAAAGCCTATAACGTGTAAAGACGTTTTGAAACTTTACATCTGGGATTCATTTTAGGGCTATTTAAAGTTCTACTTTGCTGCTGAAAAACGTAACTTTATGTTCAGAAATAATTTGCAGACATAGCAAAACGAATCATATTTTTGATATTTTCGTTGAATAGTTTGGAGTTTGATATTTAAAAAGTAATATTGCAAATGGTGCAGAGATTTCGATTGAAGTCTACTAAATTTCGCTCAAGTGTAAATGCAATATGAGAATACTTATATGTACGAGTATCTGTTGAATCTTTTTGAATTTAAAGAATTTTGGTTACACTCGATTGAAGACAAGTCAACTTTAACACAATTTTATATGTATGTATTTTGATTTTTCTAAAAATGATTATTCTATGCTGCACAAGGTGCACTAACACTTGTAGATTAAATAAACACAAATTTAATATTTCGTTAAAACTCACTTAAATTAATTGTAGAGAGCTCAGTATGTTATTTTACATTTTATATTAACAGTTTGTTTACTTTTTTTCACTTCAAGTGCATTGAAATTTACTCACAGACTATTTGGTTTTTATGTTTTTGACCTAAAAATAGCAAATTTGACACAAAAACTAAAAGCATATACACATATACAAGGTGGGCCAAAATAAGTCATCCGATGCACGGACTGGACTTTGTACGGAAACGTGCACAGGTCTTTGACCAAAATTCGCCTTAGGGACGACCGGCTGATGGCTAATTGCGAGGCACGGCGTCTGGTTAATGTTTCTGGCGAAAGCTCGAGATCCTCGGCAACAACGTCGATATTCTCGGCAGAACGGGCACTTCGGGGACGGCCACTCTTAGCTGCGTCTCGTGTGGTCCAATACTCTTCAAGGTTGGTGGTCAAACGGCTAAGTGTTTGCGCAGTCGGTGCCGGGGAATCGGCGACGGAATTCGCGCTGCGCCAACACCACAGACGAATTGTTACGATTCTTCAGCGTTTTTGGGGAGTGTATCGCTCCATGGTTTATTCACTTGTATTCCACATCTGTCTAGTTCACAAATGTCAAAACAGATTTGACATTGGCCGCCGTTTGCAAAAATAAGATCATCTTCCAATAGGATGATGTCTTTTGGCCCTCCTTGTACATACTTACATATGAACATGTATAAATATTTTGCGTTCTAAGAATATTTCAAAGCCCACGACTACAATCTGTCTGCTAACAAGTGCCAAGTGGAACGGCGCTATTGTTTTTATTTTTAAATGTATGTAAATAAAGTAGGATATATATTTGAAAATATTTAAATATTTATTAGAGTCTAGCCGAACGTTCGCGCTCGGTGTCGGAGTTCGGTAAAAACCTATATTCTGTTGATTTTCGGCGGTCCGAAAAATGTTTTCCCATCATCGAACTTTGTATACATTTTATATTTTTTTTACATACATAAATGTATATCATCAAAGATACTCAAAAATTAAACTCTGCAAAAAAAATTACAAAAGTACAAAAAATACAACGTTGTCAAAAAAGGTTCTTGTGTGTGTTAATTTTGTTTTTATTAAACAAAAAATTATAAAAAAATAAAATCAATGAATAAAAAATCGGTTTCGAAGTTTGAAATCGGTTTCACGTTCTGTCTGAAAATCTGCGTTCACTAATATTTATTAACCATAAATTATTTTTCTATTTTGATGCGATAACTTGTGTGAAGTAAAAGTATGAGGAAATATATTTAATTGTTTAAATAAAAAAAATTTAAATGATGTGAATCATTAACAAATCAAATATTTAATATCTTTAATTTACTTGTTCTCCATAATGTAAAAGCTTTCATAGATAAGAAGAACTTGCAAAATGGCAATGAAATTTTTTATTTATATTAAACTACGCTCTGGACCTTGAAGGGCCGTTATAGATCAATCTAAAACATATATTTTTCTTTTGTTCTTGTAATTGTTGTGCGTCCCATTTCATTCCGTCAGTTTTAGTTTTGAAAAGTATTCTGTTGTAAATTGGCAAAAATAAAAATCATGGATGGGACAAAAAACAAGAACTTCTGAAAAAAATATGACGGCAAATTGAACTGAGACTACATTTATATATTGTAGCCTGCCTCTTGTTTTTCTTTTTGTATGTTGCCAAGACTTTCCCACCTTATATTTAATTCGCCTTGTTCATGGTTTAAAATTTTCTTTATTTTTATATTCGAAGTTTTCTTAAGCTGTTAGTCCAAAACAAAAGCATTACAAATTTTATTTTCAATGTTTTTAACAATTGCTGTTGAAGATTTAACTGAAAAAAGGCAAAACAAAACAGGAAATTTTATACTAAATCAAAATATATATCGAAACATCCGCATCTCTATCAGAATCGTTCGAGATTAGCATTCAGAGTAGCATGTGATGTTGTCTACCACACAAGATCATTTTGTTATTTCATTTTGATTGTTTCTTTTTTTCTTTACCAAAAACGACAAGAAAATTGATTGAAATTTACGGCCACAATTTTTTATGTTTATGTTGTTGGGGCTTAGTTTTTCTTCCTACTACTGCGGCTGTTGCTGCTGCAGATTTAAGAATCGTTGTTGCATCAAAATTGCAGCTGGTCACAATGAACTTTAAACACCAAACAGCCAACTTGGAAAATAAAATGCAATTAACAGCAACAACATAATAGATTTGATTTAAAAAAAATCTTAAAAAGAGAAAAAATAAATATTGTTAAAGCACACCTGAGTTGGAAAATAAATTTTCTGCAATTTACTGTGGTTTCTATTCCGTATCAACAAAAAATATTGCAACCAAAAAACCAGTATTCTTTTAAAGGAAAATTAATTAATTTTATTTGAGTTTGTATGCTCGAAAAAAAATTATAAAGTTTCTATTTTCTTGTACAAAGTTGAGTTTTGTTTTTGCCAGCAACTGATTGAAGCTTTCAAAAGATGTTCAAACTTCAAACATTTTGTTGATATTTTGCTGTTGCCGCTGTAAAGAAAGTGCTAAAATTCTATAGTGAATATGAAAAATTATTATTTCAGACAAGTTTATGTTAAGTTTTTTTTTCATGTAATGCTAATATGGCTTCATAGAATGCACAATAGGTCAAGGCTTCGTTTTGAATATGTGAAAATTTATATTCATTTAAAACAGCGATTTTAATTTTCTTAAAGTGAAAAATCATTGCTCCACTTATTTTCTTCGTATGAGTACTTATTTTTATCGTCTAAAAACAGTTCGATTGCTACCAGTGACTAGAGATGGGACGGGGATTTCCAAATGTATGAAAAGTTTTTTTAAATATACTTCAAACAACCTAAATTCGATGCCTTTCCAATGCAAAACTTTCATTATTGTACTTTTACTGTGTTTACAAATTTACTACTTTTCAGTAAAAGAAATATAATTTCGTTTGCAATAATAATTTGTAAAATTTTACGAAAAATTAAGCGAAAAATGAAACATGTAAAAACTTCATTATAAAAAATCTCACAACAAAATAAGTATAGTTCTACTTTGAAAGCAGAAGGTTTTTTTTTTTTAATTAGTACATTATTAGAATAAATGTGTAGATATATAAAAACTCTTTTAGTACAATCGGTGTCGAAAAATTACTACTTTAGAAGGTCGTTGGTACGAAATTAATTTGCTCATTTATGATATATGCCTGACAAATAGTTGATTTCTACTAGTTGTTTACACAGATGCATATAAACAAACAAATGTTAACCATTTTTTGCATTTGAATTCAATAAGTTTCAGATAAAAAAATAGTTTTTCTAAGTCAACTTGTAAAGTTGTTGTTATTATTTCTTATTTACAACAATTAAAAATTATTATTAAAAAAACACTTATCGAATAGAATAGCAATAGTTATGTTTAAGAGACACATACTTTTTATTTGGCACTCATCGCCATTGGAAACAATAATTACGCGTAAGAAATAAAAAAAAAATTCCCATAATAATTATTTGCCAATTTTGTATTGAATAGACTTTATTACGTTTGAGCGCTTGGTTAAAACGATCAAGTTTATTGTGTACCCAGTAGAGATTGGATCACTTTTCTCTCACGCTCATGCACGCTCACGATAAAAAATTTACTTATGCACGCATGATTCACGTTATTCAGAATAACGTGTTTATTTAAAAAAAAATTTCACTAATACCAAATCCGCTTTAGTAAAATGCTTTATGTTATGCTTTAGTAAAAACTTTCGACTCCATTGTGCAATTCATAAAATCTTGAATATCAATCATTTTAGTTGTATTGGCTACATATTCGTGATGCATATTACGGTTTTATTTTATTGTTTACTTGTTTGAAACCAGAAAAATATTTTCATCTTAAACTTTAAAAGATAAAAAAGTCTCACAGATGTTGATTTCTATAGTGTCTATAAAAAGATACAATATACACTCAAATATACGTACATGCATACATGGGATGCAAAAAAATTAAATAACCACAATTACTCGTAATAGACAATTTAAATGTTAAATGAAAAAGTCATTTTATTTGTATTTGAATGAATGGTTAACAAATGTCAAATAACTTGAGAATTTATTTCAAATAAAGGAGCGAACAGTGAAATAATTAAAAAGAAAGAGACAGAATTACCAGAAATAAATATAGAGTGATTTTTCAATGGTATGATTTTTAAATTAAAATAAAGTTTAACGAATTTTTGAGACGATAAATCATTGCTTGCCGTTAACTTCTGAAATTGACTAATTTGAAATTACCCCACGAATCGCTCGACATACATGCATACATATGTACATATACATATGTACTTGGCCAACGCCCTTGCTCCAACTGCATGATAATGCCGTGCAACAGCATTTTTGTTTTTTATGATAAATTAAATTTCAAGTTGAAATTCTTTTTATCTCTTCCCTCGATTTTTTAGACTTTAAAAAGCAACTCGCGTACAAGTTTTTGCATCGTATCAACTGATTTCAGCTGACTTTTTCCATATTTACTCTCGGTAATCGACAATTAAATTAGTTGTACTACCCAGCAAATACATACTTTCGATGAATAAATGCTCAATTAATACCACAAATTAAATGTCTGTTTGCAGTATTGAACGCGTGGTTTCGAAATTATCAAAGTGTTTTACTCACTGATCTATTGTACAACTATTTTATTGTGCACTAAAAACTTATTTGCTCGAACACACACGTAATTAAATTAAATCCACTTTGCTTCGTCATAGGTTGAAATGCTAAAGCGTACACCACGTCACTAAAAGAATAAATTGCTTATTTATATAGTAGTAAGTAATTGCATAATTACTGTAATGAAATGCAGAAGGTATGTAGTTTGCGTGTTAAAGTATATTGTTCTTTATGGAAGTCATTACGAAGTTTTTGCTGGGTAGCATTTCACTTTTGAAATGAAAGTGACTTCATCATCAAAACTTTAAATTTATTTTCTTAGTAATTCACATCGAAAATCGTAAAAACCATGGCAAAAAAAATATGGGCAAATATCATCTGGGCAGCTAACAACTGTCAATCAGAGTGGCCAAGGTTCACAACATAAAGAGTAACTTACATATGTTGTTAAGGGGCCTTTCACACTATCATACAAGCCTTAAGAATTTCATTGGATTTTGTGTGAAATAAATCTAACGAGATTTGTTGCGACTGTCAAAAAATCTTACGTACCATTACGTTTTGTTTTCACACTATCAGATCTGAAGTAAAATGTAAAATATGAGTAGAAAATATGCGGCGGCTGAGCAGTTTCATGTAGCCGGCGAATGTACCGGCCTTTAAAAATGTTTAGCAGTTAAAGTATATCAAATACAACATTAAATAACACAAAATAAAAATAATTTTGAGACATGGTGTGATACACATTCTAAATTTCGAGCCTGTGTATGACAAAAAACCCCATCAGAGACGCCACGCTATCGGCGGCGAAACAATCAATTGTTCAATTTGCTTTTATGAAAATTCAACCCCGATCAAATAAAAAATCTTATCGTTTAGAAAAATTTCTAAAAATGGCAAAATCTTATGGTATGTCAAATTTATTATCGTATTATTTGTCATTTTAATAACATTTTACTTTCACACTTGCACGTATTATTACAGTTTTCGACAAGTCTTAATACAAAGTATTATATTGTGAAAGGCCCTTAAGTGAACTTGGCCTACAACAAGTTACATTTTGAGAAATAAAACTATAAACACAAAGTAAATTGGGGATACTTAATACCTGAATGTAATTTAGTGAGGCCGATAAAATTTAGTCAAATTTATTTACTCTAAATCTTTGCAAATGTGGAATTCTTTATTCATATAAGTGATTGAGAAATTGTTTATTATTGCTTATAAATCAATTAATTATAGCACACACACACGTTTATTACAAAAATATTCTTGCTTTCAGTTTCTTTCAGTAATTTGTTTAATTGTGAAATTCCAATTGTGGCAATTTACTTCGATCAGTGAAAAAATGTATTCTACTTATTTTACTTTCGCTGTGTGGCTTTTTTAAATAATTTTTTTTTAATTATGCTGGCTTGGCAACTTTCAAAATATTTTCATACAGTTGTAATGTACTCGAAACAAAATCTTACAAAATGTATGTACAACAAATTATAAATCAAGTCTCAATTTTTGTATGAATATAAAAAATTAAAAAAGCATACAAAGATAAATTCACAAAACACAATGACCCAGTTATTTAAAGTTTTGTCTGAGTCATAGTAAAATCAATAATAGAAAGTAATTTAATAATTGTCTGGCCGGAAAGGTCACAGGTCTCAGGTGGGTGCACTTTTCGTTAAGTATATACAAAAATAGAACAAAAGCTAGAAATCAAAACTTAACCGCATTTTTGCGTGATTTTTTTTTTTCGAAGTATACCTTAAACAACATGAAAATTCGAAGATCCCCAGCACTACTCGTGTTGTAGAAATTTGTCTGTAGTTGTTTCTTCTTCTACTTTTAAATGATTTTAGTTCTTAAAAAAATTAATCATATAAATTATGTCAACAAAACCTCATAATTTCACGAAAAATACTTGTTTGGAATTTAAATAATCAAATCCCAAAAAAAATATTTCGATCGTCCGAGAATAATAAGTGTGTCTCTGTAAAACAGTTAAACATTTAACGTCATATAAACTACACATATTTTAATAATTGTTTTCAGTTATTGCGACAAACAAATTTCAAAGAAAATAGAAAACGTGGAAAAATGTAGCTGCTGGAAAAATAAAATAAAAATTCTTCATTAAGAAAAGACTTAAAAAAAGTACAACCAAAACACATTTATTAAAGTTAAGCTACTTGAAAAGAAATGTGACTTGAATAAGAAAACCCTTTTGTTAAAACAAACTAACTAACTAATACAACACAAACTATAAATAACTAAACACCAAGTCTTAGCAAATATGTAAAATTTTAACTGTTTCCGTTGAGAAATACAATTTGCGCCAGTTTGTATGAAGTTGGAATATGAGACTTTAACAACGACAATAATAATTGAAAAATTCAATACATAAATGTGGGGTAACTTTTGCTAGTGACTGGTGGATTTGGTTGATCGATGGGTAGAGAATTTGTTTTAAATTTCTAGAGCTATTTTTTTTCAAGTCAGTAGGCCATTTGAAAAAGTACATGTTTGTAATGTATTTGTATTTTGTATTTGTGCTTATGTATATTAACATTGCAGTACATATCTATATTATTGATAGAAATACGTTTTTTAGATCGATTTTACGGCCGTAGTAATGAACCGATTTTGGAAAGATTTATATATTTTTAAACGGGTTTTTACATAGATGTGCACAATCTTAATTTTATTTAAATCGGTTCGCTATTTCGGCAGCTATAAGCGTTTAAAGTTGCTACTAGCAAATGCACACTTATTATTACACATGAATGTATCAACTTCATCTTGAAAAATAAACAAACTGTGAATTTGTGTTTGTCCAATTTGCTTTTGCATAGAAATGAGACAAAATTTTAAGTTGTTTAATTAGAATGTTTTTTGTTTTTGTATTTTATCGTACATACATATGTATGTAAATTTTTAATATTAATTTCAAGAATCCGGTCGATTGAGTTGACAGCTGGATAGAGTAGTATTTATTCTTTTACATGTTTTTATTTTTTTTATTTCAGCTTACAGATGAAGTGGTACGCAAAAAGTCCGAATATCAAAAGCATCTTGAAGGTTATAAAGCCTTAAGGACACGTTTTGAAGAACATTACATTAAAGGTATGTTTTACTATTTAAAATATTTAACAATATTGCCTCAATTACCGAATTAATTAATTGTGGTATTAAAACTGTATGTTAATTAAATAGAAAAGTTTGAAAAAAAAATTAAAAAATTAAAGCCCTCGTAAAATATATGTACGAATAATTCTTGTGTAAATAAAAAAATTAAAAATGTTTTCCCAGTTGGGATACTTTCTTCGCACATTTGAAGACATGTATGGCCTTATTCACAAACGATTAATAAAGTTATAGTAGGTTTAGTATTGGATTTTTATATGGGAAAACCGGTTTTAATGCACACATTAACTTTATTAATAGTTTGTGAACAAGGCCAGTAGTATATTCAGATTTTCGGACGAATTCCATCATGTACGAAAGTTTCGCATAAAAAAATGAGTGCGAAAATGTTGCACAATCTTACGAATTTTGGGCCTCTTCAAAGTTTTTAGCGATTTTTAAAAAGTTTTAGATTTTCAGAATTTTTCTTTGATATCGCTAAATTTTAGTTATTCTGAAATGATGTTGTTAGCAGGTTTTTGCAAATTTTAACGATTTAAGTGATTTTCGAATATTCAGCTTTTTGTACAATTTGACTTATTTTTATCCAACTTATGATTTTAGCGAATTTTTTTACGAATTTTCATAATTTTTGCTATAAAATATACATTTACAATTTAGGTGATGTAAACCAATTTGCCCGATTTTGTTAAGTTATTCAAAATGTAATCATTTATCCTGAAAATGATTTCACAGATATTTTTAGTATATATTGAATTTTTTACAATTTTAACTGATTTTTCCGAATATGTAGGGGTTGTTTTTCCTATTATTACACTTTTAGTGAATTCGAATCCATGTATACATTTTTGCAATTTTTTGGCGAAAAAATTTCATAAGCTTTGAACTTTTTGTAATTTAGACGATTTGTAAAAAATTTTGCGATCGTAGTATTAAGTTTTTGATATAATTTCAATGATTTTGTAGCAATTTAAAGCTAGCACCCAATTTGAGAAAATTTCTGAACATTTTAGTAATTTTTCTAATATACAAAATGAAGTACTGCAAACGTTAACACAAACCAAACGAAAATTATTTTTTTTAGTGAATGCAAAATAGTTGATTGATTTTTATACAAAAATGTTAGCAATTCATTAAAAAGGTTATTGATAATTTTTTTATAAACGTCGAACACTTTCATAATGTATTTTTGGATATTAAAAAATTTAAATTTAAAAATATGCGATTAGATCTTCAAAGTGCAACTTTCTGAAAACACACAAAATACAGAATTTATTACGAAATAATTATCTGAAAAAATTTGTAATGTAAAGCTAAATTGTAAAGAGAAACGTAAGATTTATTAACACTTATAAAAAGTCCTCCAAGCCCTCCCAACAAATAACGTGTAAAGAACCCCCAATTTGGGGACGAATGTCGTCATCTGACTACACTTATGCTTAACCTGTTTATAAGAATTTGTTTTATGGAACAAGTAAAGCTTCTCGGCCAAGCCACATGAGGCAATGCATCCAATAAACGTTACTGTTTGGCATAAATAGATGCGGACCATCTTGTTAGATACGCTTTAAGTATATTTGACAGCACTGTCGATTATGTTTTATTTAAGAATCTTGTAAAACTTTGTTTATGTTTTTATTTACATACGTATACTAAACTTCTTCAGTATTCCATAAAATTTTAGCGAAACTTAAAATCCATAAAAAATATGTCAATAAAAAGCCTCAATAACGTTTTTAGCTCACTATTTTTAATTGACTCCCCTCATAAAAATTTTATTTTACATGAAAGCGTGCTCGCATGAATTAATTATTTTGGTCTTGTCCTTTCCGCCGTCTGTTTATCTCGCTTTGTTAGAGACGCAATTTTTTAACCGACGCCGCCATTTGTGAACGGATTTAGAAAATATCTACTTTGTTTGAAATGACCTACATATTTTCAGAATAATCATTGTGATTTCATTTTTTATTTCGGAGTAAATGTCCATCGGGGTGTCTGTCCTTCGCTCTATTTTGGACTCAGTACATAGTTTTTTGCGAGAATTATTAGAATTCCAATACCTTTGACAAAGCAAACAAATTTAATTCATCGCCAATTTATTTCTAATTTGTATGAGTAAAAATACAAGAAACTCATTTCATTTATTTTACTTTCAGCCGGTCGTGGAGGACGTAAATTAGATGATGTACGTGATAAATATCAGAAAGCCTGCCGCAAATTACATTTAACCCACAATGAATATGTTCTCTCAATAACAGAAGCCGTTGAAGTGGAAAAAGATTTTCGAAAAATATTATTGCCCGGCCTTTTAGAACATCAGCAATCGGTACAGGAAAGTTTCATATTGCTGTGGAAGAATATTTTACAAGAAGCCAGCCAACATAGTGATTTAACCTCAGATAAATTTAAAGAAATTCAAAAACGTATTGACAATGTGATAAATAGTATAAATCCGAGTGAAGAATATCGGGAATTTACAGAAAAACATAGGTAAATTCAAAAATCCAAACAAACACACATTTTCTAAGCTTATCACTATTTTTCATTTATTTATGAAATTTGCAGAACGTCCCCCACCAGCCCTGTAGTATTTCAATTTGACGAATCCCTTATCGAGGATATACCCGGTAAATTACAATCAAGTACATTGGCTGTTGATAATCTTACTGTCGATTGGTTGCGCACTAAACAGCTAGAATTGGAATTATCTGTTAAAGATTGTCAAGAGAAACAGCTTAAAATGATAGATCATGTCAATGGTGGATCACCAGTAATTGCCAATGGAACTATAACATCAAATGGTAGCATAACAAATGGCATACAATCCTGCAAAGAAAATCAAAAGTATGTTTTAATTTAAGTTTAAATTTATATTAGTTTAATAAACATTTAAAAATTAAATATATATAAATTCTCTTTAGCCGTCAATCAAAGGATTTAAATGCCTTAAGATGTCAGGAAAAACAAAAACAAAAATTAGTCGATATGATTAAATTTGCCTTAAATGAAGTTGGCTGTGAAGAACTGCCATCCGGTTGTGATGATCATCTAGATCCCAATTTTGAACATGGCTTTAGTAATGATAATCATCAGGTAAGTTTATTTTTGTTGTTTGACAATTTAAATCAAATCTCACCGGTGCAGGTTTATTTTTAAGAAATTATTTATTTGTCTTGTTGCTGAGGTTGAGGTAGTAGTTTGTGAAAAGAAGGTCATGAAATTTATGCATTAAAGAACACTTTTAAATTTACTTTTTAAATAAGACGATGATCGAAATTTAAGGATATTAATTTAGCACGAATTATTTTTCAAATCGAAAAGCAAGAATTTGTAGTACTTGGATTGAAAATAATTGTAAATACGAATATTTAATACCATTCTGCTAACCAATAACAGTTATTAAACTAGGAAAATCATTATTATGTGTACAGCTGCGGTAAAACAATAGCACTATAAAGAAACAGTATTGGAGTTCTATTTAGCAAGCTTTTAAGGTTATTATTCGCGAAATACTGTCTACATAAACTTTAAAATTGGAAAAATAAAATATTATATATTAATATGTTGTGACATGCAATTTGCTATCAATAAAGGCAGCGCATCACTTTATAATTCAGCTTACCGAGTCTTCACATCCTTTCTAAGGAATTCTTATCCACAACTCTGAAGCGGTAGCCCAAAATGAGCAACTCTGGCGGTTTTCAGATAGGAGCGAGTTTATGGATATTAGCCCAACGATTCTCGATTACATTTTGCTCTGGTGATTAGTTGGTCCAATCCATTATATTAATTAAATTGTCTACAAATCTATCACAGCTTCTCTGCTTGTATATTTAGGGTCGTTATCCTGTCTGTAGACACAGAACAGAGACATTTCTTTTTCCACATAAGGCAACATATTTTTTTGTAATGCTTAAACGTAAATTTGATCGTTTATGATTATTTTTATCCAGGAAATTGGACACACTCAGTTTAGTGGGAAATACATACTCGTATGTTCATACCGTAATGCTTCAATTTCTGGATTTTGTGTTGGATCGCTATTCAGTATTATATTCCACCTTCAGTTGTCACGCAGCACACGCAAGACAACTTTTTTCCTGGGGTGAACATTATTCATGTCTGACATGTCTCATAGTCAATAGTGGAAGTATTCGTCGGCTGGACTCCTTTAAAATGTGCTCTCGCAATTGATTCCGACCTACACCAATACGTGTTTTTATCTGCAGATAACTTTTTAACCTTAAACGAAGTCCTTTCGCTTTTGCGAATCAATCGCTTACCAATAAATTGGTCGTTGCGGATTTTCTTCCACCCGTTTCAACTTCTTTGATATAAATAACTGCGTTGAATATCATTTTGTTTGAACAGTTAAGCATTTGGCCTATTTAGCCACCGGTTTAGCATTCCGAAATATTTTTTATATGTGTTCTCTCTTTCTTCGTTACAGTGTATTAATAAAAATAACTTATTTTATTACTAAAAATCAAAATTATGATCAATGATATTTTTTTCACCAGCACAAAGGAATAAGACGGATATTAAAAATTTTGTATAAAGAAAATCATTCATATTGACCACAGTGCTATTATTTCTACCGGCACTGTGCATAGTTGTCAAAGTCTGAGTTTAAATACAGAAATATTTCACAATAGAAAACGTGCTTTTACGAAAACCCTTCATCGCAATCATTTCCATTAAAGACATATTTTAAACTGCTAATTGCTTAACCGATTATATTTTCCTAGTTTAACTGTCCGATTAATTTGAAATTATTTTCGATATATGATTTCCTTCGTATACGTAGTACATATTTGTAAATACGTTAATGAATTGTAATATGATACTTTTAAAAAATTCGACATTCCAAGCAGCCTTAAACCCACCCGTTGGACGTTTAGTAAATGTTCTGAATTTGAAAGAGTAACGCAAGGTTTTCTTTTTATCAGGATATTGGTCACTTTATGTGAAAGTGTTAAATCTCTAATATAAACTTAATTTTCGATCATTTTTGTAGGAAAACTGTAGGAATTAAATTAAATACGTCAACACTTAATGATTTGAAACTGTTTTGTTATTGACTATTTCGATCTTATTTCTATTCCACTCAAAACGTATGCAAATCTTTTCCCCTTAAAAACTTCACCAATAACTAACATTCATATCATAAAAAATAGAACACCAATAATACTGCATCCGTAAGTATAATTAATGAACTTAGAAGACGTGGAGGTGTCCTAACTTTGCTCCGCGGACGT
Source organism: Gymnocheta viridis (assembly GCA_956483585.1). Taxonomy (NCBI): domain Eukaryota; kingdom Metazoa; phylum Arthropoda; class Insecta; order Diptera; family Tachinidae; genus Gymnocheta; species Gymnocheta viridis. The sequence continues at coordinate 121,318,876 of OY101440.1, forward strand.
CATTTCAAACGTAAATCCACCCCACAACCTACAACGCCGACAGCAGCTAGCAGAGCCAAACGTCTCAACAATAGAATGAAACCAAGATCTCAAAGTTTGGGTTCATTATCGGTAAATAGTCCTAATAGCCCCGCATTATATGAGCCTATTACTAACATTCCCATGCGCATGGCTGCCAGTTATGAAACAAATAATAATCAAGGGTTTCTGCATGATTCAAGTGATTTTGAAAAAGATTGTGCATTAAGATTTGTGCCTTCTAAGCTAAGACGCAGTATGAGTCATGGCTCAATTTGTTTAAGAAATCCCTTTAATGAGCAGGATGAGGATGATGAAATAGACGAACTTTCCAATACTAACAAAGCTTTAAATAACAATCACATTTATGCCGATTTAGATTTAAAAGAAGAAATAGAAGATAAAAAAATTGTTACAGCTATTGAGGAACCCAAAGAGATTGAATTAGTCATTGCTACAGCAAGTAAAATATGTCAAAGCCAAAGTAAAGTTGTTATAGAAATAAATAAAGTAAATGAAAATGTAGAACCAGAAACTGTAACTGCAACCACTATAGAAAATAATACCGTAAATGAAATAAAAACCGAAAAGGCTCCGTCCGAAATACCCGAGGTAATGCAAAATTCTATCGATGCTCATTTAGATAAAATCGATGAACTAAATCGCACATTGGACAATCGTTTGAAACGCAATATTTCGCCGCAAGTAACTGATTTGGATGCCATAGAATCCGCCGAAATTGTGGATGTTTTACAACGCGCCATTTGTCTCAATGAAAATTCAAATAAACGTTATTCTACCTCAAGTTCGGATAAAGAAGTGCAAGTTAATTGTAGCAACCAAAATGAAAAGCATAAAAAGAGATCTCTTTCGTTTTCGCAAAAATCCATTAATGCCATACTTTGTAATATTAAAGAATTTTCCAAAAGTCCTCTTACCAAAATGCATATTACCTCGCAGGATAAAGACAAAGAAATAAACACCGATGCCAGCGACATTAATTGTTTCAATTCCCATAGTAGTAGCAAACAGTTCGCTGAAAGTAAACTTACGGAAATGTCGAACAACGCAACGAACTTAATAGCAAAAGCGCAGCCAGTGGCATCTACTGCGTTAACGGATTCGATTACAAACTCTACTCAAACACAAACAGCTCAAACCCCTATTATCAATAATGATGATAAAATAACACAAATAACTACCATCAAAGAACAACAGAATCAGCTACATTCCCAAGAAAGTTCTATTGATCATTCCACTGCCAATTTAAATCCGTCCAAGGAAACACACATAATTACCTCAAAGCTTAAATTTAAAGTGCCAAAAATACAAAAGAAATCAAAAGCCTTACGCCAAACGTTTCGTAGTAAATTTTTACATTTTCAATTAAGGAAAGGAAAACTTTGCAAGACATGCACGAAGCGTAGACGCATACATCCCAGCAAAAGTGTTTTTGATTTTTCCAAAGAATTCAATTTCAGTACTGCCAACGATCACACAAACGAAGGCAATGAAGAGTTTTGTACATGTCCCCTAGAGCATCCCTCCTATCCGCCACCTTCTAATAAACGTATTAACATTTCGTCATCGCACATAACCAACTGCTTCGACGACGAGGATGATGGCGAGACAAGCGATGATGTTTTATCTATTAAGGATCATTGCTATTGTGTTCCCAGTCTGGCAATGAGTGTGAGTAAATTGTCATCTTAACGCCAATAAGAGGGGGGTATATACACATACTATATCCTCTTTGTCTCTTATTCTTTTTCTCTCACTGTCTTTATTTGTAGAATATTTTTTTTAGTTAAACTTGACGCACCCTAGAACATCACTTGAATTCTGTATAGCAAATAATTTGCAATCTTAATATTAAAAAAAAGTTTCAAAAGTAGTTTTGGCTTTTGCTTTTGTTGCTCTTAAGTTTAAATAAGCATGTTATTTTTATGTTAAGTCTTATTAAATAATTAAAAAAAATGTATTAGAGGTGGTCCAAAGACAAGTAGTGATAGATTTGTTTCTGTCCGAAATATTCTCTTTTAGTCAGTATATTATTCCTCTGCAAACCAAAACGAATTGGATTACGATTGAACATTGGAAAATGCTGCTAGAAATGCCATTTCAGGCAACGGCGAGCGCCACAGAGCAATGAAAGTGAACTTTTATATCCTGAAATGGAAAATAAGAACTTGGCTAATCTTTGGTTTCTGCAAGGTTTAGCGTACTAAATTCGCTAATCGTGTTATTAGCCGCGGCTGCGATTTTAAACCTTTAGACTTTTCTTGCGGTAAGGACCGGTGCTATGCGAATAATGCAGAAACGAGCCACACCCTTAAGAGGCTAATGTCGTCATCGTGAGATAGAACAAGGAACCGTCAGCAAAGTCTTGAAAAATTGTACTGACAGACTTCCAAGCTACTGCGAAGCCAGTCGCGACAGTTACACGAATGAATCGAGTTTCATAAATAATAGAAATATTGGTTATTTCTAATAAAGCCATAATACACCAAAAGAAACTAACTTTAATCAAAGTATATTTATTCAAATACTCGTATATGCAACTCTTCAACAGCACATTTGTTTGTCTGTCTGTTTGTCCAACTTAATATTAAATAAAATAAATAGCATATTTTATATATTGAATTTGTTTGATAGTCAGATGATTTTATTTGTTTTAGTTGATGCACATAATGGAATAAATTTATTTTGAATTTAATTTTTTGTTTTTAAGATACTAGTATTTGTACCACCCTCTACATACATAAATAGTTGTACTTTGCATGGATTTGTAAAATTATTTTGTTAAGTGTAATTAATTTGTTTTCTTTTTTAGTTTATTGTTGTTTTAAATGATTAATTGTTGGCATCTAAATAAACTTTTAATTAAATTAATTTAAAATATTAAAAATTCTTTTGAAAATTCGTATACAGTTGAACTTCTCTAACCGAAATTACAATTAGCCAGAAAGAAAAATTTGGTTTATGATGTCCGAGTTGTGGAGTAAGTTTCAAAAACGTTATTAACGCTACTGCCACAAAATTTATGGAAGTTTTGCTGTACTTTCAAAAAAAGTTTATTCACTGATCTAACACTGTTTATGATGCATCGAAAATAGTATATTTTTGACGTTCGATCACAATTGCAAATATACGATATCTCAAACATCAAGCAAAATTAAACAGAATTTTTAAATTGAATCATATTGGACTTGGATCGCACTCGTTCATCAGATCATAATATAGACGCAAACCTTTGATTAAACCTCTGCAATTTAAATGGGTTTCATCAAAGCTTTTTTGTCTAAAACGTGCTACTGAACGAGTTCAATCCAAGCCTAATGGCGTACATTTGTATTGTTTACAATGATATACATATGTGCTTCCAGATTGGTACCATTTTTCCTTTTTGTATTCGTTGTAAGTCGCGTTAGTCTGGACTTCTGTCAAAAGAATGTTTACGTGAAGTTTTCTGAAAATATACCCGCTAGAATATTTATTTTAAAATTTACGTTTTTGTGAACTTTCATGAATGTAGTTAAAAGTTAATATTCTTTTATTGAAAATATTGTTGTGTGCCGCATACGCAACTTTTTCAAAAGTAGATTTTTTTGCTGCATATGTATGTATACTAACTGCCATGTATGAGTACCTTTTTGATGTATACATACATATGTATTTTATTAGCAAAGTAAAGATTGATGAAATTTGGTACATTATTTGGTTTTATTTAGCAAAAACAGAGAAAACAGTTCTACTTATTAAACCCCAAAATTGTTCACATGGAGCAATATGAATGTTTGATATGTCAGAAAAAATTTTGCGAAACTAGTTTTGGATTCAAAAAGGAGGCATTCAATATTCCTAACATGATTTTGTTTAAATAGTCGGAGCACCAAACCAATAATGAGCTGGCGAAATAGGTATGAAAAAATTATTTTTTAGTACCGTGTCAAACTTAATGTTTGATACGCAGTCTTGAAAGTTATTTTACCCTCTAATGACGAAAAATAAGTAACTGGCAATTAACGGAGCGAAGTGTCCTGTCCGTACGGTACAAGGTAGTACACAGTAATCATAAAAACACTAATTGCGAAATTATATTAGTTAGATGGTTTTGCATTTATGCCAAGGATGTGTGCTTTATTTCTTTTTCGCCTGTGCAACAATATGGAAAGGAAATTTTCTTTAAATTGGATTTTTTAAGGTTATTTACATATAATTCTAATTCAATGAATTAGCTTTTATTGTCAAATTAGTTTTGCTTTGTAAAAAATTAAATTATTTTATATATTTTTTATACGTTGTCTGTTTTACTATCCAAAAAAAATCCGAACCCAAAAAATTACCAAAATCTCGATAAATCCCGGAATTAGCAATTCTAAAAACCCGAATTCCGGAATTTACGAAAACCAGTCCCATTTCTCATCATACTAATTGTGTTGCGGCATAATCCAGCATAATCTGGCAGTTCTGATTCCTAAAGGAATGTATAAAAGGGTCTTTCAGGATAATTCTACTTAAATTGTTAGCTGTTGTTATTCTTCGAGTTTCTTGAAAAGAAATGTGGCAATTCTAGACAAAGTTTTTTATAATCTACAAAATTCGACAAGTCTTCGATAAACAGTCTTCTTGTACGTTTTTTTTAATGCAACCATAATAAAAAGGTGGTTTTTACTAAAAAATTAAAAATATGTACGTACTGAAGAGTTACTCTGTAATTCGATTCCAAAAGAAAATTCTGTGTTACTCGTATTAACATCACAATTCGAATGCATTTTCTTTTGAGTAAAACCCTGACAACTTTTGCAAGATATTGTAAGTTTGGAACTGGGGGCAAATCACGGCATTCTATATCGAGCAAAATTTCCATATAAATTTAAAACAAAATTTCCAACAAAAAAGTGCTTCTGAGTACGTAAATAAAATCAAAGATGAGAACTAAGAGAATATTTTTGTCAGAAATATAAATCTCTTAATTTACATTTTACTACTCATTAATGAATTTATTTTTCGTATAAAAAAAAAACAAAACAAGAATACGCAGAAAGAAATTTTTCTTCGATAAATTAGTAGTTTTGCAGCGGTTGTTGCTTAATGTTGTTTCACCTTCTCAATCAAAATAACACAAAACAACGCATACAAAAAACGTGTGAAAAATATTAGCTTTGCAAAATATATCAGTATTATGTATGAGAACTAAATATAAAAAGAACTGGTGTATGTATTAATCTCAATAAGTCTGAAAGTGTTTTAATCAATTAAAGTTGTTTTTTATTTATAAGAAAGTGTTGTTTTTTAATGAGCTCTTCCGGGCAAAGTAGTTGTTGTAGTTCCCAAGCAACGCATGTTCCCATGCATTTTTTTAATAACATCAATTCAAATGGATCACCAAAACCACCGGCTCGAAAGCGTAGACCAAAATCCATGTTATTTGTGAGTATATACATACATATGTACATGCATATGTAAGTATGTACATATAACAAAACTTTTCGAAATATGTAATTTTGGATTGCATTTTGTTTTAAATAATAAGCAGTGATGTTCTGAAAATTTCCATAACACAATTTTGTTATAAGTATATACATATGTATGTATGTACGTACATACATAATATACTATATGTATGAACATATGTATGTATGCCTTAATTTGATTCTGCCACAAGTTTGCAATAAAATAATTAAAAAGAAACCCACACATTTCCTTAAAATTAATAATTTATTTATTTTTAGCATATTTTTTTTTATTTTGATATTTTGGAAAAAATCAATAAATATCACAATAAAAACGTATGAAATATTCATAATATATTCGGAATTTGTAGTCTTTCTTCATGCATAGTAATTAATTTTGTCCTCTTCCAAGCTTTATTGTCAATAGCGGCTTCGAAAAGTTATTAATAAACAGTTATTTAGGCCCTTATTTTATAAAACGCAACGCTAAGGTTTGACAAATTTTTAGGGCCAGTATTAAACCGATAGTTAAAGGTAGGATTTTGTCTGCATTATTACAACTTCCATTTTTTATTATTATTTGTATTAATAATAATATTTAATGGATAAAAAAATAATAAATGAAGGTTTTATAATGCAAAGCCATTTATCGGTCCGACAAAATCCTACCTTTAACTAGGATAGGCAAGATTGAACTTAAAAATTCATTGAAAATCATTACGCAAAAGCTTTTTTTTTGAAGATGTATCATAAGAAGCTTTAATCATAAATAAAATAGTTTAATTTTCAAATACTTATATTCGTATTTTTTTTATTTGCTTCTCGAATGATGAATTTTCATTAAAGAATTTTAATTTCGAATCTGTAGCTTATGTCCCACTGCAAAGTCTGGCTATAAATAAATTTTAGTTTTTATTTTATGCACATGACAACATTAACATTCTTTGTTAATGCATTTTTTTTAATACAAGAATTTTAAATAAAGGATTCATTAATGCTAATATTTTCACTTTTTGCCTTTTAATTTTGAGCATGAATTTTTTGTTACTTTTATTTTAAAATATGAAATAATTTGATATTATTATATTTATTTTTATGTATGTACATACATTCCTGGTTTTTACTTATTTATTTATATATTTTTGTTTTTAATAACTAATGTATTAAAATTATCCAGAGAAATATAAACTAATTATTTATAAATATCTTTTGATTCCTAGTTGTCCACATCAACCAATCGTCCCTTGTATGAAGAGGAATGGTTCCATGGAGTTTTACCGCGTGAAGAAGTCGTACGTTTGCTCAACAATGAAGGTGATTTCTTAGTACGCGAAACAATACGTAATGAAGAGAGTCAAATTGTTTTGAGCGTCTGCTGGAATGGCCATAAACATTTCATAGTCCAAACTACGGTAGATGGACATTTTAGATTTGAAGGACCCCCTTTTCCCAGCATACAAGAATTGATATTGCATCAATACCAATCTGAATTACCGGTTACAGTTAAATCAGGAGCCATATTAAGAAGGCCTATATGTCGGGAAATTTGGGAATTAAGTAACGATGATGTTGTGTTATTGGAGAAAATAGGCCGAGTAAGTGTCCAAATTGAAAGTAAAGATATGTAAAAAATTTTATTGTTTTTGTTTGTTAGGGCAACTTTGGTGATGTGTATAAAGCAAAATTAAAATCTACCAATTTGGATGTTGCTGTCAAGACCTGCCGCATGACTTTACCCGATGAACAGAAACGTAAATTCTTACAAGAGGGTCGCATTTTAAAACAATACGACCATCCTAATATTGTCAAACTGATTGGTATTTGTGTTCAAAAGCAGCCCATAATGATTGTTATGGAATTGGTGCCAGGTAAGTTATAAAAACGTAGGTATTTTCTAGTTTTTCATTATTATTTTTATATGTTTTCAGGTGGTTCGCTGTTGAATTACTTACGGAAAAATACAAATAATTTAACCACTCTCCAACAGATGGGAATGTGTCGTGATGCAGCTGCTGGTAAGAAAAAACATTTTATTTTTTATTTCCTTTAGAAAAAGAAGATTTTCAAAATGGCTCCATTTCACTTTGCTCGCTGTAATTAAATTTTTTATTTTCCAAATAACAAGACTGTATAAAATAGTTTAACATTTGACGAAAAATGCCGTATATATAACTGTCAGTTTCTTTTTTTAATTCCACCTGTCTCTGTTCCTGTTTCTGAAGTATAATCAAACTTTGAGACAGTTTTCCCGAATACTTCTAGTAAACTGATGTTATGAAACTTTGCACACATTTCAAGTTCCCGTGATAGTAATACATTGTAGTAAGCAGGGAAACCAAAAATAGGCCCTTAAAAATTAAACACGCAATCAAGTATTGAAAATATGATTTTAAACAAGTATAAATGTGTATGCATATTTTAATTTCTTTTGTGGTTTCTATAATACTCGTTTATGGCACCATAAAGTATATGTATACATATTACGAATACTTGTAGGTAGGACAGCTGAGTTTTCAATGCCTGTCCGTAGTTAAATGTTGTGGGCCTAAAGTTTTGAACAATATATCACATGTTCTCCATATTTTTGCAATAAATCAGTAAATATACGATGTATCGCGGGATAACCACAAAAATCCCCAATGTCAAAAAAATTTATTAAAAATCGTTAAATATCGGTGGTAATCGAAAAAAGTCCCTTATGACAGTTAAAAACGGACTTGGGCGATTTCAATTACTTTTACATTACCATTAAATAGAGCAAAAAGTTGTGCAATAAATGATGAAGTAGTTACTAATGCTCTGTTTTTGCATTATTAATAAAATGAATTGTGAACAACAAACTTAGATACATTTTTTTATTTTTATTTTTCAATGCAAAAAGTTTATTAATCATAAATTTAATACTCACGTTCTGCAAATCGAGTAGACTTCAATCGAGCGATGGTTAAAAAGTAAACAACGAACGCCAACATTGATATTTTTAAATCATATATTGTAAATTAATATCAGATATTACATTTTCAGCTATAAAAAATGGAAAAGTTTTCAGTTATAGATATTAGTTATATTTGTGTTTTTTTTTTTATCTAATGAAATTACACTTTCGATGTTATTTTATTAAATTGAATATCTCTAAGAGATCTTAACTTTGCTTTTAAGCTCTTGACAAATTATTACTTTAATAATGCATACATATTGTGTACATTTTTACTCTGATTTCAGGCATGCGTTACTTAGAATCCAAAAATTGTATACATCGCGATTTAGCAGCACGTAATTGTTTGGTCGACCTAGAAAGTTCAGTTAAAATTTCTGATTTTGGAATGTCACGGGAGGAAGAGGAATATATAGGTAATTACACCTATAACAATTCAATACTAATAAAATAGTAACCAATTTACGTTTTGACTTTAGTATCGGACGGTATGAAACAAATCCCAGTAAAGTGGACTGCTCCAGAAGCTTTAAACTTTGGAAAATATACATCGTTGTGTGATGTATGGTCTTATGGCATATTGATGTGGGAAATATTCTCGAGAGGTGATACACCCTATGCAGGAATGACGAATTCTAAGGCTAGAGAAAGAATAGATGGAGGTAATTTTCAATTGTTTTAAAAAATATTTTTAAAAAATATGTAAAATGTAATAATATTGATCACTTGTGTTTTATGGATTTTGTGAAGGTTACCGCATGCCAGCTCCATCAAATACACCACCTGAAATGTATCGTTTAATGCTAAAGTGCTGGACTGCTGAAGCAGAATCTCGCCCACATTTCGATGAAATTTATAATGTCGTCGATGCACTGATTTTACGTTTAGAGAATAGTCATTAAAATAGTTATGTATTTATATTCACTATACCATACACCACACACCAATACCATATTCATTGCTACAATTTTTATTTTATTCTTAAATTTTATTATTTATTTATATTTATGCGTACATTTTAATTTAAGCATAAATATTTAAGGTGATACAAGTAAAACTCAGCAAAAATAATTCAAATATTTGTAAAAACAAGACAACATAATTGTCATACTACAACGAAAATATCAATCAATCGCTTTTTTGAAACGATCGAATATTTTTTTAAACATTTTTTATATAAGAGCATTTTACTAAAACCCAACAAAACGATTAAGAAACGGCATAGAAATTTTTATTTTCGTTAAGCTTTTTTCAGTCTATCGTATAATGTGCCAAAAAATCCCTTTGAAATTAACAAAACCATAAATAAATTGCACCAATTTTATTACCTTTTTTTTGAGTTCTAGTTTTTATTGAATTTGTTTTGTTATTTCTCTTATTATTCTTTCAATTGTACATTATTGACTTTCCTTATAAAATAAATTTAATTTGATATTTGAATAGATAAATTTCTTAAATTGTCTATTTGTAAGACGAATTTTTACATCTTAGATTCATTCTTAAAGCTTGATTTAAAAGTAAAACTTTGTTTTATTGTATAAATTTATATTTTTAATATTTTTTATTAGTTTTAATTTGTTGTGAATAATTTATGTTTCAAAAAACATGTTTTAATTACAAATTATATTTTATTCTAAGTTCCAAGTTATAAATATTATAAAAAAGCAAATAAAACTATATATACTATAAAATTTTAAAATATATACATATAAAATTAAATAAATTCTGCAGTTGTTTTTTATTTTGTTACATAAATACGGTAAAAATACGGTACTAAAAGAAAAAAATATATAATTACGATGCGATTTACACGATTTATTTACTATAATTAAAACGGGCAGGGAGGGCAACACTGTTTTTTTGTTGTTATTTTTCAAAAGTTTGTATTTTAAAATCTTGAAATATACCAGGCTATCAGAACTAACTAGCAAGTAGTTGAAAGAAAATAAACATTGGAATATGCAAAAGAGAAAAAATGCATACATATGTATGTACATGCATGTGTATGTACATTAGACCAACTCACTAGTATTTTTCGGTTCTTTTGTGTTGTTTTGTTACTTTAATAAAAAGCTGCATGTAAGTAAATAAAGCAAAGAGGAGTATTAGTACAGCGTGTGCCCTACGATATGAGACGATCGCTTCAAGAATGAAATGATATTTTTTTCTTACCTAATTAAAATTGATTGATCGATTAAATAAATAAATTAAAATATCTGCCTATTTTAAATTCATGTACATATACACTAAATCTTCAATTTTTTTTTTAATGTTGACGTCTTTTTATTTTATTCAAAACAGTGTAAGCTTCGATATAGAGTAATTGAATATGAGTAATTTGAATTCATAGCTCCTAAACATATTTTTTTGGAATACGAGCTAAAAGTTTTTAGTTTACTAACACCTCAATGGAAAAAATATTTTGAAATCGGTAAATAAATTGAAATTTTTCGGGATCCCGGCAGTTCACGTCCGAAAAAATAAAAACTAGCATTTTTTAATATGTATTGCAGTCATTCTTAAGTGGATAATGAATAATTTTTATTAAAAAATAAATGCAGTTGCTATTGAAACATAGAAAAAAACTTAATAAGCAAAATCAATCAACATATTAGAATATTTAACGTTGTTTTAACAGTGACTTTTTTAAACCGACAAAGGGTTTAAGGAATCATGGGAATCTACTTTGAATGTAAGTTACAAAAAACGAACGCCAACTATCAAAATACGTAGGCTTTTTCTGTCTTTTACAGCAAGCTTCGAGCAATCGCAATTCCTTTTTAATGCCACCAAACATTTCATCTTCAAGTACATCACTATTATCACAAAAAAAAAGATGTTAAATTTGTTCTGTATACAAAAATACTGGTTTTCAAGCATTTGGAAATTTAGTTTTGCTCTCATTAAAAATCTCAGGGTTATTATTGGATATTTTTTCGCCATATCTAGGGACTTTCAAGATTGTTTAGCTTGTTTAGGTTTTAGAAAGAAATATAGTGATTTTTGTTTTAAAATATCTGGCGGTTTTAGAGTTTAATTTATAAGATTTTGCAAAAACAAAAAATAATAAAGTGGTTAGTTGAATTAAGGGGAATTCCCACACCAATTTTCTGGAATTTCTGGAAGGAAAGTTTTCGGTAATTCCCGTGATAAACTCTAGCTGTACTACACAGGCTCATGTAGTAAAGTATAAGTACAATAGATCAAAAACTTTCATCGCTAGACGTCCCAAAGTGTTTGGGAATCCGCATAAAAGAAGCCGGTCCTTAATTTCAGAGGTTTAACAAAAATACGTTTTTAATGTTCAGACAAGTTGAGTGAGTGGCTCTAATGTACATACGTGTAATGTATGTATGTACATAGATTGTGCATGGATTGTTTTTTTGCGTACTTTGAGAAATCGTTTTTTCTTATGAGTATATAGATATGTATATATCAGAGAAACAAGCCAGTAGATTTTGAGCTGACGGTGTGCCGCCGTCAATTCTTCCACTCATTCCGCCGCCGCAGATTATATTGGCTCAAAAACAGCCGTCGTGTTTGTAGAATTTTGTTCACGGCATGGCTGCAGTTATGTACTTTTTTCTACTATATTCTCGCCCCATCTTTTAGCAAAATATATCTATATAAGATAATATTGGACTACGTGCTCTATTATAGCTGATACGGGCTAGTTTCAAACAAGAACTTATTGCTAAACGAAGATCGTACTCATGGTAAATAAACTAATTCTGAGTGGCCCATGTATTAATGACACGGTTTAGTCCGATGTAATGAAAACCTGGACTATATTGTCTAGCCCTAGGACATCGTAATGTTAAATAGACTATGTTTTCTACTTAAGTACATTTGGGTTATTTTGAACTAGTGCTATATAGGGTATATTTTTTCATGAGTGTATAGATTAGTCGCAGTATCTGCAGGGGGGTCAATGTAAAGTATGTTCATATGAAAGGTGAATTAGCTTGCCAGGTGGCAGAAGGCCTACAAAAACACAATAGATGTACGTATGTAAGTATATAAACAACGGAGGCACAAATTAGTGGAATTTGTATGCAGATATGTATGTATAAAAAACAACAAACTTTTTTTATGTAAAAGAATGGAGGGGTTTGAATAGTCTATAATTTCTTTATTTTAAAATCAATTTAATGTTCAGTCAGTTCAGTAAATGTTCAGTTTTTAATTTTCCCCAAGTCTTTTTATAACAATATAAAGAACTGCAAGAAAATATATTAAAATATTGAAGTTATAGACTGCTCTGTATTTCACTCTGTAAAATAATGTAAATTGAAACTAATGTGGTTCGAGTTCCAGGACTGAATTTAATTTAGTTAATAATTTAATTAAGTTAATAATTATTATTATTATTAAGAAAGGAATGAGAAGAAGCTTATTACACTACCAAAACGGACAGTAGTCATCAGCGTTCACGTTTCTGTCTGTTTTTCACCACTTTTTTCAAGTTAATGCTAAAAGTTAGGGTATGAATTATTTAATGGAATCATATGTATGTACCATATATAAAACAGCATATACATTCATACATAGAAAGTGAAATATTTCTTTATATTCATTTCTTATATTACGAAATTTCGTTAGTACAATAATGAACTTTTTATGTCCTTTTTTCTTCTCTTTGCTGAGTAAAAAAAAGTCACCGTGGTTTTCGAGAATACCCACCATTAATTAATTTATACACTCAAACATAAATTCATACATACATATGTATTTACATACATATATACATATGTATGTTGTATATCGTCGGTCACAGGTTGACAACTCTTAACTCGCAAAAAAATCTAATCATGTTTTTGATGCCAAAAGACTGTGTTTGTCCTTCCTTCTGCATGTCAGTACGTTTCATTTATATTTAAAAAAATCCTTCCCTACTTCTACTAATTTTGTTTTTTTATTTACTTCCAACACGGTTTAGTAACGGAGTAATAACGTTTTTTTTTTGTCTCCTGAAAAGTACAAAAAACATGTTAAGAGTTGTCAACCTGTGACCGACGATATAATTTTCTTATACTTAAGTCTTGAAATTGCCTATAATTTCGACTGGAAAAGAACAGTTATTTAATCACTGATGTAGACTTTATTTCAAGGCAAATATATTAATGAAAAGTAATACTAAAAGTAAAACTACTAAAAAGTAATAAGAAGTGATGATACAAGATATTTGTATAAATTTTTATACAAGATAAATTACGATATGACCATTAATTCTGCATTATTGACTCTAAGTTCTCATATTTTTGTATGATAATGAGCGATATGGCATACATATCGTCATATGAATTCAAAAAATCCCTAAGTCAACGTTACACAAATTTTACAGGAAAAGCAAAAACTCTCTAATATGAAAAATTAACAAACATTTTTTCGAGTTGAAACTTATTTCTTATTAAAGAATTATTAATATTTAAATATGCAAAATTTTCTTGAGTTGGTGCATCGTAATCAATCAAGAATTCGATTTTAAATTGAAATCATATGACGATATGTGCATACTTTTGACCAACCAAAATGCAACATTCCCAAATTTGTTATCTAGATAATTTAAAAATCAAAGGCCAGATAAACAAATGTACATACATATATAAAATGTATTATTGGTAGAAAACCATTAAACAGTGGAGTTCGTTTATAACAAACTTCGGTGGAGTGTAAAATTTTGGTAGTAAAGGTGCGGTCATACTTGGCAAACATTTGCCCAAAAAAACGTAACCACTACTTTTGTTTAGCGTTAGTGTGATTTAGCTTGGTTTTTATATCACAATATGAAGTCAATTATGCCGCAAAATGCTATTTTTATATTATTTTTAATAAATGCGAACCCATATTTAAAAAATTATTGGAATTAAAGAAAATGCAAATTTAGCTTGTCTGTTGGTCATGTTTTCTTTGGCAAATGTTTGTCAAATGTGACCATACCTTAATAGACGAAGTTAGACATGCTAATAAATATAAGAAAATATCTGAAATACTTCATACAGATAAGAAAGATCATAAACAAAACAGAATGTTTGAATACATCTTTATGATAACATGTTAGAAACAAAAAATATAAGAAAATGTTGTAAGAACAAAGAATATTTTATGTAAGCAACCCTGAACCTTAAATGATAAAGATCAGAAAATATCTCTTGTATATATAAGTTCATATGTAAACTCAAAAGATTGAACGTTTAAGAGTTCATATACTTTATATTCAATAGTAATTAATTAAGAAAGTAAACAAGGAGTGCATGCATCGACGTCAGAAAAATATCATTTTTTTATTCTATTAAAAGTGAAACAATTAACTAGCTCATTATAACGGTAGTAATTTGTATGAATTATTTGGCGAAACTGCTGAGACCGTAGAAGTTGCTCCCTATAGACGATAATTCGTTATAACCAGTGTTCCTTATAAGCGACCTCCACTGTACTTTAAAAACTGTTAAAAAAATTTATTTTTTTATCTTCGTTTATTATTTTTTTTATTTATAGATTATCGAAAAAAAATTTAAAGAGAAATTAGTGTGAATTCTCATGAACCTCCTCAATTATTATAAGCTTAACAAAAGCAAACAAACAAACAAAATGTATGGAATACAATTAAATATTAAACTCTAACCATTTGGTGGGGTTGGTGACAGTTATTTGTTCAACTTGTTCCACAGACAAGCCCTTGGCAAACATGCGGGGCAATACATTCATGTGGACATGGTGGTAACCATGACCACCATAAGAAGTCTAAAACCATTTGACACAAACAATGTATAAAACAAAACTAAGAATGTAAAATAAAAACACTTACCAAACGGTGTTTAGTATGAATGTCGTGAGACATTAAAATGCGATCCAACAACCCCTCTTCAATTAGTTTCATAAGATTATTAATTCGTTGAGCATCAGAAGGCATATCGACATTAACATTCAGTTGATACAGGGAGCACTCACTGCCAAAGAGATCATATTGTAGATAGCATCCAAGTTTCGAGAATTCTAGAAGCAGGTCAAAGTCATAGATGGTGCGATCCAAATGAGACATTACGCATTTATTGGCTTTACCGCCAGCTTCCAAGTACAAACGCATTATTTCGAAGGGAGCCTGCGAATCACGACCAGGATGGAAGGAAACACCACAGCCAAGAACTTCTTGTATTTCCCCAGTAGCTTTAATGGCTCGTTTTTCAAAATCTTTTAGTTAAGAAACCAAACATTATATGTACATACATATATACATAACTAGTATGAATTTTAATTTTAGTTGATTAATACTACTTACTCACCATGTATTGGATAAACACTACCAACTTCACCAATAAAACCACATTTCGCCATACCAAATTTTTCAACTTCCACACCAGTTATGATTTCTTTGGAGTACAGATCACTCATTTGTTCTACGGTCATTTGAACATGATCGGGTTGCTGCAAATTATGCACATAATGCCCGGTCCCAGCAACAATATGAACACCAGTTTTTCTGCCAGCTTCAACCATAAATTCGATGTTTCTCTTAAGGCCGTGGGAACTGTTTTCCACTATAGTACCACCACCAAATTTTTTATATAATTCTATATCTTTAAGAGCCGCATTTAAAGAGTCTTCGCCATAGAAACGTACATTGTCCAATGACGAATATGGATACTGGCGTACATATCCCAAATTTTCAATGCTTATCTTTTGATTCAAAAATGTTTTAAAGTCCTCTGGAGGGTCACAGTGAAAATGCTCAAAATCAAGAGAGATATGTTCGTGAGTTAGAGTACGACCTAGAAGGTTAGGATCAACGGCACCCAAAACTGTAACAGCACAAGAATTTAAAAAGTTGTTAATGCTTTGGAAATAATTTCTCTCTGTAGCACGTTGTCAATGGGAGCTACAAATTAATAGGTAATTAAGTTTGCTTCTTCATAGCTCCCAAACGGCTAGACCAATTTTTTTTCAAAGCATGTCTAAAATCACCTAAATCAAATATGTACATATATGCATATGTACATATACATATGTAGTGATTTTATACAAATTTCATTAATTTCAAAATTATTGGCCCTAGTAAAAATGTATGTGTAAATTCGTAAATGCAGTAATTGTGCAATAATAAAGGTTATCGTTCGAAAAGCATCACTTGGCAGCTTCTTTTCGCCGATAGTTTATTTATTTATTAAGAATGCTGCCACATATTTCTGCAACTGTGGCAACATTTTGTTTACTGTTGCAGTAGTTTGCAGACAAGTTGCACAAATTTACTGCATTTAATAATGCACCCTATGTAAACATACAATTTTATAGTTTAAAATTTCAGCTAAATTGACAATATCTTAATCACATAGCCCCAAATTAAGTAATTACTTAATGTAAACATTTTTGGTTAAACTATATTCGTAAGTTAAATGAACATTTAAACAAATACATATGCATGTAGTTTTTACAAGCAAAAGACTTGTGGCCTTATTCACAAACGATTAATAAACTTAATGTGAGCATTAAAACCGGATTCCAAATCTAAAAATCCAACATTAAACCCACTATAACTTTGGCTTAAGTATAGTTTAGTGACACAGCTCAAAAAAGAAAAAAAAATATATAGGGGTGTGGAAAATGCTGAAATAAGAAGAAAATGTAAATAAAAAATTGGGGGAAACGTATAGTTCCCGAGTTATGGGCCTCTGAAGTTTCCATATATATACGTGATTTTCCACTGCTTTTATAAACGTATTTGGCCAATATTGATATCATTTTAAAGCTTTTGAAGAGTTCTTTTAGAAATGCGAAAATGCTTTAGATAACGAAGCCAGTGTTCGTTATACATGGAGGAGAAAATAGTTAAGCCCGGCCGAAGGCCGGCTATGCAAAAATGCTTTAATTAGCGAAGCCGGTGTTCGTTGTACATGGAGGAGAAAATCTTTAAGCCCGGCCAAAGGCCGGCTATGCAAAAATGCTTTAATTAGCGAAGCCGGTGTTCGTTGTACATGGAGGAGAAAATCCTAAAGCCCGGCCGAAGGCCGGCTATGCAAAAATGCTTTCGTTAGCGAAGCCGGTGTTTGTTATACCATAGATTACAAAATCCTTTCATTTGAATAAACTACATACGTACTTACCTATTGCACAATCGTAACATTTTCGGATAAAATTTTATATAAACTGTATTGAGAACTCAAGAGTTAAATATTTTCATTAAATTTTGTATACTCTAAAAGAACTCTTCAAAAGCTTTAAAATGATATCAATATTGGCCAAATACATTTATAAATACATTGGAAAATCACGTATTTATATGGAAACTTCGGAGGCCCACAACTCGGGAACTATACGTTTCCCCCAATTTTTTATTTTACATTTTCTTCTTATTTCACCATTTTCTACACCCCTATATACATATATTTTTTCTTTTTGGAGCTGTGTCACTAAACTAGACTTGTTCCATAACTTTATTAATCGTTTGTGAATAAGGCCATTAATATTAAAAAAAAATTATTATAAATTTCGCTTAAAACTCACCAGTTTGAACAATTGGCATTTTACACTACAATTTGGTTATTTTTAAAGTGATTAAAAAAACAATAAAAAGCAATTACAAATGTCAGCTCCAACTTCACGAATTTGCAACTGCACCACAAAGGAATACACTGCACCCGACAAAATTTCAGGGGAAACTGAAAAAATTAATATTTTTTATAGCTCTCGTTATTATACAAAACAAATTTATTTTACAAGGTAGTTTACATTTCTACAAAAAAAAACAACAAAATACTTATATGTGCGTATTTTGTTATCGTGTATGTCAAACTCAATTTATTCAAATATCTATTAGGTCTTTGCAAGTAGGCAGCTGATTATGTGTGCTTCCTCCTCGTCTTTTCTATCGGCATACATATGAAAATATATAAACAACATTCGTTATACATGCATGTATAAATATATATGTATGTATCAGTGTTGCCACCTCAGGTGTAATTACACATATCATGTGTAATTTTTAGTTTCATGTGTAGCCCATGTGTAATTGGCTGCATGTGTAACTCATGTGTAATTTAAAATTTGTATTGTGATGACAACTGTGATGACGACAAACAAGGATTGGCTGTGATATTTAAATTTATTTATGAACATGTTTTGTATTTTTTTGCTTTACATATATTAATAGCCTATTTCTGATTTAAGAAAGAACGCCATCATTGATTTCGATTTCTTTACTTTATTTCTTATCGAACAGTGACTCGATAGACAACTCGAATGAAAACGTAAATGTTTTCATATAAAATCCGATGTGGTTGTGCTTTCGCAACAAAATTTTTATATTTAATATAAATAAAGATAATTTAAAAATTATCTGGAAATAGCTGTCCAACAATTTAAATTCGCCTGGGCCTCCCACTGGTACTATTTGTTAATGAAAAAAAAGATTAGTACTTTTGTTTGTATGCTATAGAAGAAACATATTGACACTATCTGTAAAGTAAGTTCGAGTATTGTGGTATAGAACTAGAAGCTGAAAAAACCAGGATTGATGAATTCAAGATCTCAGAATTCAATAAATAATTTGATTTGCTTTTTGGAAGCTATGCAAAGAGGTGGTAATAAAAAAATTTAATAGTCGTGTGATTTACTTTTTTTGGGTTCACTGAAAAATGTCAGACATGCCAAAGAAAAGTGAAATAAGGTAATAAGAAACAGAAAAAAGGAAAAAAACGATATGTTTAGATAAAACAGGTATTTCATTGGCCTGAACAGCATTAAAAATTCTTATGAAGTACTCTAAACTGTTAAGCTTAATTGTATTCCCAGTTACATAAACAAATTTGAGACATTTTTTTAACTACCCGAACATCACTTGTTACGGTCATATATCCATTCAAAATCACCATCGGCCACTCACGCTAATGTACAGCATTAATAGAAAAATGTATAACCCACCAATTTTTTCAATTGCTGGTTTATGGGTTTTTGCCCTTTCACTCAAATATTTATAAAACATGGGCTCCAAAGACTCTTTCACTTTCCTGAACGTAATCGAATTAAGCTTCAAACCAAATAAAAATAGGTATTCCACATTATTCGAACTTACTCTAGACGTGGGCAGATTTAAAGTCACAGACTAAAAAAATAGGGAAAACCAAAAGAGTCTTAGAGAGACGGGCTTATACAAGACGCTGTTTCTATCGCCAACTGAAGCACCCGTGGGTAAAGTGTTTGGTGTAAATCCACTAATCAATTGATGATTATTTTGTTGCAATGGTGGAGTCACCAACTAGGTGCATTAAAGCTGTTGCAGTGCTTACACAAAATAGTAACCCGGAAACTTCCCAGCACAAAAAAACTATGTAACAATGAATACTTGTGGCCACAAAATGGCCAGCAAATATATAAAAATTATCAAAAAATGTTACTGCGACAAAACATAACACAGCTAAGACAGCTAAGAGTAGCAAATAAACTTGCGGAGACAGAAAAAGCTAATTCTTTAAAAATAATGGCTGATGCTGGTGAGGTGCAAACTGAATCAGCAAAGAGGATGGCTAACGCCGCTGAAACAACAGCAGCAGGTTTAATGAATTAGTTAAATCCACAATAAGGAAGAAAATATTTGAGAAAATTTTGTAAATATTTTTTTATTATTTTATTGGCATACGTATGTACGTAAGCTAATGCGAATGAAAGTGAGTGCCAATTAGAACTCCAAATTGGTCCGAATTCGACCGAGTGGCTTTCATTCGCTTAAGTTTACTTTCTTAAAATAGAAATAGGCTATAAGTTGTTGTTTGTGATTGTCCTTTTTACACAAAACAAAACTGTGATATTTTTAAAGAGAATGATGTAGAATCGGTCTAAAGAAGATTATATATCTACAAAAACAAAAAAATTTCCTGAAGAACTTGGAAAGTACCAATAATAATAAATAAATCGGAATAATATATAAAAATAATGTTTTTTTAAATGACCTTGAAAGCCCAAATATTGAAAATATATTCATCATAAAATAATGTTGGAATTACATCAAAAAGGTCAAATATTTAATCTAAACAAATCAAAGCACGTTATATTACAAAAAAAAAAGGAATTATGTGTAATTCCTACTTTCATGTGTAATTTTGGCATGATGCATGTGTAATTTAACATTTCGTTGGTGGCAACACTGGTATGTATGTAATAAATGCATACAGTGGCGGTTAAAGTAATAGCACTACGGTTAATATGAATGAGTTTCTTTTTTGAAAATGAGAAAGCATATCGGATATAATTTTCTTTAAGATTATAATAATACATTTTTGATCCACATACGAGATTGAAGAATATTTAAAATTTTTTTTCGAAAATGTTAATACTTTAGAGATTAATTTTCTATCTTAAAATCTGTCTTGTCTGGAGTTGGAAAGGTCAGAAAAAGTTGAGTTGTTAAAAAAAGAATCTAAAAAAGGCTAAAAAATTTTTATTTAAGATTTTATTAGCAAAATTTATCTACAATTTTTAGCAAAACTTTCCTTTGTAGTACAATTTTTCTACCAAATCTGACAGATATATTTAAAGAGAGAGATATATTTAAAATTTTCGGATTCTTTATAATTATGAACGTTTTTAAATAATTTTATATTTATTTACAAAATTTTTTTTTATAATTTTTGTGTTAAAAATTGTATATTTAGCACTTTGTCCTAATAAAATCGATATAAGCTCAAAATTGTTGCCATTTAAAAATTTTGAACAACTAGATAATCAATTAAGAGTAAATAGGATAAAAAAAATTTAATGAAATTTGCAATATAACGAAATAATTTTGTAAACATAATTCTTTCCCATTTTCTGATTCCAGTTCGGGAAAATTGGACAAAAAAAATGTGTACAGAAAGATACTAAACAAATAACAACAACTTTAGTCTTCCTGAGGTCAAAAGTATTTTTTTAAGCATTCACATACAATACCTATCAAATATTAAATTAATATCTATGAAAATTATTTCTTTAGCATCGTGTTGAACAAGAGTTATTTGCATTTTGATACACATTGACACAAAAATTACTTATCTTATCATCAGTAGACTTTATTAAAATTGAATCTTCATTATTAAGTTTAGATAATAGCGCTAAACGATAATAAATATTAAACAAATAATGACGGCTCTCAGTCCATTTCAATATGGGGATTTCCACGAAAATGTCATAGGTGCTTGGATATAGAATATAGAAACCATAGTTTATCTAAGTATTTATGCTCGTATACCATACCATGACACATAATAATAAAGCCGATAAATAAATTATGATTTGTATATTACCTTAACGAGTGTAACATTTTTGTGGAAAATCCCATACCTATTTAATTTTACTTAATAATATTTTCATAATTCTGAAAAATTGTATATACATTTGTATGTACATACTTAAATAACATTATCACAAGCTCAATATTTACAAGAACAAACAATCATGGATCATATGACTTTTTGAAATTGCCAGTTATTTGTTGATCATTTTAAATAATCCCCTTTGCAATGAGTTATTTTTAAATTGCAATACAGCCGGCTTGTATTAGATATGTGATGGTGAGCAAGTCTGAGTAACCATCAACAATGCTCACGGCCAAACGATTTTACCTATGTATTTATATATCTTTTGGGCCCCATGTAAACTTACGCTCACGTCATATTCACGAAAAAAATAAGGAAATCAAATTCAAGAAATCGTCCTTATTTTCACTCGTACCAACAAAATTTAAAAATGTATCATGTGTGAAGAAACTCAATATTTTCGTACAAAAAATATTTCTCACAATTTATTTTTATTCAAAACGAGAAAGTTACTTCAAAAAATAAGGAGAAAAACATCAGAAAAATGAATCCAGATATTGCATGTGGAGATTTTATATTTGCTAATAAATCCAGCAGTATTGAGACGTGCGACAAGCTTCTTAAGAAATCTCAAAATAAACCGAAAGCTGCATCCAAACAAAACGCATCAGTTAAATGTGAGTCACCACCTGGAGATTTTTTTACCAGCAGTTCTTTGTCATCAATGTCAAGCGGGTTAATGTCTCAAAATGAGTGTTCGACAACGGAACCTCTTATGAAAGTGCCAAATACTTCGTATGAGTTGGCGGTAGCCAAATCAGTAATGCAAGAATTAAGTTCAATAAGTGGAGATAATTTGTGAGTATAAATACATACAAACATCTGTACATATCGCTCATGAACGAGATTTTTGAGCTGAGAATGCAGAGATATTCTTCGTATCGTTCTTCATCTTCATACAAATATCTTTTGTACTCGCCTCACGAGAGGAGAATAGCTTTTAGGTTCTTTCATTGAGTTGTGTGCACATTAAAAACTTTAAACTCGTTTTCTGAAGATGGAATTTTTTGAGTTATGACGTTGTTTGAGTAAATGACAGGTATTTACATGCACAGAGCTCATTTTTCTACAATTTTGTTTTTGTTATTAAATCTATTTCTACATGGAAATTGTTGCTTCCACGCTTGATATTCGGTCAAGATTACGAAGACTTTTAGGCTTATGTACGAAATGTGTAAAAAGGATTTCTAAGGAGCAGCTACACCAAGAGCGTATACGCATCTTGAAATCTTATTTCAATTACGAAAACTGCATATTGAATATATAGAATCAATGACGGAATTAGTTATGAAAAATGTTTGAGAAATATGTATGTATGTATGGATGTATTTTTATATACATACATATGTATTTTTGTATGTGTGCATTTGGGTAAATCAATTTTAATCTAATAAAAAATTAAAAGTTTCACGATAACGGTAGTAACAAAAACAAACATACATATATTTTCTTACAATCACTGAACAAATAACAAAGTTAAGCAGTGGAATGTACTAATTAACAAAGTTGACGTTTTTTTTTTAATTTGGCTTACTTTATTGTTATCATTATTATCGTTTTGATCCACACTATTCAATAAGTTGTATAATATACATATATAAAAGCAAACAAAACATACGCATGTGTTCTGCTAGCTTTTCTTTTGTAGACATCTTACAACATATGTATATATTTATTTTTATTGTCACACTTTTGGCAAATAATATACTATATTTTTAAATATTTAAATATGTTATTAAAAAGTTTTGTTTTTATTGTGCGATGTTGTCAACACAATGACCAAACTTTTTTGCACAATATAAATCAAACGACTTGATTTTATCCAATATATTGTGCCACTTGGAGGACATTTTATTGTACAACATCAATTATCGCACAGTAATATTGCAAATGTGTCGATAACTTTAAATATGTACATATTGTAAGGAAAGCAGGACGAAATGTAAAACTTTGGTAGCCCGAGGAAGGTCTTCTTCAAATAGCTTCAAGCCCAAACTCAAAAGTTTTACTCGACTGCATCTCTTTACTGTCCATTTAAATTTTTTTGAAATCGATGCACCCGTTTAGAAGTTATTTCCAGTTTTGTGCCAAAAATAACTTACTATTTTTACAACAAACACTCCTTTGTATTCTATGATGACGTAAATGCGCAGTAGAAATTTATTTTGTACGGCTGATTATGCAATCTTGTTTTCTTGATTCATGTGTTCTACATATATTTTCTATGTACTGAAAGTTTTGAAATTTTATATTACTCATCATGCTCATACTCATTGAATTTACTCTTTTGAATTTTTATAGGTTTGATCATTTATCGGATATTATAAAACGTGTAATCGATGAGCGCCCTCCTAATGTAATTGATTTTTTCGAAGAATTTAGTCGTAATGTACGTGAGCAAAAATTTCACTTTCCAGAGCGTTTTCCGCCAAATGCGGTCTTAGAAGACAAGCGCTTGTATAAAGTAGCCAAGAAGCAGTTAATCTCTATGAGCTTACCATACCCTACTGATTTGACGATTCAAGATGAAGATGAACTTGAACTTGAGGAAGAGCAAAGTAAAAATTTTATATCAAAATTAGAATTTGAGCAGGAAGTTTTTGTCAAGTTTCGTACTTTCAATGATCGTGTGCAACATCTGCAATTCTTTTGGAACCAATGTGGTTTCAGTATCAGTTCAGAGGACATTTTTCAATTAGCTAGTTCAATGAATTGTTTGCAAACACATCCCACCATAATGCAATGTCGTTTCTGGGGTATTATCAATGGTTTAAAGGCTTCTTATTTTATAGTTGAAGCCACATTAACCAATGCTGAATATGAATCGCGTTTGCTGCAAATGAAAAAAGAGATGCAAGAAAATCTGTTGGAGCAAAATGAGGAGAATGCCAAAAACCAGAAGTTACCATCCCATATCGGCCCAGAGCTAACACCGGGTGCTGTAGGTTGGGAAAACTATCCTGAGATAGAAATTTTAAAAATGAAACCCAAAGTTTTGCCAGTGCCTTTAGTAAAGAAAGTAGAAACATTTGACGTACCACCTGAACCTATTGGTAGAGGTGTTAATCGTTATTCATACTTTGTTGCCAATTCCTTATCGGATGAATGGATTGAACTACCAATTGTAACGCCAAAACAAATATCCGCTTTCAGAGATATTAAGAAATTTTTTACTGGTGATTTAGAGGAAGATATAGTTTCATATCCGTGTTTTAATGGCAAAGAAAAACACTACTTAAGAGCAATGATTGCTCGTATAACAGCAGGAACTTATATAGCGCCGAATAATTATTATCGTAAAATGACAAAAACGGAAAGACGTTTGTTTGAGGGCGAGGAAGGCGATGATGAGGACGATGATGAAGAAGAAGAACAGTCCCAAGCAGGCGATGAGGAAGAGGTCAAAGTTAAAGAAACAGGTATGTTAAGATGTGTACGCTCCTTAGTTGTCCGATTCGATTAAAAAAATAAGCGTTTTTTTAATATTAAATTTGAGATCATTATACATATAAAGGATACCGAGTAGTTGCTTAAGCATATACAAACTTATCAATATTATTGATCAAATAATAAATCTGAGTCAGGATTGACATCCTTTATTGAATCTTATACACGCTTAGATAAGTAGCGGTGTAATCATCCATCTTGGAAATTAAAAGAATCATCTATTACACGATTTTCTGCTCATTTTCAAGATACTTTATAATCGCTTTAGTATTTTTTGATTAATTTTTCAGTCGTAATGCTAATCGCATGGGGAATCGAGCCCACACAATCTCCAGACTAATAAGATACTACAACACACTACCTGCCACCAGTTAGATTATTTTTTACCAAAAAAATCTTCGAATTTCTGGGTGGGTACGTATGTATTTATGTATGTTCGTACATACATAATCGAATCATTATTTTATTGAAAAAATACATTTTTGGTGCTTTTGGGACACCGAACTTATTAGAACACATATTTTGAAAATGCAAAGCAAATCTAATTTTTAATGCCCAAAAGCGATTCAATGATAATTTTTTATATGAAAAATATTAGTGTTTATTCTATTAAAGTTAAGAGCACATACATATATATGTACATACATATCGTTAGACTAAAAGAAAAAACACGTAACTGACAAAAAAATTAAAATCATGGTTTTGGTTTATGATATCGAAAATTATTGTTCTCAAGAATTTTTGAGATTTTATCTTAAATAACAGCGATATTGTATAAGAAAATAAAAACAATAAACTATTATTGTTTGAACAAATTTATAAAGTTGTTTGATTCTCTTTCAAAATTAAAAAAAATATATTAATTGTTACATGGTTTTTCATTTTATATGACGATATGTTTGTATGCAGGTATACATATTATCGTTCTTTAACAATTTTTCTATTTTCTTTACAGATAATGATATTGTTTTATTGAAAAATGAAAAGTATGACACCTCAATAAAACTCAACACTTTAAATTATCCTGAAAAATGGGTTCATGTTAGACCAAACATTTTGTTACAAGGGAGAGTTGTTTGGTATAATCAAGAAAAGGCGGAACGGGAAAGAGAAAGTAATAGTTTGGAGAAAATTAATTTGCCAGATCAAATGGGCGAAGATGACAGCGATTATTCTGAAGATAATGAAGAAGATGAAGACGAGGAGGAATCGGAAATGCATAGAGAAAAAGGTCCAGCAATATTAAAACCGTGTTCACACGATGTATGCAGTGAAACACCCGTGCCTTGGGTAGGACGTTTTACCAATAAATTTACGAATCGAAATGAGAGAATACTAGCAATGCAATCAAATATATGGCCTGGTGCATGCACTTTTATCTTTAAAGACCTCTGTGAGTCTACATACTTAGGCTGGGGTCACAAAAATGTTTCTCGTAATATGGCCTGGAAACACTTGACACCCCCTGAAGAAGAATATAAACATAATGTAGAAGATTTTATTGAAACCATTGATCCCAGTGTAGAAATCGAAGAGGTTCATCGGTTGACTTTATTAGGCAAAGAATTGAATTTTACACAAATGGATGAGCATGGCGAATATGGAGGACTGGAATCAAGCGAGGATCAAGAAGATGAAAATGATGATGATGAGGATGAAGAAGAGGAGGAAGAGGAGGAGGAATAGTTAATTCTACATTTTACATTATTAAATAACATTTTGTTTACAACATAGAAATATATGTAGGTACATATGTATATAAATAATAAATTTGTATATTACGCCCTTTCGAAGAGATGCATTCATTCATTACTTTTTGCTTCGATTTAAGAGTTGAGAATCTAAAGCTAAAGGTATTTCCGAAAACTCAACTTTAGAGTAAGTGTCTTTCAACTTATTTTTCAATTCCATACTATGGGTCCAGTCTAGGGTTTCACATATTACTTTAACCTTTACATTAAAAAATGCGATCATAGCCAATAGGGTATTACGAGAAGGCAAACAAAAACTTACCTCTACAGTATAAATATCTCTAAGCCAAGCACGCTCATGCATTATATCTTTTATGGACACACCCAAAGAGTGAAGAATTTCGCACAACTCATGAACACCACCGGGCCTATCACTCACTTCCACATTAAATTTTACCAAACGTCCCTCTGCCGCCAAACCTCTTTCAAGACAGCGACCAAAAACAGTGGTATCGATATTGCCACCGCATAATAAGACCACAACTCTAAAATAACAGTTATTGTAATACACATATATATATATACTTTTTTTCTTACTTTTTCCCCTGCAGTTCTGGTAATTGACCAGACAATATTGCTGCCAACCCAGCGGCTCCAGCACCTTCAACCACACATTTTTCTTCTTCCACTAAACGTAAAATTGCCAAAGCAATCCACTCCTCTTCTACCACAATCATTTTATCAATCAATGGCACTGCAGTAACATATGCATTGTATCCTACTTTCGGAACAGCTAAGCCATCCGCTAAGGTATTTTTTATAGGAGTATAAATGGGACCATTATTTTCCATAGCCCTTGAGAAGCTGGCACATTTGGCAGATTCAACGCCCTGAACAAATTTCATGGTGACATATTATGGCGTGTGTATCTTATAAAAAAATTTGTTCCAAAACTTACAATAATTTTTGTTTTTGGCGATAGGGCTTTAGTAGCGGTTGCTATGCCGGCTATTAAACCGCCACCTCCTACGGGTATTATAATAGCATCTGGATTCGGCACTTGTTCTAATATTTCCAAACCGATTGTACCCTGGCCAGCCATTATATGTGGGTGATCATAACCATTGATGTACAATAATTCCTTTTCTTGCGACATTTTCAATGCAAATGCCTTGGCTTCGGCCATATCCTTACCTTCAACTACAACACTGGCTTTGTATCTACGACATTTTTGTATTTTCATTATTGGAGCCGCCTTAGGCATAATAACGGTAACAGGAATATTTAATTTCCAACCATGATAGCTGAGGGCCTTTGAACGACAATTCTATTAAATATGATTTCTCATTTTTTCTTTTATTATTTTATTTACCTGGGCATGATTTCCCAGCGAAGCTGAAATAACACCAATTTGCTTTTGTTCTTCTGTTAGTGACAACAAAGCATGACGAGCTCCCCGTTCTTTGAAGCTGTAAGTAAAAAATATATATAATTTTTTTTTAGCAATATTGTATTAAGCCGAAATGTTACTTTTTCAGTTTTTGCGAAAAATCATATTAGAGTATTCGAAACACGGAACCGGCTGACTATCAAATTCTATATATAACAAATTTTACTTAATTCGTGTTTTATGGAGTTTGGCAAACAATACAAAAATGTATTGTTGTAGAGTTGCATATTTATACTCTAATAAATTTACTTTATGTTCAGTTCTTATTATTTATTACAAAGTTCTTAACGGCAATGGGAAAACTAAGTGATGTTTAGATTCATACTATTTATGCAAAAATTCGTTGGATAGGTTCACCCCTATCGAGAATAAATGTTCACATGAAATGTGTTCCCTTTTACTTAATTTTGCTCCCGCAAATTTTGTATTGTTGCGTTTGTGCAATATTTCGATAATCTTTTTCGTCAATTTTATCTTTATGGGAATCATTTCACGTGAAAAAATGAAATTTTCGCCTTTTATACACAATAAGGGTTACAATTTTTCCTGCATGAAAACTTTAAAAATGAAAGTTTAAAGTTTATTTAATACAAATTATGAAAAAAAATATATTCTTGAAGATTTTTTATATACATTTTTGTAGAAATTAATGCATGTTGAATATATATCTTGGCCACTGTATGCAGGTTTACAAATAATTTAATAATTGGCAAATTTTTAATAAAGCTTATAGTTAAAATTTATAAGTTCGACAAATTACTTTTATTCTTACAATGAATAATTATGCACGATTTATGGAATTTTTCATAAAATGCACAAACAAAGCCATATAAAGGACCTTTGATCTTTAGAGATAACGTGCTATATGTTCATACATATTATATTTACTGGGCATATAACTTTTTAATTTTTTTTCCAAATATCAAAGTAAAACAGTACAATATATGTATGTATTAGATTTGTTTTATCGCTCAATAGCCTATATAAAATTACCAAGAAGGTACAACTAATAACAATTATAACCAAGTCTATCTAAGCAATTATCCGCAAGACTTTATAAGTTTGATAAGTACTCGTATTCTAATAGTCTCCGACGATATTTATAAGCCAATAAAGAAGAATTTCTTAAGTTTAATTGGCAATACAATTACGTTAAAAGATCGGCCAACACGAATCAAAGAAGATTTTTCAAAAACATGACAAGATATTTTAGGTATAATAATGATCTGGAGGTTTCTTACTGACCGCAAAAAGATAAATTTACTGCAAATAGTAGTTGGATTAGCATTTCTAATGACACCACCATAGGATTAGATTCCTAAACTCAAGAAAGTTTTTGAATATGGTCACGAAAACCAATATTGTAAGAAAAACTAATAACCATTTTCCGCTTAAGTTTTAAACTTTACGTGTATTAGCACTAGAAACGGTCTACAACCCATAGAGGGCGTATGACAATCTCTGTAAAGCGATAAATACAAATTATTCGAGCACAACTTACGCAAGATTTCACAGAACTTACCATGTACTCGTAGATTGTTAAGGTGAGAAACGAAAGAAAGTCTCTTATCATCGAAAGCACCCAACATCAAAAAACTATCCACAAATTCAATGGTAATTCCATGTAATTTTATCGCTTATGTTCTGAAAAACGAAAACGCTAGAAATTTGGCGTTTTCAAACCGCTAGTGTATACTGAAGCGATCTGGCTTATTTTATTGAAACCGCACTTTAAACACAAAATGAAATGATGCACAATTTAAATTTAATGTTTTATTTTTATTCAAGCTAAAGCTTGTAACATTTTCCCACGATTTTAATTAAAAATATGCAATTTAAAAATTTTCTTTGAGTTTGTCAATTGTGGGGTTCAGTTGTTTACTTTTGAAGAATCCCTTTGTGTTTTTCGTTTTATTAAAACTTCTTTTGATTGTAGCTTTTTTAAAGCTAATATAGAAAGTAAGAACGCTGTCGGGATTTTCATTTGAAATTTATTTATTTGTATACGTTGTTCTATGACAAAACATCTGTTTTTATTGTTCGAACATATCTTCGAAAAATAGCAAAACGCTAGCAAATCGTAGCGATTTCAGAACGGCTGAAAATACGTTTTTAAAACTGTAACTGTAACCGTAACTGATAGCTTTAGTTCTGGCAATATTTAAATGAAATCAATTAAAAAAGTTTTTCTCATTTCCGAAAACTGAAAGTTGTTTCATTGCTTATTTAGTACGCTGAATCCGCATCTGCACTCCCCTTCCATTTTTTTATTTCTTAGGAGAAACTCTTCCAAAGATATGCTAATATATGTCGTGCCAGTGCCTTCATTTTTTACATAGTGGTACATCTCGAAAACCGGAGCTATAAAAACGGAAGCAGATTCGGTTTTATCGTCCCAAATAAACAACGAAACAACTTTTAATTCTTGGAAACGAGAAAATTTTCAGAAATTTGTTAAGTAGTCTTATTATTCACATTTCGATCCCAAAATGTTAATAACAATCGATCGATTTAAAATCAAATTAATTGATGCTTTTTATTGTTTCTGATGTTCAGAATATTCTGTTCGAACTTCATAGTTCTTTAATGGCACCCGATAAGAGAGAGTCTAAAGTGTATGTATGCATCACTATCAGCTCTACTTAATCTATTTAAGAAATAGAATCATTTATTTAAAAAAAGACTAAAGTATGTAAAATGTCTGGCAGTGTAGTAATTGTTTTAATTATTGGAATATTATTAAAAATAAACAAAAAAACTCAATAAATGACTGTACAAATTTCAAATAAGTTGTTTAATGTTAATTTATGGCCTCATTTTGTAATCGTTCAAAATTTTTATGAAAAATACTCCAAATTTTTTATATTTAAGTTTTTTCCATCTACAAATTACAAACGTTTTATTTGACAAAATGATACCCTTACAAGACACAATAAACAAGGTAAACCCGTTAGTTCAACAAATACCTTCATATTTTCTTACTGTCAAACAAATTCCCTATACAGACATACATATAGAAAATATTATTAATATTTTGTTTTATATCGAGTTTGACACTCAGAAAATATAGCATAAACGATGGGCTGCTTTAATGGTTTTGTCTTGTTTATTTTATCATGGACCTTTACTTACAAAAAAGTACAGTAACTTAACCGTACTAAAGAAATTTGATTGATAGAATAATCACACACATGCGCATATGATTTCAAAAAAGCCCCAAGTTACAAAAAAATTCAAAAACGACTTCTTGATTGATTACGATCCACCATATCAAAATACATGTCCCTGGAAAATTTTATATATTAAAATTGTACTAATTTCTTAATAAGAAATAAGCTTAAACTGAAAAAATTTTGAAAAATGTTTCTTAAAATTTTATATTAGAGAGTTATTTGCTCGTCCTCTAAAATCTTTTCAATGTAACTTAGGGCTTTTATTAATTCATATGACGATGTATGAGGGTATGTAATGTATAGAATGCTTTCTTACCTGCCAGTATATTGCAAAAAATCCTTTTTCAAGTATAAATCCATGCCATAAGAATCCGAAGAGGTAGAGCGCTTTAAAAATAAGCAAATTTGTTATTATGACACAATGGTAATGATTTAAAATTTAATATTGTTTTCACATACATATGTAAATAGATAAATGCATTTATATAGTAATAGTACATATCACAAATAGAGTGTTCAACTATTAGATATTAATTACATATTAAAAATGAAAAAGAACATATTAAAGATATTTACAATGGATAGAGGTGATCTTTATACATTGGGCAATTTTTGATGGAGCCCCAATGTAATACATATGAACATACTTACTTACTGTGGAATTAATACAATATTGGTGAAAAATTCGTATTTATTTGTATGAAACTTACCGGACATGGCGTTCTTTCTATACCATCTTTTATTAAAAAAGCAGCCGAAGTAATGTCATGAAATGATATTTTCTGCGGTTGTTTTGGATCACAAAATGGATCCAAAATTTCATCAATACCATCAAACGTTTTGGGTACTGTATTGTTCTGCTTTGGTATTACAGTCGCATCATTATGTGTCGCTTTGGGGATTCGGTTGGGAAAACTTATTTCTTTGGACATACCATTCAGAGTGTCTACACCATTTTGTTCGTACGACTTTTTCTTGATCATTTTTTAATTAATTAATTTGATTTATACTTTTATTTGATAATTAATTAATCTGAAATGACCGGCCGTTGAATAAAATTTCAGCCTTCCTTGCTGCTTTTTACAAATAAACTAAATAGTTATGTTCAAAACTTATTAATTGTTAACTCAAGACGTTTTTGGTTTAATAAAAATAAATAAAATAGCGGAATTAACCCATTAGGAAGTGATGCGTTTTTAATCAGATTAAGAGATAAGCACTAAAGTATTTACTTCAACATTTTTTTAATTATACATATAAAAATTTTGGATTTTAAGAAAGACAGCAAATAATTGGAAATAAAACCAATTCCTAAACTTTAGGCAAAGTCACACTGCCGCCCGTTTCATGAATAGTGTATTCATGCATTTTCTTTGTAATACCGTTTACGGACTGTTTACAAATTACGTAACGCCATTTGGCCCCTCGCGTACAGTATGTTCAAAAAATTTTCAGTACAAATTCAAAATTTATTATTTATTAGCTTTGCTCAAGGTGGATTCATTTCTACAACAAAACACTAGGGTTTGGATGCTGTCAAACAAACTAAATCCATATGTCCATTTGAAGTCATGGTAGAATAATACAGGCAGTGTCGAAGCGTTTACGGACTTTTTTTGCGTTCGGGTCTGTCAAAATTTGATTATGTATTACTAACACACACACTAACACACTATTAAAAAAAGCACACTTTAACATATGTTTCAAAAGCAAATAAGAAAAGGAAACGAAACGAAACAAAATTCTTTATAGAACAGAAAATGCAACCATTTTGCCATTTTTCTTCGTGCTTTTTGACATCTTCGAACCTAAAAGCACTGTTGTTGTAGCTTCGACACTACCTGTATTATTCTACCATGATTTGAAGTAAAAAAATTCTCAAAATTTAGAGTTGGTCTTAATGAATTTCGTATCAATTACTTGTATAATCAAAAACACAATTTTCTAAAAATTTTTATACATTTTGAGTAATTGAAAATTAAAATTTTTGTAATTGAATATACATTTTCGTCGTAGATTAAATTTCAACAACACAATTGAATGTGTAGTTTTATTAATTGAAATCGTATTTTAGTTTTTTTCTTTTTATTTGAATTATATTTTTATGTATATTTATATGAAGTATGACAGTTGCAGAAAAATAAACTAACGCCTGTTCATCGAGAACAATTAACTAAAACAACGAGTAAAAATATCAACGTTTTTCCTGTTTGGGTTCAGGCAACACGAATATCAATTTTTAAGCGAAACACGTAACAACTGACACATTTTTTTGTCTGTGTATCGCCTTTTTTTAAATGTCAAACAGCTCAAAACAAAAAGAATAGAATAAGTTATTCGCTGTGGAAAAATATATTATAAAACTATTAAAAATAATTTTTCAAAATATTAATTTAAATGTCGTACAAACGAAAAATGAAAACATGTTACACAAACCGTATTTGTTATGTAGTCGTTAACGTGTCGCCCAGTTTCGTTTTATTTTTGACGCGTTCCATGAACAGTCTGTAAAATACAATTTCAATTACGGCAATTTAAATTCAAGTTAAATTCAACCAACGATGAAAATTGATTATTCAATCACTAAAAATTTTGATTTTCAGTTACACAATTTTTTTTTAGAAAATGTTACTTTTGATCACATGAGTAATTTATTCAAATAAGAAAGTAATTGAATTGAAACCAATTTGAAATTTCAATAAACTGTTTTTATTGAAGTTTTTTATAGACAAGCTTTTTCTGTGTATTATTTCAACTACGAAAGCTGCAAATTTAATTAATTTCTTTGTTAAAGTTCAACACACGATGAAAATTATGTATATTCAATTAATGAAATTAAAATTTTTAACTGCTCGAAAATTTTTAAAAACTGTTAGAAAATATTGTTTTTGATCACATGATTAATCGATTCAATTAGGAAATTAATTGAACTTGAACAAGTGTTAGCTTTTGATGATGTGTATTAATTGAGATTTGTTAGGAATATTGGTTTCTGTGTAGGAAAGTTGTTATAATAGTCTTACCTGGTTTCTTGTACCGTGGCTTTGCTTTTGACTCTACTACTTCTGTCAATATTCTATACATTTTGTTGAACACTGTTGAATCTTCACTCCATTCTAACCGTAATGTGTTCTTTCGGCATTCCTTTCAAAAAATGCCATTTTCAGATTTTCCTATGTATCCACAAGTTCTCACAGCAATTCCATTTGAATAGAGTCAGAGGATAGATGGTGACGGCCAAAATTCTTAGCAGCAGGATTGTTTAAGATTATCGAACATCCGCTGTACTTTATTCTGTGAGGAGTACAAATTCTTATAACAAGAAGGTTTACGGTTTAAGACTGCTACGGAATTTTTAAAGAAATTAATATTTGGAAAATTACTTTTCAACACGGGAAAATAATCATGTAGAGCTGTGTAAAAATTGTTGTTGTGTTCACACAAGTTAATTTTGCTTCAGCTTGCGGAAAAAAGTCTCCACTTATTGTTTTAAAATCCTTCTAATAGTCAATAAATGTAAAAAGTTCGTGTTCTTTTCTTTAGGAACTTCTGAACATGAATTTCCGTAAGTTTTTTACACACAGTTCTTATGGGAGCCTGAATTTTCGTAAGAACTTTGTACCAGCCTTCAGAACGGAACACTAAATGGGTTAATCGTCTCTTATCGGTATCATTTATATTTTTTGTTACTTCATACAATAACATTGTTGTTATTCCTTTCTCTCAGACTAGTAAACTATAATGAGATTCTGTGCATTAGGTAATTTCAGCTGATAAGACAGTTTGAAAATCAAAATAAAAAAAAATATTTAATAGTTCCTAACAGAAAGTGTATGTACTTTCCAAATAATTCTTAATATCTTTGAATTTAGTTGTGAGTCAATTTGTTTAGCAACCGATATACATACTTATTACATGTGTGTATGTATTTATGTTTATACATATGTACATATAAGAGGTATGTATATCGAGTGAATCTAGTAATTGTCGGTTTTAATCGACTCGATTTTATTTACTTTCTTAAATATATCTGAAATTAAATTACTTTAAATGCTTTAAAAGCAGTCATGTGACCATTATTTATATCTTGAATTTGACTCGATTTCTGGAGTAGGTCACCGGTACATTTATAAAAATATAACGGTTCTTTTTCACCATCCGTAAACTTATTACTTCTCTACTTTTTTTGTAACCTTTTACTTGAATGGTAAGAATTTTCTAATCTTATTTTATATTGAAAAACTGTTTGATAAAAATTTACATCATTTGTTTTTCTTTTTTCAAATTTGTTTTTAGGCGCCTTTGTTATCTTCGGTTGCTAATTCACAAAAAAATATGCACGGAAAAAATTTTCCAAAATTCATATGGAGTTTAACTGAAATAGAAGCTATCACATAATTCTTAAACTTAAATACTACAAGTAAGTATTAAATATTGCAATTATACTGACTGAAACAAAATCCAAACAAAGATACATATTTATAGCAGCAAACAAAATATTAAATAATATAACAATGCACTCGTTCTTTTAAAATGTTAGTTCAATAAAATAAAATGTGTGAACTTGTAAATTCAATGAATTCAAATATGTAATTAGCTGCGTTCGAGTACTTTTACAGTAAAATGCAGTAAATGAGTAATTACTGAGTGAACTAAAAAATTTACTCTCAAAAACAGATGTTGTCCAAAAAAGTACGCGAACGGAAAAATTTTAAAAATTAGTAAGATTAAGGAAACAGGTGATTGCAAATCAATATAGTATTGAAATATATTTACACTTTGGACTACTCAACTCTTTTTCTTTTTGGTACTCGATGCAATATTTATTATAACACGAATGTTTTAAGAAGATATAAAAGAATAAATCTAATATATCTCGAGCTACATGTAAAGTTTTTTAAAAAACGTTAACAAAATTTTATTTAAAACCGAAATTTCGCCAAATCTTTGTGTGGCTTCTTCTTCTTCCCTGAAGCGAAAAAATCGAACGTAAGAAACTAAACAATTATCAATCATTTATTTTAGATTTTTTTTTAAATAAATGCGTTAAATTGCTTGTTGAAAATGTTGAATAAACTCCAAATGCTATTAAAGGCCGTCGTGATTCACTATCAGATTGAGTCTTTAGATCTGTCAAAAAATCGTGTGTACTCGAAAAATCTTACTGAATATGTGTGGCAGATTTTTTAACAGGAGGCAAATTGCGGTATTCGATATCGAACGAAATTTCCATACAAATTTAAAAAATTTTGTATGGAATTTCGTTAGATATCGAATGCCGTAATTTGTCCTCATGTTTGCCCTATTTGTTAATTTTATGATTTGTATTTGTATTTCAACTTTTCGCAATTTTTTTAATGGAAAATGAAAAACATAGTTTTTCCTAGAAAAGAAAGCGACATTAGTCTTAATCGCGCCACGTACATATTTATTTAATAAAAAAATAGCAAAATTTCATGTTAAAAACATGGAAACGTATTCATAAACTATTATTTCAGTTGTGGTTGGTTTTAAAACTAGTTTTTTTTAATAAAAATCGTACTTTCAATCAAGTTTAACTTTAATAATATTTCATAAACACAGACCATTTGTTGTGGTGTTCTTTTTTTAGTTTTAAGAATAAATTTCTTTATTTATTTTTTCATATATTTTGTATTTTTCAATTTCTATATCATAATCAGTTATCGGATGCTAGGGTCAGTTTTTAAATTAATATATTTTTTTACATAATTTTTATATAATCAGTAATTGGGTTTTATTAATATATATATATTTTTTTTGTTATAATCATAATGTTAAGATTACAAATAGCATAAAACTTATAAATTAATTGTTCTTGTTTTATATTTCTATTTTATTGGTAAGTCTTATTATACAAACGCATTTTTTATGTGTTATAAAAACCGGTATTAACTAAATTATTTTTATTATTACAAAAAAAAATTTCCATTAAATAATATTTGTTTTTTTTTTAATTATTTTTAATTTGTTTACATTTTCACTCATCAAATTAGCACTTTTTCTCAAACCCTTTATTTTTAAATATTTTATTTTTGAATATTTGAACATACCTTTACATTTCTTATGAGTTGCCTTTTTATATTTTTCTTTAAAATAAAATTTGAAAATAAAGTGCTGTTAAACACTTTGATTAGTTGAATTAAATAGTATGTGAATTGTATTGATTTAGTTTAATTGCAATAAACAAAAATTCATTATTTGTAACTACAGTCAGTTGGTTGTTTGTTTGTTTTTTAATATATGTTGCTTTTTTCTTTTGTAAATACTTTTTCTATTTTTTTAATTTTTCTTTATTTGTTGGCGACTTTTTACATAAAGGAGAGAATTTGTTTCTTCTTTTATTATTCATTGCACTTAAAAAAATTTTTTTTAAAGAAGCAATTTTATATTTTTATATATATATTAAGATTTCAATTGATTTGTTTTAAGTGGGTCCCTAAATTTTTATATGTATGTTGAAAATTCAAATTGATTTTTAAAGCATTATTTACATAGTATGTAGTTTATAATTTTGCATCATTTTATATTAATGCGTGCTACAGTCTGAAGCAATATTATGTGTATGTGTTTAAAAATAATATACAAAACTGAGTTTACATTAAATGAATTTTCTTGCCGCAAGGCTGGCGTCTAGGTCGCTCTCGATGACAAGTTGATACTATATAGATTTTTTTTTCAATTTGAGATTATGGCATTCACCATCGAGCAATGGTTTATATTATTCTGTAATTAATTTCATAATCCCAAACTGAAAAAACTCGATTTGAAGTCAAACTCGTTTTCGATGGTGGCGATTAGACTCTCGATTTTTTGTGGCAGAAGAACAAAGAAAGACGGACATATTTCTATTTCTTCTATATAATTAGACCTGCGCGAAGAAATCTTATCTAAAATAATCCCAAAGTTTCGTAAAATGATAAATATTGAGAAACTCAAATTACATGTATTATATATTGTCAGTGAAAACTAAAAAATTATTTTAAATATGTTCGGATAAAAGTATGCAGTAAAAGTAGCTTATTTATAATAAAACGAAAAATTGTTTTTAAATGCACAATTATTTTATTTAATTATGTAAATATTTCAATTGTTTAATTTCTTGAAAATCGCTAAGGTAAATTATTTCGAAATATGTATCTATATTTATCCGTGTAGAGCAAAGTTAAGATTAAATTTTGTTTATAAATAATTCCATCTCATATATGGTATGGTTGTATGTATATTCTTTCTTTTTCCGTCGAGATTTTTATATTCTAAAAAGATTATCTTCTTCTAAATATTAAATTCGAGTTTGCTCCGCCACGAATTTCTTTAAAATGCATTTGTGATTTTCACGAATATTATTGCAACGTCATATTTTAAAAAAGTGATATATTTGAGTTAAGAATTCAGAATTATTCGTCGTATCGCTGTTCATTCTTGTAAAAAATATATATAAATAAATTGTTTACTCATCGTCCGAGGGGAGAATAATTTTTTATTTTCCCATTGAGGTGTAAATTACAAATTTTAACACATTCGGCTGCACTTAAATTTAGCTGGTGCCTGCCAGAGAATTATTTAATTTCTTCATATAAAAATGAAGTGTTAAGCTCGTTTTCCGAAGATCGAGTTCTATTTTTGCAATAAAGGAGCGATTTGTATTTGTCTTAAAATCATTTTTTTTGGAGATCCAAAACAAGTTCTATTTGAACTTGGCATAAAATTTTAAAAGCAACAACTCTGTGTGCAGATAAAATCGCTAAAATCGAGATTATACTGAAGGACTAATGTAAGTGGTTCGGGCTTCAATTAGCTATAGATTGGTAGCCAAATATAAACGAGTTGTATATCTACATACTAATGAACTGGAAATTTAAAAAAAATATAAATTTTTTAGTTAAAATATTAAAAAACACGACTACCGGCGCAATTCCGAATGAGATTTCTTACATTTTCGTTTTCTCTCCTCTTATGCATGAAAATCCCTTGAGAAAATTGGTATTCCCTTGGAAGAATTTATTTTTCCTGGAGAAAGAAATATTTTAATATTTGGCGGATAGTATATGTATGTAAGTATAGGAAAACTAATCGGTTGTGGGATTTAGTTTTTTTAACTAAAACTATTAATGACACATTGACTTCAGAAGATGAAAATTAAGAGCCATTTGTTTTTTATCTTATGTGTCAAAGTCGAAAAGGGCGTTTTCTTAACACAGTAAAATTGTTTATTGCATTTTCTTCATAAGAGATGAGGAACTGACACCACCTTTAAATATGAAAATTGTTTACAAAAGCTTTTAATATAAATGACAAGCATATGTTTTCAAAGGTGGCGCTTTTCATGTTGTAGCATTCGCCGAAAGTTGCTCTTAGCAGTTTGAGAATTTTCTTTTTTGAGTTTCCTCTGAAGCAACTAATATTCTCTGAAATTTGTATTTTAATCTAGCAGCCATTTGTTTTGAAGCCATTCCACATTCTCTGAGAGAATTTGGTTCTTTCCCCATATCTAATAAATATATTTCATGCAATTTTGCAAAAATATTCAAATTAAAAAAAAACATTTTTTTAAAATATCAAGTTTTCATACCTTATTGCAGTTTGTTTGAAATTGTAAAAAAAAATCTAAATAGTGTTAAGTATTAATATTAGTTTTACGGTGTATTATGCAAAGTAAGACGTTGTGATGGGTCTAAAATCTGTCCTTATTGAAAATAATGATTTTTGCAATTTTGTGGGTTCTTATAATTTCCGTCAACGTAGAGGAAATATTTTCTTAAATTGATATAATTATAAATCCCAACTTTGATATTTAAAAAACGAAGCACTTAAAATGATCTAACATCCCTGCAGATTTATTGTAAAAGTAGTTGATGTCTGGGGGTTATTAATATTCTCTTATTTTAAAAGATTTCTTCAAGCTTTAGGTCAATTTATATAAAAAATGTGTATTCTGTAATTCAATTCGAAAATTTTTTGAATTTGCATTTTATTTACACAGAAATTCGAAAAAGACCCCCCTATCAACGTGCCTTTGCCCTCTTCCAATATTTACTACAACAT
The DNA here is from genome assembly GCA_956483585.1 of Gymnocheta viridis. NCBI lineage: Eukaryota > Metazoa > Arthropoda > Insecta > Diptera > Tachinidae > Gymnocheta > Gymnocheta viridis. Next base: position 121,359,452 of record OY101440.1, read on the forward strand.
TCAACTGCCTTTGGTATTTTTGACAGGACTTTTTTCAAGGGTAGTTGGAAATGGGCCCGATATGGGTTTAGGCATAAGTAGTGTCAATTGTTTTACCATGCAGGTATTACAATATTTCATGCGGATCAGACGAAATCGCTCCTCACAGCGACTAATAAAAATTACCACTAGAGAATAAGAGAAAAAAATAACAAAATAAAACTAAAGTCAATAGCACTTAAAATCTTAAAACCATAAAGGCTATTCGTATTATGCAGTTCTGAGTTTCAGACTGCCATTAGAAGTATGTGTAAAAAACAATCTGAAATTAAGGTTTGCTAGTATTACAGGGATTTTATAGGAAAAAATGGATACTTTATTACAATTATTTTTTGGCTATATACTACATAATGTATGTATGTCAACATCCAGTATAGAAATAGATGATTGATGCAATAACAGAGCATCAGAATCGCAAACAAGTGGTAGAATTCATAAAATCAACCAGTCTTCAAACTGTTGCAACAGTAAATAATATGAGACAGTAGTTGCAGAAGTGTGTGGCAATTGTCTGCATAAAGAAAATGTTGCCGAAAAAATTACCCTAATTGTGGTTTTAGTTTTTGTGGCAAAATAATTTCAAAAAAGGTGATAAAATCGCATTAGCGCTTCCGCCTACTGCAATACCATTTCTTAAAAGCGTCCGTATTTTACCAAAAAAAACGCCAACCACAATAATAATGAATAAGTTATAATGTTAGCTTTTCGAACACTCGACTTTCCCTCTTATTCTGTACCTATTCGCCGATGTCATATCAAGGCAACACCAAAAAATAAACTCATGTCTACTTGACTACTTTTAATATTCTCGACATGTTATAAACTTTAAGAGAATAATAAGACTGTTAATAAAATTTATTTTTTGGTATTGACTTAAAGTGATTGTCGTCAAATAGTTACAGAATAAGGAAGATCATTGAACAATAACTACGTATATTTACGAATTTAGTCAATAGGATTAGTTCATCAAATACAGCGCAGTGAACAAAGAAAACCATAATTATATACACATGTATGTACATATACAAAAAAATATAAACTTATAAAACGCATATGAAAAACACGAAATGAGTACTTTGAAACCAATATCAATAAAATTTAAATAACCATGTTTTCTCCAAACTCGAATTCGTAAAATCAATTAAAATAATAACAATTTTGTATAATTTTAATATTTCTCTGTTTGTAATTTATTTAACTTCTTATTATCTGATGTATACGTATTATTTAAATGTATATTTAAGTATTAATATTAAATTATTTTACATTATTCGTTTTAAGAGAATCTAGAGAAGTGAGAGGAAAAAAATAATTAACACATTTTAAATTATATGTAAGAATATTTAACACACAGAGTGATTTATTATTTAAACTTATAATATAATTAAAGTATGTATATGTAAATATATAATTTTACTAAACATTTAAAAAAAAACTATGTATGTATAATATTAAAAATATATGTATATTTAATTCATAAAATGAAACTAGAAAAATAAAATTAAATGAAAGGAAATTGTTTAAAGCAAGTTTAAAGAAGAGGTAATTAAAACAAAATATTTTATCAAATAAACGAAGGAGAGCAGAGTTAGTAAAACAAAATATATTATTTAGACATACAAATTATTAAAATTCTTAAAAAATTTCATAAAGGGACATCGCCGTCAGAATTGTTTCACATCTAGCTGTGCATATAATCTTTACAGGCAGTGTTGTTATTATATTTATACACGTGTCAAAATTAACCCTTTTCGAAAGTTTATTTCTTAATTTATGCGCATTTATTGCATTTTATTAAAAAGCTGTTCTTTAACTTCGAAATAACCAGGGTTGTCACAGAAACAAATGTAGTCGGAATTGGATTTAAAAAGAATTTCAATTTTATCGGCTTTATGTTCAATCTAGAATTACAATTTTGTTTTGAAAATAAAACAACATTGAAATTCATCATAAAAAGGTATTTTTTGTCGTCTTTTCAAATCCAATTGCGACTAAATTGGTTGCTGTGACAACCCCGAACATTTTCATCATACAAGAGTGACAAAATGAACTTCAGAGGTCATTAAAACTATATGACATCAAATTTAACCCGTAAAATAAAAATTTAGAAATTGAAGTTTTTCCAAAAAGTATTTGACAACACTGCGCAGAGAGTTTGATGTCATTTTGGTTTAAAAGTAAATAAAAGTTTAGTAATTGTTTGAAATAAAAATTAGCTCGCATGCGAGAATTTTAGAAAAATGTCTTTGTGGTGGGTTTAGAATATTTCAAGTGTATTTTTATTTTACAATCCTAATAAAGAAGAGACAACAAACAACCCCTAACAATCTACTGAAATGAATACAAACATTTGTTTAGTTTTATTTCTTTTTTGTAAAGTGGTTTAACTAATTTTTTTTTATTTTCTTTAATATTTTTTCTTTAAACAAAAATTTTAAAAACAATTAAAAACCTTTTTTCATCAAGAAATTATTACTAAATATTTGTTTTAATTAATTCTAAAAAAATATTTTTAATAAAAATAAAACATAAAAAGATTATATAATAAAAATGAAAAGCAAGCTCTAGTTAATTTAATAATAATATTTATATAAAGAGTTAACAAAAAATAAACTTAAAAAATAATAAAATAAAATAAAAATTGTATTTCAAATTATAAAGGAAAATAGTAAAGGAAGATAGAAGGATATCGAAAAATATGTATAATATAAGCTTAAAGCTTTAGCTATTTTGTAACACAAAAAAAATAAAGAAAAATAAAATTTAATTAAAAATAAGAAGACACTTTAAAGCATTTTTTATATCATAAAAATAATAAAAAGAACATTATTTGTTTGCGTTATTTGTGGAAAAAGTCGATTTTCAAATTTACTTTTTACGTTAAAAAATACTTCAATTTGAAAAGGGACTTTTGCCGAAATATTTTGAACAAACTTTATCAGATTTTCTATATAAGAATTCAACCAGAAAAATTAATAAAGATGTGAAGCCATAATAGAGGCGTTGATGTTTAAGCCACAACTGGCAGAGAAGTTTTTTAAAGCTAAAAAAACGCTTAAATCAAAAGAATTTCACAACTTTGTACTATTATAAAGAAATTTAAGGATTCAAATATAAAGAGATTTTATTTTGTTTTTAAATAAGATAAATTTAAAAAGTATAAAACTGAAGAATTTAATTTTGTTTTGCTAGCAATTTTTTTTTTTGTAAGATTCGGAGATATCAGTCAATGGTTTTTTTTAACAACTATATTTTCTTATTTATGAATACATATATATCTCAGAAGATCTGTCAACACTTCAAATCTTAAACTCTTTTCTAAATAATATTAATACCTGCAGCTGATTTACATTTAATGACTGACAAAGTTTGTTGCATTTTTCTCAGTATAAAATATTAGAACCCAGGGAAACTTTATTAGTTGCAAGTAGTTCTAGAGTCTATGATTCTTTTCTTATCGTGGTTTGCGTGTTTAAGAAGTTGTATCGAGGCTGGCAAAATGACCAATAACTGCTTGTTAACGATTCGGATAAACACGGTAGATACCAATTTTTAAGAACGCATATCTTTCGATGAAAATATGCCTAAAATATTTTTGCTTTGATTGTAACTTAACAAGACCCAATAACTTTATTGAAAAACTCTCGTACAACTCTCTATTTGTCTTCTAGAGAGAAGGATTCAAGAAAGAGTTCTAACAATTTACCTGGGATGTAAATGAAAAAAAAAGATTAACTTGTTTTGTTTCGTTTTTAGTTTTAGTGTTTACAAATATATAAATTCTTTTTAAATTAAATTTAAATCCTTTTTTCTCATTACTTTCCTTTTTTTAATTAATTAATAATATTACTACTTAAACGTTTTATTCATTTTAATAATATAATAATATTTACGCTTTTATCATTTTTTAAACTCACAAAATTGTTTTTATTTTTTTTTAATTTTTTGCATTAGTTGTTGCTTACATTTTTTCTTCTTAATTTATTGATATTTACTAGATTTTATATTATGTAATTCGTTTTGTGTTTTTAACTTATTACAATATCAATACATTTTGTTTAAAAAGTAAATAGTAGTTTTTTGAATAGTCGCAAGATGATGACAACTAAATGTAAATTGTAGTTCAAAGGATAATCAATTATTTTGTTCTGAAAATATGAGTTATTTATTATCCTCTCATAATAAAGTATTTAATTATATATATTTTTTAAATTTTTATTTCAAAAACGATTTTTTTACTTGAACATTTTTTGATTTCAGAAGCAATTTATTACTGCAGCAGCATTTTCGATAAAAAAAAATTAAGTATTTTTATCAAAGAATTTAAGAATATGTAGATTTTTATATAAATCGCAAAAGAAGCTGTTTGATTTTTATATTTAACAAGAGATTTTTTTTAATTCATACCCTCTTTTTAACATATTTATAATAAAATGCTGTGTTTAGAAACAATTAAAAACAAAATATTTTAAATTGTATTTTCTTTCGAAAAATGTTGATTTGAATAAAAACGTCTTAGTTGTTATTGGCTTTTTTAAAACTTCTCTGCGTATTTTTTGTTATATGGTGTTTAGTTTCTTTTTTTTCATTTTATTTTTTTTTATCTAAATTAGTTTTATTCTGTTTTTATATTATTTTATATATTGATATTATTATTAAAGATTTTGTATTTATATTTAATATTTATAAGTTGTTTTTTATATTTATGTATAAGATTATATTACTATAAAGTTGTTTAATAATGGTGATGGCACAAAAGTTCAAATTTTTTGTATTTTTTCGCCAACTACTACCGGATTATTGCGTCTAATTTCTTGGGCTCCGTGTTCCCGATAATCAAATGTACAATTGTGCTTATCACTGTATCGATGGACAGCACAATATAAACCGCCACATCTGCAAAGGAAACCTGAAAGAGATCGTGAATATACATATCCATATGTAAATAATATAGTATAAGTAAAATAAGAACTCGTTGTTTGCAAAACAAATGGTAGTAATATGTATAACAACTTTAAATTTCTTAAGTATGTTTGATAAAAAAAGACTTCTTTCATCATTTCGATTGCAATATTTCTTTATAAATCTTAAATGATTTTTTAGAAGTACACAATGTAACTTTAAATATTATTATAAGTTACATTTAAATGAATAAGTTGAAGGTTTTATACACGAGTAGTATCTATTCTTCGTTAAAAATACTACACACACATTGCATTTACACTTAATACAAATGCATACCATAAATATATATAACATTTCGTTGAAAAATAAATGAATAAAAATATTGGATGGAATCATTTTGGAAGTTAATTTTTCCAACCACCTCATGGCCATAGGTTCAAATTTTTATATGTATATACATACATACATAACTAATATATAGAAAATGTATACTAAAGTTCAAGTATAATTTAAAATCTGCTTTTCCATACAAATTTCTTACTTTAAACCTACTTTAAAGTTTAACACTCGTTTATGAATACTGCTGTACATGCATATATACATTTTTACCCAACTAAAAGCAGTATCCTATCAGTCTTATTTATTGTATTTCCCATGCAAGCGGTTTCCTATGTGAAAGACGCTGAAACGAATCGACTGAAAACGTCTTAGTAAAACTGTGAAGGGCAAAACAATTTTATATCTCGTTTTTGTGTAATATCTAAATATCTTTCTTCTATCAGCCAGAATTAACTGAAGCGTTCAGAACCAGGAGATAATAGTGCGACAGTAATGTATATATATGTAAATAAATAAAATTTAACAAACAACCTCTATAAAATTTGTTTTTGTCAGATATATTATTAACTTTCCTTTGTGCGTCTGTGATTATAGTTTTTTTTTGTACTTTTCACTATTCGACACAAAAGCCAAGTCATATTAAAATACATTTAACGCAACAGTACAATATGCAAGTTTGCTTTGAATTGGCTAATTATAATTATATATACATATGTAAGTAAACTACTAGCGCAGTCAAATTGGATGAAAAAGTGGTAAATCTCGGAACAACGTCAGAAAGCTGAATTTTTGTACACACATTTGTTTTGGCGCTAAGACTTCTCAAAAGTCTCATGATATCAGAGGCCAATAGTCACAAAATTATGGGTTTCCTGTCTTGAAAACGACCTCTTATTGTTATTATAAAAGTTCTAGCTATCAAAAGCATAAATTAGAAGTTCCTGAACTCCAATTCATTAAAGTTTTATTTCGTTTTCTAACGAAAATTGTCCAGTTAATATACGAATAGGTAAGATTAACAGTTAACCAATTATATTACTACCATTAATGATCCACTGAAGTTTCTTACCTGTTAAGCCAACTTTTTTGCGACATTCAGCACAACGATTCTTCTTCTTTTTAGAATCTTTGTCATCTTCCTTGTCTTTGTCATCATCGGCTGGTTCTGTGGAAGTTGATGGACCGGCGGTTGCAGCTGGTTCGGTACTAGTTTTGGCTGTGCTTTCTTCATTTATTTTCTGTAATAAAAATGTATTATTTTAAAAATGTTTTTCAAACTGTACTAAAAGTTTAAATTTCCAACAGCAAACTACCACACCAGATCTTCCGAATGATTTAGCTTGGAGCGCTCGCAGAACAAAACTGTTTTTTTTTATTCCATTTTATATTTTAACTCTACATTGATTCATATCCCTTTGATAATATTTGTTAATTTAACCTATCTTGTATTTCTCAGTCTTCAATAATTTTGTGTTTCTATATCGATTTTTTCCTCTGCTTTACAAATGACTTGTCTCATTCGAAAGCTCGACTTCCACAAACATAATCTGTAGGATATTTGTGCACATATTTATATATATTTTGTCCTTTTACTTTTAAATTTATTTCATTTGAATTAATTGTATAATTATTCTTGCTATTTATTTTTAATTTTAAGAACCACGAGTTTTCTAAAGTGATAGATATTTTGTTGGCAAAGTAAATTACTCTAAATATAATGTATGCGAAAGAAAATTATTTAAAATTAATCAAATAGTTTTTATAAGAAACACGTGAGCAAAGAAATTCTAAATAAAACAATTGAACGATTATTGTTAAATAGCAAACAAATCAAAAAGTTGAAGCAGTATGAAAGTTTGAATGACGTCAATTCCTTTTGTTTAAAAGATCAACAAAAGAGAGAAACAAAAAAATACACATGTAGGAATATATTGCTGCGTTTACCCTTTTCCTGGAAAGTTTTGCATCTGTTTTGTTTTTATCATCAGTAAACGAAGTTGATTCGTTATCAGACATTATCATATATACATGTACATATACATATGAAGACGATTGGAGGTATAATTATTAATTAAATCGGGTTCAGTAATATAAGAAGGTTGGAACACAAGCTTTAGATGATGTTTAATTAAAAGTGCGGCAGCTTGATTTAAATATTGTTTAAAATCCGTAGTGAATTTACCACGTTTTGACTTTCTAATAAGAATTTCGAAGTTTTTATAAGATTTTTATTGTCTGTCTTTTTCTTCTTCAGGATAGTTTGCTTTTTTAATACAAAACTTTGTTGGATTGTCGACAATGTTGTTTCAATATTATTTTTCTTGAATACGGTATGTTTTGTTTGGGCCATATTTAAAAAGAAACAAAATCTTTAGTTAGTTTTTATTTAATATATATACATATATATATTAGAAATAAAAGTTTAAAACTCACCTATTAGAATATTAATTTTTATTTCTTTTATTTGTTTTATGTTTATAATTTTTTTTTAATTTTGAAAATTTAATCGAAAGAAACCCAAACAAAATTTTTAATTATTTATTAATAGACATTTAATGCCAAGAAAATACTGAATATTTTTTTTGGAATGAAACACAAACATATGTTAGAAATAGTGTATAAAACTGAGCACACACGAGGCAAATAAACTGAACGAACATACGCGGAAACAAATTTGTCATATTCGTTTATGAAATTAAAGCAATTTTTTATTCTACTACATTGTTTTTTTTTCATTGTTTGCTTCACAATTCACGGTCACCCGCAACAAAATTAATCATATTAATGTTGCTTCCAAGTTTTGGCTGCAATAGGAATTTACAGCAAGGTTATCATACTTGAAACTGCCATTAAGCTTATTTAAAAAAAAAAAAACAATTTTTTGAAAGTATTACAGAGAAGTTTAAAGTTTTAAATTTGCTCACAACTAAATGGAAAAATAAAAAATATTCACCTCTCAAGACGCAAATAAAATATTTACACAATAAACGGTGTGCAGAACATGGCCGAAATTTCGAGTTAAGCGACTTTTCAAATTGAAGATGTTAGTTATTGGAAGATAGAATGAATGTACATTGTCAATTAATTGGAATCCGAAGGAAAATCTTAGTGTTTACTAGAATATGAATAAATTTATAGAAATCATCTTTATTAAAGTTTGAAACTGCCGTTTATTTAAACGGGCGGTGGTTTTCTCTTTTGCTTCCTAAAATTGCTTTTTCGTCTTTTTTATTATCATTATTTGAAATAAATACATTTACGTATTTAGCCATCCCATCAGTAAATCAGTAAAGGGTAAAATCAAAAACCTTTTCCGATTGCAAGAGCCAAAGGATAAATATAAAATTAATTGGAATCGTACCTCTTTAATTTCATTGTGTTGCTGCTGTAAACTCTGTACTGTTGGCTGTGCAGCTGAAGGTATTGTAATGGCTGGACTAAACGTGGGACTTGGTTGTGGGCTTGGAACTGAAACAGGTGTGCTGCCAACAGGAGGTTGTTGCTTTTTTCTTAAGGAATCCTTTAAGTGAAATGTAAAAAAAAAATACAATTAATTTAAGTTTTATGAAATTTACAAAATGTGAAAATAAAACGAAAAAAAATACCTTGTAGCAAACTGAGCATAAACCATCTGTAGCTGGATTTCCATAAAAACCGCAACCAGAGCGACACATAGGTTGCATCGGATTTGATTCGCGTTCCATTGCTTGTTGCTTGCAGATGTTGTTTTTGTTTTTGTTGATGTTGACTGGTTTTGCGTTTTAGTTTATTAGATTGTTTGCTATTTTCGCACAGCGAAGTAAATTTTTTAATATTATTATATTTATATTAATGATGTAGTTTTTGTTGTTATTATTTGAAGGTAATTTGTTGTTGTTACTAATTTAATAGAAACATTTAAATAAAATTGATAAACAAGATATAATAAACTATTAAACTGAAGCTGTTATTATTTGTGTTTGAAGAGAAGAAAGAGTACGGAGCAAGAACTTGTTGCGAGAGCTTTGAAACTGCAAATTGTTTGAATTGGAACTGTGTAAAGTAATTTTTGTGTTGTTTAAAGCTGGTGATTGTTGCTATTTGTATTTTTCTTTTTTATTTCTAGTTCAATTTTATAACATGAACTATACGTCGAGATTTGTATTGGAACAGTGTTTTATTTGATTTCTTTTTTGCTGGTTCTTTTCAATTCGAAAAATTTCTATTTGTCTTATTTTAAATCTTTTTTATTCTCTCTCTCTCTTTTTTACTTTCAAATGTTTTTTCTCAGTTTGTTGTAAACATTCCTCTCAAACAATGATAACGAAGTTGAGTTTTAAATTGGAGTCGAGTGGCGCCTGGTGACTGGTACGCTAGAATATCATTTTAATTAATATATCTATTGGAAATTAAAAAAAAAAATGATTTGGTCGCTAACAAAATTATGTTGTATTTATTATTTATGCGTACAATATGTATGCATATTATTTACTAAAGTAAATATACATACATATGTACATATGTAGGTATATAAAGTCAATTTATTCAAGTATATCCAACTTTACAACATCGCATTTGTGATCCATCGTCTGCTGTTAATCAAACTCGAAATAAAATAAGAAAAACTATTTGGTATGTATGTATGTACATATGTATATGAAATTTGTTTGACAGCCAGACGATTTTAAGTTTTTGTTGCAGAGATGAATAACTCGAATAAATTTACTTTTTACTGAAGTTTATCTATCTGAGAGCTTAGAAAAAGTAATTTAAGGTTTTCACAAATGGTGTTTGACAGCTGTTGACTGTCAATACGCCGATGCGTATTGACTTATTAATCAGCTTTAAATAGTTGTTTATAAAGGGCCTTTCAATTAGGGCGGGTCTATGTTACACAATTTTCGGAATTTTTTTTGGAATCTAATGTTTTTCTTTGATATTCAATATCAAAAAAGAAGTTTATTTGAAAATACAAATAAGTAAACAGTTTCTGATTTTTGTAATTAATTTTGTAAATTTTAGTCAGGAAAATACAAATTAAAGTATAGCGCAAGACTTTAGCCGCTGCCGTAATAATACTTCATATAAAAAATTAAGAAAATTAATAGATATACCATTTTTCATGATATTTAAGACAAAACCCCATTTCTTTCGTTTTAGAGGTTCTTGCAACAGGAAAATATGTATCTTATATATTTGCAAAGGCGAAACCTTTCAAAAGTCACTAAATCTTATTAAAATCTGAAAAAATATGAATCATATATGGTATTGAAACAATTATTTCATCATGTCATGTGCAGCTTAAAGTATCATACATATATACCCTGTTCCGCTCTGACAAATTTTATGTTTTAAAACGTATCAAAATATATTGGTATTCTCTAATCGAATTATCACAATTTTATTCGTTTTAAAATCAATTAATAAGCAAACCCGATCGGAAGCCTATTTTTGCAAGAAATTCTATCCAAACAATAATAAAAAGTGCAATTTCTATTTGAAATTCAATATATATTTTTATTTATTTTAATAACCAAAAACATATATTTTATCGTGAATTTGTTATAAAAAATAGCTTTCAAAATTATTCACATTTGCTGTAAAAATAATCAAAAATATATTAGATGATATAAAGCAATTGGTATTTTAATTTTTTTTATATTTTTACGTTCAGAATTCTTATTTGTGCTCAACTTCTACTACAGTAAATCGTTTATTGTACGAATAAAAAATTAAAAATTATTCGGTTTTGATGAATTACTTGATCAAAAATCGACCCGGTTTAGAGATCAAGGACTTCGTTTATATGTATATTTTGAATTGTTTTCTTATGGGTATAATTATTGACCCCTTGGTCTTCTTAACTATCGCCCAGCATCATTCCCAAACAAATTCATTTTAGTTTCATCGCCCAGAGTTTCATAGTTCCCTGAATTTAATTCTCTTCTAAAACTATGCTGCATAAAACAATAGCGAATTTTTTATCTAATAACATTTCTAGTCATCCCTGCTTTGAATACAGCTTTTGCTATTCTTCAAATCTTTTCATCTTGGCATTTTGTACGTACCAAAATATAAGTACTTACATACTTTGGGATTTGAAGCAAGCTTACGACTAATGTGGATATGAGTTTGATACGAAAAGCCAAACACAACCTGCAAGACTTTATAATGCTAGAGAAGAATATCAAAAGCAGTCAAAAATATGGATTGTATTCTTATTCATAAGATTAAATAAATAAATAAAAAGTAGACATAATTAATAAAAAATAATATTAAAAACTATTCATTTTTGTAAACTAAATTCGAAAACTAAGAAATCAATTTGAGTCATTTATATCTTAAAGAATATTTTCACGTCGATAAAAATGGAAAATACATATATCCAACTTTATTTGCGACCAATTCATTTCACATATACATATATACGTATAGAAATATATACATATCTATAAATACTTACTTTATAATAAAAACTAATAATGTTTAATAGTACCAAAATGTAGTGTAAATAATAATGATGATCAATTTAACTGCAAAGAAAACAATAAATTTCTAAATTAGTTAATTTTAAATTTGAAAACAATAACAAAATAATAATATATATATATACATATGCATATGGATGTGTATTATTTTTACATACAAATTTAGAAGATTGGAATGATTGGGAGAACTCACCTTCGAATCTAAAATTATTATTGTGCATTTACGAATATTTGTGTGAACGTTTTTGATTAAACAGCTGTTGATCATCTTTTAGTTATTTTTTTTTTAACTTTTGCGAGTTTTATTGAAATTAACAATTTTAAACATCTTAATAGGTAAATTAAACACACTTTATTAAACACTCTAAAGATTAAGAAATTTTAAAATATCTTTTAGGGAAATGCTACAGGTAAAATATATACATATTTATCCTTATTTTGTTTGTCGAATTTCACCTCCGACTACGACATTTTATAATAGATTAAAAGAAAATATTGCTTGCTTTCTTTAATCTAGTACAAAATGTCGAAGAAAAAGACAAAATTCGCCAAACAAAATAAAGCTTATTATGTTATATGGATCTCGATCAATCAATGCGAGACTGGATCACGATCAAAAAATATTGTTCGTGTAGCAGCGTCCTATGCTTATACATGTCGACCTTTTATTGCAACGTACTCATATCTAAAAAAAACTGGGTCGTTAGCAAACGAGTTTAAAGTTTTTAATTTACACACACATTAATGGAAAAATAAAAAAGTATCTATATTGTTAATAGGCAAACACGTTTTCTTATATCTTTTTACGGACGTAAACTGAACCGAATTTATAAAGATTTATATGTTTTTAAACAGGGTTTTACATAGATGTGCACAATCTTAATATTATTTAAATCGGTTCAGTATTTTGGGAGCTATAAGCGTTTAAAGTCGCTACCAATATATACACTTATTACACATGCACGTGTATCTTCAACTTGAAAAATAAACAGAGTGTGCATTTGTGTTTATCCAATTTGCTTTTGCATAGGAATGAGACAGACTTTTAAGTTGTTTATTTAGAATGTTTTTTGTTTTTGTATTTTATCTTATGTATTTATGTAAATGCTTAATATTTAATTACTAGAAAGCGGCCGATTCAGTCGACCGCTGGATACATTAGTTCTCCTCTAAATTATCTTGTATACATTATCTTGTATACATTTTTTAAACAATATATGTAATTATTACATTTTTTATTTTTTTTTTGCATAATTACATGAAGAGCGAAATGAATAATTCAGTATTCTTAAATCAAAAACCACCTTTATTGAGATATGACTACGTTGCAATAAAGGAGCAATATGTATGTATGTATTTGGGTTCAATAGCTGCAAAGTTAACATAAAGTGCAACAATTTTGTAATGAATGAATCGAATATGTATGTACATAGTACATACATATGTATGTACGAGATAATTTCAGAGGCGAAGTTTTTCGTTTACTTTTTAAACTAACTTAAACAACGCATTATTCTATACGATAGAATTTCCTCATAATTTCCAAGACTCGTTTGCATTTTCTCTATGTAAGATTTAAAAAATGAGTGGGGGCTTTGTTTTATTGCTGTATTTTTGTATGAATCAGGGCAACTCCCCATATTGTTTTTATTTTATTCAACTTTTTAATACTGTGCAATGCATGAGTGATAAATTTATTTACCACACCTAAAAGAAAAAATAATACAACAAAGGAAAATATGCAACCAAATGCTTCAATGCTTCCAAAGCAGAATATGTATATTCCCCCTTAATCGCTCAAAAAGAACGATTAGTAAACAAAAAAAGTGTGGTGAACTCTATAGTAATAGGTATATTAAACAAATTGTACATCAATATTTTTTCTCCTTATACATATAAAAAACAATTGCAGTATTTGTCTAAAATAAAATAACAAAAAAATATATGCGTGCGCATGTTTTAACTTGTAATAAAAGAAACAAGCTAAGAGCAACAAAAGACAGCACTGTATAAGTATAAGTCACCACAATGATATAAAGTGTGGTTATAAACTTTTATACTATAAAGAAATAATACCTTCTCCTCCTGCTTCGATTTGTCTGTAACCATTACAATGTAAACTTTAGATACACTATGTGCACACATACCCACATGCATATAAAATACGTATACTTTAGAAAATACACAAAGGCCAAGTTGGCTAAAATAGTATGAGGGCAATCATATGTCGTGAACAGTGATGCCATATGTGAAGATTAATCTTAATTTTGAATTTTTATGAGATATCGAAAAATATAAAAATATATTTATTATAAACCATAGATTTTAAAATTTTTTATATTTTTTGTTTTAGTGCAATAGGCAGGCAAAGTTGCTTCAACAAAATGTTTACTTTAACTTCATTAACTTAAAAATTAAAAAAGAAATTTAGAAATGTAGAATTGCTCCTATCCCAAAGTTTGCACGATTTAAATAGTAAACGATTTTTTCGTTTTCGCATACTTCGGGAGGTTTGCGTCGATAAACAGAAGTTTAGATTGTTTTTCCATTGATTGTTTTTTTAAATGGGGTCCCAATAATTTTAGTGATTTTTTTCACATTTAAATCTCTTTCAACACTATCCGCTCAATTATAAATAAATGGAACTTTTTTTTCAATTTCGATTTTGGTAATATGGAAATTTGATTTTGGTAACTTGGGAATTTGTATTTTTCAACAGTGATTTGTGATACATTTTTCAATATGTATTTAAAAATTTATTGTAGTATGTATGAGATTGAAGTAACGTGAAAAGATCCTAATAATCGCACGTGATACATTTGTTCCAAGAAATTTCGAATAATTAACTTATACATAATTTTGTTTTTTTCTATAATATATATTGTACATACATATATAATTAATAGGTGATACCATTTTTTGTAATTCAGTTGATCATATTATACAGCCGATTTTCACAAAACCTTTGCCATTTTAGAGGTATTTCCTTCTATATTTTATTAAGATCAGTTCAGTAACCGATCAGCATTTAATGTTCCCACTAATACATGCACATTAATTGCACATGTTTTTATCAGCTTCAAGTTGAACAATAAACAAAACAACATGCGCTTGTGTTTGTCCAATTTGTTTTTGCAAAGAAATGAGAACAACGATGACAAAGATCGTTTTCTCTATTTTGGATTTGTGGATTTTGGATGTGAGAAAGAGAGTTCATTAATTTCAAGTTATTTAATACTGCTTCTTTTTATATTTTGCATATATATGTACGTAATTGTTTAATGGTTTTTAATTATAATTGCAATATAATTATAATCAGCTATACTAGTATATATTTAAAAACATTCCATACAATAAAATTTTATGTCCAATTCTTAAACTTTTGCGAACGTTTTGTGATTGAAAGGTTTAACTAGAAAATTTTCCAACAGCAACCATACATAGATGGTTCAAAAACTGAAGACAATTCAAATTCAAGGCCAGTAAATTTTCGGAAAAACAACTATGCATAAATAAAAAAAAAATATTTTTAATATAGAATTTTTTGCATTTATTTCTACAACTTCGAGAAAAAAATACTTAAATTTTGGCAAAGATTATATATTTGTCATAATTGCGATATGGTATTTCCTATTTTAAGTGAAAAAAAAAATACATGAGAACCCGTGCTGGTAAATGACCTGATTAGATTCTCCACATGAAGCATTTCGACAGCCCTTATTGGTTTGAGGTTAAAATAAATTCGAGATTTTTTTACCATTGTTCCAACATGTTTTTAACAAAAATTTAAGTTTTTGTGAACATTCATGTAGTTAAAAGTTAATATTCAATTATTGTTTGTACCGCATATGCAATTAAGTAGCATTTTGTGCTGCGTGTGTTGAATACTTCTTGCGTTTATGTTCACCAAAATTCTTTTTTTTACAGTTCAGAGAAACAAGTCTATCGGGTTAAATAAATAAGTTTTTTTCTTTAGTATTAATTATTTTTATGGTACTAAAAAGTCCTTCAACCTCAGCGTTACTGAAATGTAATAGCTAAATACTAGATTAACCAAATTAAGAAATGGATTTTCTTTTAGCGCATTCTGTTTACTCATAATTTGTTCAGTTCAATATATGTAATTTTGTGTACTTACGTATGTACATTGGATTCATTTTTTTAATATTTTAAAATTTTGTGGGTTCAGCATAAAATGAAAATTTGAAAAAAATTTGACTTTTTGTGGCTAAATTTAAAACAACAAAAAAGGCTAAAGAGCCACGAAGCTAAAACGTAAATTTCGAGACCGAAAAATAGAAAAAGACTAAATCTATCCTAAACAGAATTAGCAGAATCAACTGTTATATAATTTGTTCATAAAAATAATTTTTTCTATCCACGCGATGTTTTCATAAGATATATTTTCGATTTAACTGAATGTAAGGTATATGGTGTACATCAAGGGAGAGATGTCTTGACTTCCTCTCTTTGAAGAATAGGAATGTTTGATTTCGACCCACAACTTTTTTAATATAAATACTACATGTGTTGTGTTTTAAATAAAATAAATATGAACTAAGTTTGATTTCAATGAAATTACTTTTTTAAATAAGATTTTTAATTTAAACCATTGTTTATTTTTGAAGATTTTCGAAAAATATATATGGCAGCACTGCTCGTTTGAAAACTCACCATAGTGTAGTTCTTTTAATGTATTTTTTTCAACCTAAAGTTTTTATAAATGTAAAGTAAATCTATGAAGACCTAGCATTATACGAGTACATATTCATCGAATTTTACTGCATCATCAACTAGTCATACAGCAGAAACAGTGGGTATTCGTACAAAGAAAATATTGGTGACTTGTGTTGAAATAAAAATGAAATGAAATTGTAAAATTTAAAGTTAAATGTACGTATGTATGTAGATATGTAAGCAAAATTGTCTTTGGCATGCTGACTGACTGGCTTTTTTTATCTCAGTGTTGGCTTTTACAATTAACTTCATTGTTTTGTATCCAAACTGGTTTATTGTCAGCAAGCAACGACAATAACAGCTTAACAGCCTTGAAATGTATTTTAACAGATTTATTGCTACATTTTTCTTTATTTTTTGCACAAAAATATTTCTTTTTAATATAAAAAGAGCGGGGCTTTATTGTAACTAAGTCAAAAACAATGATTTAATACATACTTTTTAATATAATTTTATTCGATTGAATTGTGGTGAATTTTGTAATATTTTTAGTTACCTACACGCATATGTACGCTCCTAAATTCATACATACATATGTATGTGTAAGTTTAAGATTTAAAAGCAACTCATTTGATTGAGAGAACAAAACTTAATAAAATAACACAATAAATAATAAAAAAGAAATAGAAAATTATAATAAAAATTAAAAAAACTACATTACAACATACAACGTCAAATTTACTTGTGGTCTTGTCTTTACTTTGATTGTGTTTTTTTTTGCCACCATATTTAATACATATTCTCATCAAAGTTATTTTGCAAACTTTTATTTATAACTAGGTATGTACTTTTATTATTTTATAACTACTTTTATTACATCATCATGCCATTTTGTAATCAACATTCATACATTTTATCGCATGCTTTATATTTTGCATTGAAATGTAAGTCTGCCATTATCTAAAAATTAAAGTTGACTGCTCCTTTGGACAATTTTGTTGCTTATTTAAGCAGTGGTGTACACTGATTAATTTTAATAGCAAAATACATACAACTAGAGGTTTAAGTCGAGAACATTGTTGAAAAACTTTAGTGCAATTTTTATTTTATTTAAAAATAATCCATCCAATTAAATATTCATTGTGTCTTTCCACTATACAATGTTGTTTAATAAAATAGGAAATTTTCTATAAATTTTGTTGTAATGCTTTATTATCCACACACAACCTGTTTATTTTTTAGCAATCAAATATTTTTCAATAAATATGTACATACATGTGTATGTACATAAGGGCAAAACCAAAATTAGCACGTATCACCACAATGTGGTGGTCATTGATCTGTATATAAAATAAATTATTATTTTGTTCTACTTAAAGCAAACCTTCCCATTAAGACAAATCACCAAATTTTGATATTATTTAATACTCAAAAATCCCATACATAATAATAAATTTATTTTTCCTATCTTTAGTTTTAAATTTATCAATATATCTGAAGTTTTAATTTTACTGGTTAAAAAAAGCCCAGGACAAGCTAAATTTAATTTAATCGATTTAACCGTTTGGGAGCTACGGTGTCACAAACACACATATTCAAGAGGATATAGTTAGAATAACAGAGGTAATAACTTTTAAACAACTTGACCGATTTTCTTCAAACATATGTAACTAAGAACACTCTGGATCAAGTTGCCTTTCATTAAATAATCATAATAATAATAAATCATAAACGGCACAGCCATTTTGGCTCTACGGTGGAATATATAGACAGACAGATACACGTTTCAGTCTTATTAACAATACAGTTCTTTTAGGTCATGTTTTAAAAATAAAAAATATATATATTTTTATATATAAGTCAACGCCATTGAAGCACAGTTTTGGGCTCAAAAATATATGTCGGCAATAACTCATTGGGTAGAGTACATGTGTATAACTACTATACACACTCTTTGAAACTTCAAAGACACTTACTTTACACAAAAGCTTCGTACAATTTTGTATATTTTATGAAAGTTTCTTAGTGTGAAATACCCAAATATTCGGCACATTGTACGTCAGATTCCGTTTATAGCATATATGTTTTTTTCAGTGCATTTTCATATGCATGTATATCCCTAATGAACATACATACATATGTATACTATCTACATACGTAAGTATAAATGAGTGTACCTCTCCAAACCAACTCAAAACAGGGTCAGATCATTAACTTTATCGTCTTTTAGTTATTGATGCCTTAAAAGGTAACGAACGATATTTTATTGTATTGTCTTATGTGGCGATGGCGGTGGATCTGATGTGAAGAGCAGAGCACCAACAAGTCATTTTATGTAGTTGGTTTTGGTCGTGACATGTGCATTGTGTATGCGTATTTATAATAAAATTCCTAGAACTCTATAATTTCTACAGGGTTGTCAAATTGTTTATACCTTTTTTTCGCCAAATTCAATGTCAAATATTGCCAAAAATATTTTTTCTTGCTTATTAAAGTTTGTTTCAATATTTTTTCTTATATTTTTTGTAATATATCTTTAGTTTTCAATTATAAATGTTTTTACGAAAATAATAAACTTATAGAAATTCCTAAAAATCGCCAAAATATAAATAGAAACAAAAATCGTCAGATATCTTTTTGTTCAATTTTATTTTAAACAAAACAAAAAAGATTAGTGAACCAAGAATGCAAAATGTGATTTTTCTCGAACTATGTATGGTTTTTATTAAAAGAATTGAGATCTCAAGTTGCAGTGCATTTTAAAACATTCGTCATTGCTTTCTTGATTCAAAAACATTGTCTCGGGCTTGAATTTATTCAATAGTTCTTGAGAAAGCTTGAATTAAGGGGAACATTTCCTGTTGATATAATTGATAACTCGTAATAAAGCGTGACGAACTTTAAATTTTATTTTATTTCGCTGGCGAATTTTTGTAGAAATTATTATTGAAAATATTCGTTCGACCGTATAAACAGCCAGGTTCTTTAAAATGGTATGTAACTGCCCAATCTTTTTAATTACATACAAACTTTAAGGATTTTGAAAAAATTAACCGCAGAATCTTAAAATTAAAAGATATTCATTCATTGCACACTCATAGTTTAGCGGAGTCTATTTACGACTTTTTAAAATAAATCTTTTAATATGCAAGATAATTTTCCCCAAATGTTAAATCATCCATTTCAACAATGCTTAAAATATTATCAAATGTTGACTTTCGGTCATAAGATAAGACCCAAAAAATAAAAAATCTTGAAAAATAACCAACAATATCCACAACTATTTCATAAATCGCCAGTTAAATTTCAAAAAAGCAACGTTTGGCGTGAAGTCGCCACATCTGACAACCCTGATTATTTTTGAACATCTTCATGCCATTCATTTTATGTTAGAATCACTTAAATGGTTAAATATTAAACAAAGGATTGAATTAAATACTCTAAAATGTATTCAAAAGATTAAAAATGGAAAAACACCAGAATATTTAAAGGAACAAATGATATACGTTATAGAGGCTCAACCATACCAATTAAGGAACACGGGCACCAACAACTGCAATGCAGCGTTCGCTGCTCTACAAAGGACTACAACTTTATAACTCTTTGCCGATCAACGTAAAAGCGGAATATAACCCAAATAGATTTAATAGACATATTGTGGAATTTGTAAAAAATAATAACTAGTAAAACAGCTAAGACTTTTAATATATAAATAAAATAAAATAATATATAAATATATCATCTTAACTTTATCTATTTTATACTATAATATATTCGATTCAATATTTTGTGTATTTATAAAAATGAGTTGCTTATTCTAGACCGTTTTTGCAGAAACAGAAGTTAACAGTTTTCTGAGTTATGACGTTGTTGCGTGTTCATATCGCTCATTGATATTTTTGTTAATGTTAACACAAGATAAATTATGATATGATATAAAATATAATTTGTACATATGTAGTATATATGTATGTAGTACATACTTATATACTAATGGCCTTGTTCACAAGAGATGAAAGCTAATGTGTGCATTAAAACCGGGTTTCCCATATGAAAATCCAACATTAAATCTACTATAATTTTATTTGTTAATCGTTTGGGAATAAGGCTATAATATAACACTTTTTCTCTACGTTGTTAACTAGTATTATTCGCAAAAAATATAATAATAAAACTATTGTTTTCATTACACGATGTCATTAAATCCATGACAAATTTTACATAGTAAATGAAATTTCAAAAATATAGTGAAATAAATTTATTAAAATTATTTCACTAATTTTCATGATTTCCTTCGAACTTGAACTTATGACAAAATAATTTTTTGTACATGCATGTATGGAAGTTTATTATAGAATAGAATTTTAGGTAAAAATTTCTATAAAATTACTATCATTCGCTGAATAAACTAAAAGGAGCTTAAGAAAAATAAACGAAAAGATAATTTATTATTGTTGTTGTTTTGTTCTTTGCGTTCATACACAATTTAAAATATACTTTCAATGTTTTTAAAATTTCATTAATATTTCCTGACATCAAAAGTTCATTAACCAAAATCAGTTACCGTATTGATCTAATGCAAAACATAATACAAATTTTGATTTTTTTCTTCAGGTTAATGAAATATTCCAATAATCTGATGACACACAATTTTTTACTTGTAATAAAACGCATTTCATTGATTCGATGAAAATGTTTATTGAATATAATTTCATTGCTTTAGTTTTTTCGAAATATATTTATTTTATTCAAAGAAACGTTTCGCTGGTTGAGTTTTAATGTAACTTTTCATAAAGAATGTGGCGAAATTCATTGAATCCATGAAGAAAATTCGTTCAGTGTACATACACACATACATATGTATGTACGTATATTTAAAAAATAAGATATGTATGTACATATGTATGTATATGTTCCGTAGAAATAACTTAAAAAACACGATTTTATATTGCAGTAAAAACACCGCTCTCCAATTCATTATTCTGTTTTTTATTCATTTTATTATTATAGGTAAATAGTTTAATTATATTTATAAATTTTTCTTTCAAAATATTGTGGTCGAACGCATTGGTTTTAGTTGGACTACCTTCACTGATTAGTACATATTTGTTATTACTTTTTAAATGCCAAACCAGTATGATTAAGGAACACTTCTTTACTTTAACTACTTTATGTTCATTAACATTGACAAAGTTGACAGTTTTTTTTAATTGGCTTGAGTTTGAAAATAATAACTCTATTCTAAATTTTATTAATCTTGAGAAACAAATTTTTAAATAGAGTATTTAACTACAATTTTGTTTAGAAAACGTCTTGAATAGAAATAAAATAAATTAAACTAAAGCTAACAAACAATATCAAACAAAAAACGCTTGCGGCAGTAATCTTCATTGTGCTTTTTTTTATATTATGTTTGTATTAAATTCTAGGGAAATCGTGCATTTGTCTATAAAATTATTTTGACTCTATAAAACATACACATATGTACATACATACATATGTACATAACTTCAAGGCTAAAATACATTTGCAAAATAAAGAATAATCGAAAAAATTTTGTAATTGAATTTACTATGTATAAAACTACAACTCGTTAAAAGCTAAATATGACGAGTCTTTAGAATTATTAAAAAAATAGTCTATGACGATCATAATTATTTCTTGTTTACTTTAATAATTTAGGCATGACGTCATGGGTTTATTCAGTATGCCACACAAATATAAAAAATGTGTAGTAGGTACATACATATGTATGTATGTATGTATATACATTAGACAAGACAAATGACGCATTTATTTGGAGCAGAGATGGAAAATTTAATAAGTTTACTTTTTTTTGTATTCTTCTACATATAAATACATATATACTATGTATGTAGATATACCGAATAATTAGGAGCACCTAGTGGATATGCATCGAATTTGATGGCAATCAAAATTCATGAGTCAAGAAAACAAGATTGATTGGACACTCAGTCGTAAAACAAATTTTTCTACTGCGCATCCACCAAAGACTTACATTTCGGCTTGTTTCCATACACAAATGTACTTTTGTTTAGAACACAAATCTATGTATGTCTACGTCAGAACACAAAATAACGGACTTGCTCAATGCGCAATCTTGTTTTCTTGATTCATGATCAAAATTAATGTATGTATGTAATTTTCTAATAATTTGTGGATAGATATTATTTTATTTTCGATAACAGCATGACAGTAACGTGGCTGTAGGACACAAAATTCTTAGATGCAGTAGTTGATATCTCTTAACAAGGTTTTTTAGTTTCGGCATACAAGTTGGCAAAGTTATTGATCAATCATTAACACAGTACAGAGCAGACAGAGATGTAAAATTTAATAAGTTTATACACAAAAAAAGCTTTCAGTGAATTTATGATTTTTGGAAAATTCTTTACATTTTCAAAGAGTGCAGAACTTCACTGGCTGGTATATTATTTATGGTTCATCACATAATAATCCTGACAACACTATCTACGATAAACGGAAACAAACGCCTTATTGTGAGTTTCATAATTACTAAAACCATATTCATCCGGTGAAAAAGAAACTTGTTAAATAAAAAAATGTTACGCCGAAACCGCGTAAGAAAAGTTTTGCTTGCGGTAAAACTGTCAGTTGCCGAAATCAGTTGGCCTGTAGTGGTAGTTTAACTGCCTAATTTATGCGTTTAAAATTGTGCAAATGTTTACTGATTTTAGTTACTGATTTAAATATACTTTAAACCAGAAAAGCGATAAACTCTCATTGATTTTATTGGCCTTTAGAGTGTAAAAGAAATTCTTTGTCTGCTTTGTTACACATTCTGCAATTTAGTTCACAGATTTTGATTTTAAGCCAACGATATTTAACTTTTCCATTCCACGGAATGTCTACTTTCCGCAAGAATATTGTGTTCATATTAAATTCACAGGGATAAAACTTAAAAAAGGACGATTCGGACTTTCTTGCTGAATCAGCTAGTTAGAATGTGGCATGTGATGGAAATCGATTGAATTCAAAGCACACGATTTTATAAAACAAATTTACTAAAATATGACTTTTTGAAACTTTTTGTATGATTGTCGAAATTAGAATATTTTTTTTCAAGTTAAAATCGAGAGATTTGGGAGCGATCGATTTCCATCCAAATCCATCAAACTATATTTAAAGTAAATGTAATTTTGTGAAAATCACGAATCTAAGAAAAGATTTTATAATTATAGGTTCTAATTTTTGATAATAAAATCCATATGCATAAATATTTTGAAAATCCCTACTGTTGGACTAAATTTTTTCTTTATAGTTTCGGCAGTTGTTTTTCAGTAATCCTGTTCCATAGCATTTTTTTTAACTAAGTAATTTTTTTGGAATTCAGAGGTTTTACATTCTATCTGTGCTCATCCCCGATTCCTAATCTCTCCGTTGCCAGAATTTATCATAATAAGAATTTGTCGCACGTTTATAAATTAAAACTCTTTAAGTTCTCAAGAACATAGATATGAATACATGACATAGAAACGAATAAGAATAAAAACTATACCTATACAGAAAAAAATACAAAATTCTTCAAAAACTAGTGTTCGTACTATCCGACGGCAAAAAACTTCAACCGTTCCCACTATATAGAATATTTAATTAAAAAAATTAGCTATTTGTCCTATTGGATATTTCTAATAAACAGCGTTGACACTACCGGACGTCCACTATTCATGTTACGTATGCAGCTTCTAATTTTTTTTATCGTCAAATAATGTATTTGTATAAAGAAAAAAAAAAAAGAAACCAATCCAGAATAAGATAACTTTTAGCACGTTGTTAAAAAAATTATTTTTTAAATCTCCTTGAACCCTAAAATGGGGATGCACTAAAACGAGCGAAAAAAAACGAAACACATTAAATTCTTCATGAACCTGAAAAATCACAAATCATATGCCAAAACTAGAGATGGATACCCGCTCACGTGATAAGCATGATAGATATTACAAAAAATTTATTTATGTAGGTATATGTAACTATGTATTCATATGTACATATGTAAATACAAGCACTGTTTTCTAAATTCAATTTTTCTAATTTTTCGGGGTAGTGATTAGCTTTTTGCAATCATAAAATAAAGTCTCTTTTTAAGGAATTTTTTTGCTCGCGAACATGCATGATCGTGAATTGAGAGTTGCATACTCACGATTCCACCTCTAGAACTACAACCAAAAGCCACTGCAAACTTGTATTCTTATGAACAACATGTAGTGCCAACAAATAACAAGTTTATGTAAACAATTATGGCAACAAAACATTTAATTCAAACTATTAACAACAAAACAAAAAATAAAGATAAAAATAAAATTGGTACCTATAATACGAAAACACATCAATTATGCAAGGTTGTAAGTACATATGTGCATGCGTACATACAAACATAGTCGTATATTAAAAAGGCAGACAGACATTAAGAATTTTATATTAAAACAAACGAGAAAAAATGGTATCTTGTGGTGGCGAGCTACACAACAGCAATTGAAAAACCTTAAAACGAGACAGAATCTCCTAAGGAGAATTATTTTTTATATGTATGTATGTATACATATGTATTTATGCAAGTATTTATTCCTTCAAAATATGTTAAAAAAATAAATCAAAACTTTGCTATTTAAAGAAACCATGTGTGGTGGAGGCCAAGAGCTTAAGCTACACGGGAGAGCGTGTGATGCGGTCTGCTGAAATGGCGGCTTTTAATTTCTATATCAAAAGGCATCAATTACTGACTGCATTGTATAAAATAATGAATAAAAGGCAAATGAACGGTAAACACAATAAACGTATAATACGAACAAGAAAAACAAAAGTGTTATTGAACCACAGAAAGGAAAATATATGTAGGTACATATGTATGTATGCATGTGTGTGCGATTGTTTTAAGAAAAAGAAGTAAAATCAATGGATGCACATCGATTGTAATAGTTATCGCGTTTATGAAAATCTTCGATTATATGCCAAACGTATTAACATATTCATAGGTTAATCTTCGCATTGATTATTTCTTTTTAAGATGCTTATTTATTCGCATACACTTCTGCTCACTTTATTAGAGCTAAGTCGTTTATAAGATCGCCATTTGGGAAAGTTTGATTTCATTTCATTCAGTTTGAAATCAAAACATAGTGTTTGCTGGACAATGTTAACACTACACACCTACATGTAACTACGGAATAATTTTCCTATACAATAATTTATAACATTGCAAATAAACGAAACAACGTTTCGTTTGGATGGATGGATAAATAATAATAATGTATTTGTATTTGCAACAAATAATGAAAATGTATTGAATTTTTAATTGCGGGATTGTAAACCTTATCCTGTATTTTGGGAGCTATAAACTTTTGCGTCGGCCGTCGGCTATACTAGCGTTAATAATTTTCTCACAATTATACCCCTGACAGACATATGGTTTACATACCATCGTACACATACTCGAACATACTACGGTTTTTATGCTATTTTAGTGTGACAGACTTGTAGTATGTGTACTTGGTATAGGTTTTTGCATTTGATTATACATATGTTTAAAAAGGCAAGTCAAACAGGTGGTTCCGTTTCTACAGCAATAGAAAATTTGTTGTAGAAAATACCTGGTGTACTGTCGGCGCAGATGAATCTTGAAGAAAATGTCAAGCGGAACGGAATACGATGTTTGATAGTTTCAAATAAAGCGTGATATGAGGAGTATCAACATGCATAATTTTCACACAATATAGATGTAATCAGGCTAGTCAGCTGTTGTAGTGGTACTACTTCTTGATGTGCCTATAGCTGCACGGACTGGGTTGCCAAAGTTCTTATTGAACACAGCAAAAAGCTGTGTTTAATGAGATACCACATTTATACTACATACATACGTACTTATATTTTCACAGCATACGAACCAGATTTATACCACTTTGTGCTCGATGGTTTAATTGTAGTTTAGCTTGACGCACGTGTAGTATATTGTAGTATATACTATTGTAATACAAAACCTATGTCTGTCAGGGCTATTACATACATACATATGTACATACATATCGCTCCTTTATTGCAAACGTAGTCATATTTGCTTTTGCAATTTTATTTTACAGTATGATGATGCTATTTAAATAACAAGCACTAAATATTAGGAGGTATCTGATTAAAAAATTATGAAAATAGATTTATTATTGAAGGAAACGTAATATTTTTATGCATAAATAAAAACAATAATAAATATTAACATAAATAAAAAAACAAATGTAGATATGTAAACTTAAAATCTGTTCATGTAATACAAATATATCTAGATATAAATATGTATGTATATGTATGTATATTAAGCACAATTTGAAGGTCGTACCAAGACTTTTTGTAGAATTTTTGAATGAGTTCAAAAAGTTTTAAAATAAACAACAAAAGTTTGAGTATGCCCCCATTTGTGTATACACAGAATTTACATATGTACATCTATGAAAAGGTTATTGACTGTGAAGTACCTATTGTGTATTGAGTTTACTATTTAATTAAGTTTTTTTATAAATCTGTCAAAAAATATTATAATCACAACACGCCTTTATAGTTTCCGTTCTAAATATGAAGGAAAATTTATAAATTGAATCTCAGTATAATCTAAGATAGTACATTCAATTAAAATTTGCAAATATATAATTTCCTTGCCGCAACTTCGATTTTGTATAAGATTTATTAAATACAAATATTTATATCACATGTATATTACATATACAATTTCTCACTACAAAATTACAAATATTATTCCAATTATAATTCTTATGCATAAAAGAAATTTTAATAAAATTTTATAAAAAAATTAGACTATTTCATAGCCATTATATTACAATTTATTTACCTTATGGTTGAGAATTATGTATATATTTATATATGCATATGTATATAGGCAAAGACAAATTTTTAGATCCGTTTTTCTCCTTTGTTTGCTAACCGATTTTTTTATTCTTTTACCGAATGGTAAACATTATTGAGCCTTAGTGACCCGACTATATATTATTTGAATCGGTTTAGTATTAAAGAAATAAAAGGCTCATAAACTTGACACCAATACAAATGCTAAAAATACACACGTACACACATTCACTTATGTAAGTATTGGTTCAAAGCAAAACATAAGCAATGCAATGAGAGTGTTTAAGAGTACCGACATTCATATGGATAAGATTAATAAGATTTTTTATAAATGTGCATTGTTTGCCATGGGGAAGGGTTTAAGTAATTAGGTAGTTTTTTCTCTTTAAATGAATGCAACTAAAATAAGTGTACGTTTAAAACTGGCGGTCGAATTTCGACCACTAGGCGTACTCTAGTTTAATTTACTATTTCATTGCATCTCTAAAATTTTATAATATTAAATAAAAACACCTAAGACTGTACGGTAAAATTTTTATTTACAAAACAAAATAAAAGATATAGGTACCTACAATAAATCAGCACCAAAACGAAAAAAAAATTGTCGGACAAATTTATTACATATCTATACTCGTATTATTAATAGGCAAACACGTTTGTTTACATTTCGGAAAGATTATTATATATTTAAGCGGGTTTTTACATATCTCTCCACAATTTTAATTTCGGTTCGGTATTTAGGGAGCTATATGTTTATAGTTGCTACTAACACCTGCATACTTATTACTCATGCCTGTATCAGCCTCAACTTGAAAAACAAACGAAGTTTTCATGTGTGTTTGTTCAATTTGCTTTTGCACGGAAATGAGAAAAAATTTTTAGCTGTTGATTTAGAATGTTTTTGTATTTTATCGTATATATTTATGTAAATGTTTATTATTAATTTCTAGAATGCGGTCGATTGTCTCGACCGGTAGTAAGAGTATATTGTTTTTATTTTCGTTTGTATTATGTATAACTATTTTTTAGAGTAAAAGTTTAAAAAATCGAAGGAACAGTATTTTTTATATATTTACATATGCATGTATGTAAGTACTTACATAAATATACTCGTACATTTAACATAATAAACAAAACACAAAATTTAGGAATTCATACATACCTATTTAAAAACGAAAATTAATTAATTTAAATATCTATTCAATTTTTAAATGTTAATGTAAAATATTTAAAAATCTATTTTATTCTTTTAAAGTATGTACATACATACATACATATGTACCTAAGGATATTTAAGGATATTGACCTTGCTTTGTTGTTTCAACAAAGTAAACAGTAAAAACAATAACAAATAGGGAGTTAAAGTAAAGAAGAGATTGGAGGTGATAAAAAGCAAACACAAAAAATTTAATACATATGGATAAATGTATGTATATGAATATATTACATTGAATACACACATCCATATAAAGCACAGAAGCTTATTATGTATGGATGTGTAATGTAACAATATTATATATGTACATATATACAAAATAAGATAACCCACTGAACATTTTGTTCGAAACTTGCGCAGACAACCAACCGAGTTGCCTTAAATTTCTTTACGCCGTTTCAGTCATTCTCAAGAATATTATCCGATTAATATGGGACTAGTCTGCGCTTCGTCGGATATTAATCAGAAAACTTAGGTAAATATGAGTTGTCTAAAATTTCCTTATACATTTAACAAGGATAGTTGGCAATTATCTGGTATGACATTTCTGCGCTTTCTATGGAATATTATCCGATTATATCGGACGAATGTTATACAAATCGGTTGATTGCCTTGTCGACAAAAATTGTGCAGTGGGTAGAAGGGACATACATATGTACATGGATATAAATTTATACTTATGTATGTGTGTATATGATATTATATATGTAATATACATTGTAAGTGACTGTTGGAACTGAGAAGTTTCTTAAACTAAAAATGATGCACCATTTTACTAGTTTTATCGTTTTACAAATTATAATTTAAAACGAAGCAATAGCTAACAAAGAAATATTATTTCCCCTTATTCTGTAATTTCTTGTCGACGTCAATTCAACCCAACAACAAACAGTAGGCTCTTGTCTATGCGTTGTCGTCAAGAAATTACTACTATCTTTTTTTTAAGTCCTAGTAAATAGCAACAGACTGTTAGCAGTAATCATTTGTTGTCGACAACGGTTAGACAATTGTCTATTGATGTTGTGTTGTGTCGACGTCCACAAATAGTTATAGAATAAGAAGGTTTGTTTATTATACCGAGCTTTGAATGTACATTATAAAAAGTTAACAAGAAGACCTAGCATACATATTTACGTATGTGTCCATGCATTCACACACATGCATACATACATATATAAGTGCATACAGTTATGTACATATGTATGTATACATTTGCATTTACATATACATACATACATAAGTATATATTTGTACTATATGCACAAACCAGGGATGCCAAATCAGGGTTGTCTTTTTTTAAACCTAGAAAAATTTAAATATGTCCCGGCCGACTATTTGGACTACAATATTTGGCAATCCTAGATTTGGATTCTTTGAATTCCATATTCATAAAAAATGTTATTATAGGTATATATTATAATTCACGTTTTATTCTTTAATAATATGTACATACATATGAACATACATATGTACATACATATTCAAAAAATTATAAATACAAACAATTGAAAGGTATGGCCCCCTAACGACAATATTTCTTCAACATCCCAAAACTATATCCTAGAAGACAATATGCACCAAACAAAAGCAATAGCAACAAAAACAACAATGATGAAAATATGTATAAGCTCAAGAAATATATTTACATAGAGGTATTATGAATTTATATTAAAAAAATATGAGTGCAATGAATTTATATACTTTTTTCAATTTCTTTTGAAATGTAAACCATATTTTTGTACCTGCACACAAGCCAAAATGGCTTTGCGAGATCATTATATGCCAATATTTAAAAAAATATATATGATCCAATAAATAAAAAGGTATAAAAAATATTTAAAAAAATTATCCAAGCAACATTTTTGTACGCCTTTTATAATCAAGAAATTTGGAAAAAATTCCGGTATTCGAAACTCTTTCAAAAATTCCCTTGATACGGGATTTTAGAATGGCATCCCTAACACATGCATTTATAATAAATATTGTAAATAAGGAAAAACGCAAAACTTAGCAGACACATATACATATTGGTCTGCTGTAAAATAAAGACAATAGCAACAACAACAATCACAACACAAGCGATGTTTTCTATGGGCTGGCAAAGAACAATAGCACCACTGACAACAAAGTAGACAAAACTGTGTTGCCAACTCGAGCTTTATTTATATATTTGCAACCTTTTCTATCGAGGAAATTACCAAAGCCATAATGCAGTATGGATTTTATTAGTCATTGAAAGCAGTCATTCGCCGTGTATGTCTTTGGTCCTTCAAAAACTATTCGATATTACCATCATGCCAGGTCAAAGTTCATATAATAGTGTGGAATGATGTAAATAAATGCAAGTCTGTATTTCTTCCTTCGTAATTTTATTTTATTGTTTACCACAATCCCTGTTTCTAAAACTTCAGTATGAGTAGACCACAACATTTGTATTTAGACAAGAGGAGGGTTATTACCATTAGCAGCATCATTATTATTATAACAAAGTGAATTTGATGAAGAAGAGCGAGTAGTTGTATATTTTTTAAAACATTGCATTCGATTTACTTGTGCGTCATTCTCTAGGAATTGTTTATAAATCGAAAACAAAAGTTTTATACGATATTTAATATTGGGCAAAGGAAAGTTTGAAAAGTTGGATAGGTTGTCGGTGACTACCTCCCATCAAAAAAAAAATAAAAATACTACACAGACGGCAAATATACATATATGCAAAATTTTATTAAAAAAGAAACATGCGCAGTTAGAATTGAATTTTATTTAAAGAACAACGCCACAAAGAAGAATTCATTAAAATACATTTTTCAGATTTTTCTTTAATTTTCAAATACAAAAATTTGTTTTACTGAAAGATATATTTTCAACAATTTAAGGACTTTTATCTGAAAAGCTACAAATTTTTAAAAAGTACTAGAAATATTTAGATTATTATTATTCTTTTAGTGAATTCTCTACATCTTTAATTATTTATTTTAATGATTTTTTTCATTAAACTTTTAAAGCAGTAAACTAATTTTAAAATATACATTTTAACAAGTATAAAACGGAACTTTCACTGAAAAATTATATATCACACTTGATCAACAAGAGGGCATTAACTCGAAAATTTAAAATTTAACCAGAACCAAAATACTTTTTGATAACACATTTAAATCCAAATTAAAGCAAGCCTCTTGTTATTAGTCAACAGTAGATGTAGTAAATATACAAATAGGAAATCTAAAGTAAAGAAACTTGAGCAAATAAGAAAACATCTTAAACATTTAACTAAATTACAAAATGTGAAAAAATTAGATAATAAAAAATAAATTAACAAATTTTCACAAATCACTACCAGAAGAAGAAGAGGGAACAAACTATAATTCATATCTTTAACAGGTGTTGTCGTTGAAACGTGTATAATTTCCTTTTTACAATTGCAACCAAAATAAATGTAAATAGAAAAAAATCCTGTAAAATCGATTTCTTTATTATTATTCAAACACAAAAAGAAGGTTTCTCCAATCAACTTAAATAATAAAATATCAAATCCAAAATCAAATAGAGAAAATCTTAAGGGCTTTGAACTTATTAACATACATACAATAAATAAAATTTAATTAATTTTTTTAAAATCACACAGCTTTGAATGGAGTTGAACCTGCCTGTCTACTGTATGATAAGCGCTCCTTCTACTTACACCGCGCCAAACAAAGTATAAATAATTTGTTTATTTACTAGTAATTGTCTAACCTTAAAGTAATCAAGAGCGTATGTAGTTTGTAATCGAAAAGTATGCTTAATGGTAAAACAATACCAAGTCAATATCAATGCTACAAGATGTCTGAGTGAATGATATATTGAGCAAAGAGTTATTTTGTTTATAATAAATTTCAATAGTTTTTCAATGCTTATTTGCTAGTTGCTAGTACTCGTATTATGAAAAAAATAATGCATTTAAAAAATTAATAATTGCCCAAAAACTAAATAAATAACAACCGACGAAGCTTACTCGCATCTCGCTTCGATCATACTCTGACATCTTATGAGCAATCACATAAGAAAACGCAAGCGCAGTGGTTGAGAAACATTATTAAAAAGACTTAAAAATATTTAGATCACTTGAAAACAATAAACAGCGATGCAGATTCTTGAATATCCGAATGAACTCATATTCATTTTGTTGCAGCATTAACTATAAAGTGGTTTAGGTGGTGTTTTTACCAGTATCAAAATTTTTAAAAATCAATTAAACAAAATATTTTTATTAAATTTTTCTTATTAAACTTTTTTTAGCAGTAAGGTGTTCAATAATTACTTCTCTGAAATTAAAACCTCATATAACCGTCAATGTGTGTAACTTTGAGCCATATTTTCTGAATGAGGCAAAACGATCCTTTCGAAATCGATCGATTTCCATAATACGACTATATGGAGTGAGAAGATAATGTAGTTTTTTATAAATTATTGTCTCTGTATCTTTGATCTGATTTTTGTTTGGCAATTTTAGTAATGAGTTTATTTTATTTGATATATTCAATTACGAATTTAACGGAATAGTCTTGCTTTGTTTTTTCGCAATTCCACTATTTTATAAATATTTATAATTTAAAGGATATAACAATAGTTGTCTTGGTACTGAAATTACTTATAGAAACCATTAAATGACGTAGATACGTTGTTAAAATATATATGTAAAACATTTAATAAAAACTATAGGTTACAATAAATGTAGGCGTTTAAATATATTAATGTATAGGTATAAAGAATTTTTAAAAATACATACTTTTTTAAAGCCAAATTTTTGCAATGAAAATATATAAATCCAATAAACTGTAAGAAAAAAATAAAAATAAGTAGTAAGTATTAGTTATGTATGTTGTTAGAAAAGTTGTGTTTTTTGAAAAGGTTTTTTTTGTAACTTATGTTTGTATATCCTCGAAAAAAAGTTTACTTAAAGGATTTTGCCTTTCCTTGAAATGGCGATTGCTAGTTTTGTACTTAATTTCTACCACTTTTTGGGAAAACAGCTCGAATAATTTAGTACGTTTAACTTAACGTTCAATTTTATGTTCCACAACTTTTGTATTGGCTTTAGCAGTCGATTCAACCAAAAAGAGGAAACGATATATTAAAAAAATAGCGTTGACCAGACCTTACACTTCTGATATCTCGTCATGCGTGAAAATTTAAAAATTCGAATTTGAATTGTATTCGTTGGCTTTATTAATGCAGTATCCAGCCTTTAATTCTGTTTATTGCTATGTACCGTACCATAACTTCAATTTCACTAAATTCTATCTTATCTAAAGTATGTAATTGTTTCGCGTATGTTAACTCCTTAAAACTATAGAAATTATTTGTAATTTAATATTTTTCAGTTTTTGAATTCGATATAATATTTTCTAACTTACACATATTTTTATTCGTATTAAAGAAATGAATAATTTAAACAAATAACTTAAAAATAAATTTCGCCGAAAACGTAAAAATACGATAGAACCGTGTAAAATATTCAAGTACAAAATGTACAAGGTTGTCAAAATAAAAGGTTTTTATGCGTCTTAATTTTGGATTTATTAAATTTAAAAATTCACATAAATTTAAACTGTTTACATTCGATAAAGAAAAACCGTTTCAAGTTAAGTTCTTTCTGAATAATCTAACAAAGTTAAGGGTTCCGTTTGAAAATGTTCGTTCGGTTGAACACTAGTAAATAAATAATAATAACATGAAAAGCACATGATCAAAAGACACAATTCTTTCGTTAACGAATGAAAATATCAAGAACTAAAAATGAGAGCAAATATCTCAAAGCAAATCACGATTTTTGTTTTCATTACCAAGAAAAATATATGTACAAAATAAATAAATAAATACTCGTGTCGGAATAACAAGCATTATAAGATAAATAGTTACACAAGATTAAGGTTATACCAAAACTCAATATGAATAAATTTAAAAGGAAAGAATACAAAAAATCGTTAAAGGGCACTAAAAGCAAATTGTTTTATTTCTTACTTTTGAAAGGGATTGACTGACTGAATTGTGAATAAATACTTTCAATTGACTATTTGAAAGACTTTTATTTATAAATAACTAGACTTATTTTTGAACGGCAATTCAAATGTTTTTCAACATATTGCACAACATTTAAACGAAACAAACTTAAATAAAGTGAAAAGAAATAATAAAACAAAAGAGAATTGTGCTAAAAGATCTAGGACAGAGTTGGTAAAGTCAATACAATACTACTTTTTTGTAATAATTGCCCTAATCCCTTGAAAAACTACTCAATTAAAAAATCGCCTTATAAGTTTTGACGCCTTATAATTTGTATTGCCAAACTGTATGAAAAAACTCGTTGGGATCCAATCCAATTGCATCACTTATGCTAAATGCAGTAAATGTGTGAAACCTGTCTGCAACCTATCACATTAAATAAATTGTTGCCATAGTAGCAGAAATGTGTAGGAGCACTGTCAAGCATTTGCATAAAGAAACTTTTGACGAGAAAATGTACTGTCATCTGATGCTTTTGGCATATTCGGATGTGCTCTTTTCGTTATGCATGAAGCTTTTATATATCAAAATGTAATTTTAACTAGAGAGAAATTAAGAATAATATCCACATCAGCTTGGAATTTGTTTATAATGTTCCTTTGTTCGTTGTAGAAACCACAAGACATATCTTAAGCAAAACTAGAGTTAAAAAGTTCAATTTAAATGAATGTACACAATTTTTCGAATGGTATTTTCCATCTCCGATCAATAAAATTTCAAACACAAGAGACAAATAATAGCATAAAAGAGAGTGGGAGCTCTACCACATGACATATGAAATGACGAACACAATTTATAGATTACTCCTCTACTGTCTCATTGAAAAAGAATAGATAATAGTGTTTGTTTATTTTTACACATGCAACGTTTTTTAATATGCACAGGAAAAAAAAAACAAATGAATTAAAATATAAATTGACCTACTTTTATTGTTATTATGAGATAAATAGTGAACTAAATATTTTTATTTAAAATATATTCTTTCAAATCTGTTCTCTTTTTTCTTTTGTTTGTTTGTTAGTTGTCAATTGATTGGAAAATCAAGAATTTATGCATAAAACCAACATTATTATTGCTAGAGCTGATTTTGAATTGCCTTCGTATAATGAAGCTAATAAAATAAAATAGGTATATCTATACTTTTTGGAATATACAATTGATAAACACTCATCATCAAAAATTCACTTCTTGCAACTGTGTAACAAGGAATGAGTCTAATAAATCTAAAATAACTAAGTATTTACAAAGATTGTCTGCAGCATATTTTATTTAGTATTTTAAATACAGTAGTTTTACGATTTAATGAACATCGTATTTAAAGAACACCTAAATATTTTCTACTGAGTACCTTATATTGTGAACAAATATTTTATTCTGTACTCGGCTTAACGAACAAATGTAAAATATATCAGCTGATGATTTGAATAGATGTATTGAAAATAAACTTTAACCCGATGATGAATGCGATGATATTTTTAAAATAATGAAGCCAAAATAAAATGCGAAGATGTCATTAAGCACTTTTTATTAAATCGGATTAGTAAAACAATATTAGTGCAAAAATTTAATGCTTTTGAAAGAGTTTCAATAACACATCGATTCCAAGAAAACAGACAGTGTGGGTGTGTGTGTAAACAATTTTTAAAATAAATTACTTTTGTATTACAGGGGTTTTATGAATTTTTCATTTTCTTTATACATATTTTTAATGAAATGTTTATTTTAAATTACTATAATTTTAATAAAATATTAAAAAAATACTGTACATACTTATTTATAGTTATAAATAAAATAGGCGACGCACAGTGGCTGAAAATCGTTTTTCATTGGCCAAAATTCTGTAACTTTTGAACCGATCAAAATATTGAAGTAATGTTTATTTTATTGGATAGATATTTAGTTCAGCTTGACTCAGTTTAAATTACATTAAAATTGATTGAGGACTTTTTAAGGAATTCTAGGTCAAAGTTGAACTTTTGAATTTTTTTTACTTTTAGAGTGAAATATGGGTTTATTATTTTTTTATTTATTAAAAAATTGAATATTTGGAAATTAATAATAATTATAAATATTTTTTGTAATAATGGAATTTTTTTAATGTTACACTTAAAAAAAATTTTACACTGAAAAAAATAGTAAAATCAACTGGAGATTTTTCTATTACAGAAAAATTAAAAATTTTTTGCTGACAAATTTGCAAATTTGTTTACACTCAAAGAATAGTTACACTTAAAAAAACACGTTAATAATATTATCTAAAAATATTACTATTACTACAGAAATATTTATTATTTTTTGCTGTCAAATTTGATAATTTTAAAAACATTTTAAAAATAAAAACTGCAATAAATTTTAATAGCATTTGCAACAATGGTAGGTTCTGTTTATTATTATTTTTTACTAATATTATGTTTTTCGTACTTAAATAACAATGAAAGGCAATTATAATTATTATTCATTTGACTCAAATATTGATTGCAAATATTCCATATTTTGTTCTGTGCTATTTCTGTTCTTTAGTAGTTTTTTGGCTTCTTCATCTAAATCCCGATGTTCCACTTTCCATTGATTTCGAATACTGGAGATGAACGGATCTGACGTTGCCAATAATATATTAAATAGATCTTCATTTGTTGAATTTCTTGAAATTTTTCTAGTATTGTGCTCTCTATAAAATCTGTAATCCTTGTTCCTTTTTTCCTGAGCCTCCTCTGATAGATCTCCAAGTGGCACCAAATGATATTTAATGACATCTTCTCCATGATAAAGGATTTTGTGAACTGTTGCAGACATATTTCTCCATGGGTAGTTGGTTGTATATATTTTTGCAGTTTCCTTAGCATAATCTCCAAATTTTCTAGAGTCAATTTCTTCATTGCACGCAAGTACTTCTAGGATTATTTTAAATCTGAAAATAAGGTTAAAATCCACTCCTGTTATTTCAGATGCTGTTTCTGGATCTGAAAAGAATCTTCTTGCGGTATTGCCATCATTTGTATTGCCTGACCCTTGTTTTGGCTGATCTATAATCAATCCTAATTTGCGATATTCATCTTGAACATGTTTCTTTTTTGCACTTCTTAACTCTTTGTTGGTTTCGTTGTTTCTTATTGATCCTGAAGACCCGAAATCCAAATCATAGCTGATTTTTAGTATGTGTTCCATAAGTCGTATTCTTGCATGTAGTGGTGATAATCCAAATTCATATGCATCGGTATTATCTAATGATTTTGTCGGGACTTGGTTTAATTGGGTTGATGTTGCTTGGCATATAATGCAGCTGGATGCAGCCTTCGTGCTAGTCAAAGCCTGACCTACTTTTCCATCTATCATTGTCAGCACTAATTGGTAGCTTACTTCAATTTGCTGCCCATCCAACTGTAATTGTAATGGCTGTAGTGTTGCAATTTGGGTCTTGATATCACTAACTTCTTTGTTAATGGCATCATGAGTTTCTTTTTTGAATTCAAATTTGATTGGCCTGCAGTATTTCGTAGAAGATGGTGTCTCATTTTTCCAAATATTCATTGTTTGCGTTGTACTAGTGGAAGGCTCTGAATCTTCCAAAATCTTTTTCAATCGCAATGGTACAAATGATACCATGAACATATCTGAGTCCGATATATTTTCACATACAGCTTGTTTGTATTGTTTTTGTCCCGAAGAACCATCACATCCCCATTTACAAAAAAGAATTAACTTTGTGTTTCCACATTTCTTTAACTCATTTCCTGTTATTGATTGTAGCAAGCGTTCGGCTGTGTGATCAAGTAGAGATTGTAGTTGTACCTCTGCCGAAATTGGTAAGATTGTAATAGTGTCCTTTGATGGCAAACAGTCCATTTTAGCAGCGGTTATGTGATGATATGCTGGATACATATTTGAGCCTTTTTCAATCGCACGCAGTCTGAGCTTAATATATTGCTGTTTTGTTAATTTCAAATCCAGAAATAATGCTAATGCCTCCTCATTTGTGTACTGTATTGCATCACTCGGAGTTGGTATACTGTTAAGAATCCGTTTTGTTCTCACTGGACTAGCTTTAACAACTTTTTCAATGATATCCACTTTTGTTAATTGGTTCTGTGATCGTAATTGATGTAGGAAAGATTCTTTTATATTTGTACAACCAATTGCATCGTTGATATCTTTAAGTTTCCGCCTCTTAGACCTATCGCTGCAGTTGCCCATTAATGATTTGCCTGGTCTTCCAGCCTTATCTTGCTTTGCTGTTTCTGCAGCGACAGTAAGTTGGCCCTCTAACCAGTTTGCACTTTTTATATAAAAGTTTTGTTTACTGTAGCGAACTTCTTTGTAGCTTTTTTTTAGTGCTTTGACGAAATTAGATAATTCCTCTTCCATTTCGGTGCTACACGAATTTAAGTTTAATTTTATTTTAACGTAACTAAGAACATCTTCCTGGTTTTTGTTTCTAAAATACTCTTCCGCCAGTTCTTTATAACTGAAGCTCTTCATATTTTTCTGAATATTTTTATTTGCGTCTGTTATGTTTTATCCGTACACTTAGAGGATTAACTGAGTAATCCCTTATCGAATCCGTAGTTTTATACATTTTTAGATACATGTTATTCACACATTGATCTTTAATTTCATAGCAGGTAGTGCTTAAATTGCACAAAACTGCACATGTTGTCCAGACCTTAATATCAGGTAAAACTAATTAGTATCTCGCCAATATTTGTTGTTGTTGTTGGGTTGTTTTTTTATTTTTAGTGGTTTAATGTCCCGATTATTGTTATAAAATTGCTTATGACTTTGGTTGACCCTAACATTTGATAACAGGTAAATTTAGAAACAGATCATATGTTTACTGTAGAATTTTGTGATAATTTGTGATAATTTTATGACTTATTTTTTGCTGATCAAAACAAAGCCATTAAACCCTTTCGCAGGTATTATATTTAATTTTTTTAGTTTTACGTAGTCTAAAGTAAAAACATAAACTTTTAGGCAAAAAAGTGAAAATTATATACACCATTGTATACGAGTACTTTGGAGTAATTTCATTAAAATTAAAAAAGTGTTCTACACACGGCTCGTCACGGATGCAAAAGTATATATAGCGGTAAAGAGGACACTTTCACCTTTCTCCGGGTGGTATACATTTCTTGTTCCCTTTTGTTCCCTAGAAGTTCTATTCTACTAAAGTTTAAATTTGATAAAAATATAGTAGTTTCATAAATATTCCGTAACGCCCTTAATATTAAACGCTAGAGCTCTGACCACTTACAAAAACTAAAGACTATAATCCTACCAACATTATAAAAAAGACCGCAGGCCATTATCGATGATAGCTTGCGAGTAGTAATCATTTATTTTTGATAAAAACAACAGAAAAACACCTTTTTCTGAAATTACAAAAAACTGTTGAGTTTGACAGCATGCCACGCTCACAATTATCAATAGTTTAACCTAATTTTTTGGCTACCTTAATCTGGATATATTAGCTGCAAAAGGGCGTAAAAATTTTAAAAATCGGTGACAAAAAAAATTTGACTTTTGGCCAATGAAAAACGATTTTCAGCCACAGTGCGACGCTATTAAATATTAATTTATTATTGTATATAACGAACAGGCCAGACAGCAATTAGGTTCGTTAAATCGAAAAACTACTGTACTTTCATTTGTACAATTAATTTTTCATTTTTCAAAATTTTTTTTAAGCTTTGTGCTATCGTTTTTGTGTTCGGTGCACCATGCTCGGCGACACGCTTTATTCACATTTATTGCAGAAATAATGAAATATTAACGCCTCAAAAGAGAATTTCATATGTTTTTCTTGTTTTCAAAATTAAGTTGTAGATCGTGCACACAAAAAAAAACTGTGTGGTTTCCATATGAAATGATAATTTTAATTTTGATTGACTTTTTACACATTGAAGTTACTTCGTTTATAATATCGCGTGATATCAAAGTAACAAATTGAGCATGGCAAATTGTAAGGTAGCAACATTCCTATTATTTTGAACATAGCTGTATTGCTATGCCAATTTTTTCATTTAGATTACAAAAATATGTATGTATGGATGTACATGTGTACGCATACGTCAACAGATAATAAATAAAATAAACAGCGCGTGTTAAGTTTTTTTAATAGAAAACATTAAAAAAAATTGTTGACATCAACATGCATACATATTTAATAAATTTTTTGTTATTATCACAAACAAGAGCTTATTGGCAAAGCAAATTAAAAAGTACATGAATCAATGAATTCAAGCGTATTCGCTGCATTGTCGATTATTGAAGTCCTACATTAAAAACAAAAATATGTTTATTAGAACCATTATAAATGAGTATATTTAATTTACAATAAAATACTAAATGGACTCTGATAAAAAAACTAAAAAAATCACATAGGTATATAGGTACTTGTTATCATGTCGTTTTATTATATGAATATGAAACACATTAATTACGCATTTTTTAAATAAACGAATTAAACGTAAAAGTATTTCGTACGGGTAAATAGAAATAGAAAAATATCACCATAACAGGTTATTAAAATGAAAAACGATAAAAATAAAACCAAAATTATATTTTTCTTTTCATTGCGTAGATGACCTTTAAAAATCCCTTTATTTGTGCGTAAAATCCCCACATTATAATTTAAATAGAAAAATAATATTAAATGCGGTCACACAATCACAGAATAATTGTATTATAATTTTATATCAGCTTCGCCATTTTGGTTATTCATAACAAATGGTTGGCTTTTTCTTCAAATGGATTCATAGCAGGAAAAGTAATATTTGAAAAGAAATTTTATCTATTCAAGGCTTTTGAAAATTCATGTGGAAACAAAATCTAAAATACAACAGCTTCAAAATTTTAAAAATTCCCAACAGCGAGAAACTTAACAAATTCGGAGAATAAAATTCCAATCAACAAAAATCAGAGTTAAAAGGACACTAAGATCAAACCTCTGAAAAAATAAAACGCATTAGGTAGGCAGGTGTTAAAAAATTTGAAGAAATTAAAAAAAAAATAACTTTTATTCATAAAATCTTAAAAAATTAAACCAGCAAATACCTACCGAGAAAAATTATGAAGCAATTAAAAGTTTATAGAGTTTGCTAGATTTTTAAAAGACCAACAAACTTACAAACATTTAAAATAAAATTTAAACGCAAAACTTTAATTTCTATTAAATATATCTCTAAAAACATTAATTAATCACTCTAATCATGACCATTTTTGTCATGTGAAATATTTCTGACGAACAAAAGGATTAATGGATATAGAGCAAAAAGATATCAAGAATTAATATATATATATTTATTATAGGTAAGCAAATAAATAAATTTAACAGTTTTTTGTTGAGAATGTGGTAATAACAATATGTCGTAATTTGAAACGTATTCTTTCAAATAATACTTTTTCATTAAAAAATAGTAAATATAATTAGTATTTGGCATTATCACCAATGAAATCCACGTATATAGACTAGCTAAAAAACCCTCAACAAACAAAATTATTTTGAAAATCTTTGAAAATATAATTTATTTAAAATTTTGATTACTCTTTTCTTATTTGGTAATTAAATTTTTTTTGGTCGTGGCAACACTGTCCATACAGACTTTCTCTCTTTTATAAGAAATATGAAATAAACAAGTACAAATGACAAATACATGTGCATACAAATAACAAAAAGCAAACCATAATACATGCATATATATTATTTAAGGAAATACATATAACGTATAAACAGAATATCACCCAATTCAGAGGATGATTTTTAAGACGACTTTTTTATTTATTTTTTGGTACATATTCTACAAAGTAAATTTGTAGAATATGTCTGCACAAAAATGGCGCCGGTAACTAGACCATATGTCCATGATGTTAACAGTATTTTAGAAATGTTTTTGTGACTGAATATACCCGACCTATGCCTTCAAATAGGAGCAACGTGGTTGTCAACGAAATTTCACAAAAACCGTGGCAAATCAGTCAAACAGTGCGAGCGAGACGAAAAACTCTCGAAGGCTAAACAACACACGCAAGCCTAACCGCACCTAAGAAATAATTACGAAGATGCGAGAGCTGTTCTTCAACCCAGAGCTCCTTAACGACTGATCTTTTTTTATTAATTCTATTTTAAAGCTCCTACCAAAAATTATTGCATTTATACGAATTTTTTAGTTTCTTGACTTTTTTTTACAAATTTTATTCATTCACTCATTCATAGCAACCCAGCGGTGTCAAAAAAGAAAAAAAATATTTACAAACATATGTATTGTTGCAATAACTTCGATTTTGTAGTGAAAAAAAGTAACGAAAGGAATACATTTGGTACCTACATACATATATATTTTTTTATCATAACTCTCACACAAAATAAAAAATTCTGCAACAAGTTTCTAAGCGGCTGCTAGCTGTACAGATCAAAATTCACCTCAAATTTTTTCACAAAAATCAAAGTATTTTTATATCTATGCTTGAATAATACACAATATGCATGTGAATTTTTTGTATACTCGTATATATGTATGTGCATAAATACCTATTGAAAGTGAATAGTGTCTGGTAACCGCTTTAAAAAGTCATCGTGTATATCATGACTATGGAAGACTGCTAATTTGGTCGGCACAGACCATTCTAGTAAAATTTTATATTAATGAAAAAGATTGGTAGTTTGATAGCTTTTTTGTAATTTTCAAGATTTTCCGAAGTATGTATGTATGTGCATATATATTTATTAATTTGTTTAATACAATGTACATTTATTAAACAGTAAAAACTATCTTGAAAGCAAATTAATAAACGATTATAGAATAACACTAATATTTGGACCTGGTCTGTAAATCACAATACCTAGTTCACACGATTTACAAAAAATAATAACAGTAAGTGCTGCACAGATCACACGAAATATAGTATTCGAGGATCAAATAAAATATATTGCAAATGGCACGCGCGAAAAAAATAAAGACATAACAATGACACAATTTACTTTTTGTCATTTCGCGCCTTTATTACAACGTAGTCATATTTCAAAAAAATCTTGTTCTTCAGAAAACGAGTTTCAAGATTTTAATTTACTCACACATCAATTTAAAAATAAACCAAATTATGCTTTCAAGACGTAAATAGACAAGATTTTTGTATTATTTGTACAATACAATTAATAATTCTGCATTCTTAACTTAAAAATCACGATTTTTGAGATATGACTGCGTTGCAATAGAGGAGCGATTGGATTTGAACTTTTGTTGTCATTTACAGAACATGGACAATTCATTTTCAAACCAGTTTTCTACACTTTTTTATTTTAGGCTTTTGCAAATGTCGTTCTAAATAAATGTCTTTTTAATTTTTCAAATTTTATTAATAACTTTTTTATTATAATTGTTTTCTATTTAATTTGCTATGAATTATTGTTAGTAGTTTATTAGTTCGTTTCCTATACCTATGTATATGAATTTAAACTTGTAGAGCACCATAAATATCCCTTAGGACTCGGCTGCTTACTTTAATAAATAAATAAAAAATAAAAAAGAATGTCAATGAATAAAGAGCAAATAAAGTAAGATAATAAATTTCTACTTTTAACAAAAAAGTGTAAGGGGCTGTTCACGTATCAACTATCATATTCACTCCCAAATTTTTTTTAATATGTATTTTAAAACTATAAATTCCAAAAGTTCGTTACGTGATTGTTATAAATGGTAGTTTTTGATAAATTTTAAGGAACATTTCGGTTGGAAAAATTTTTTCTTTGTGGCACCCATGGTTGTTAGCCCTCCCTTTCTAGCCAATAATATAAGACTAATACCCTCACATTACTGCTACACTAAAGTTTAGTGACTAAACAAACAAACACGTACTAGAAAATCAAGTAAAATGAATAGCAAAAAAAAGAGAGAATATAAATTAAAGAAGAAAAAGCGAAGAGATACATTTATATGTTAAAAAAATGAAACTCTCTCAAATTTTTAGCAAATCATGGGGTATTTTACTTTTTTGTTGATATTTAAACCTGCAAGAAAATAATAAAGGAAAACTTGTAAAAAGGAAATTAATGCCAAAATAGCCTTACATACATGTATGTAAATATATATTACATGCATATGCACAAACCCAAACACAAAAAATTTCAATTATATCACGAGTATTAAAAAACTATATAAATATGTATGTGTTTTAGCACGAAATGGTAGATTTCAATATGATGGGTTGTTTTACTGTATGTACTTTTCATTTCGTCTAGGTTTTCGGTAAGTTAATAACGCATTCAGCCAGTCAGTCCAGTTTATTTGAAAAAAAAGTCTAACATAACGTCATACTTTGTACTCTACCTTAAAAAGGGAGTATGAACAAAGAAATACAATAAAAAATATTTACAATGTGAAAGAGAGAGCAAGTA
Source organism: Gymnocheta viridis (assembly GCA_956483585.1). Taxonomy (NCBI): domain Eukaryota; kingdom Metazoa; phylum Arthropoda; class Insecta; order Diptera; family Tachinidae; genus Gymnocheta; species Gymnocheta viridis. Next base: position 121,404,417 of record OY101440.1, read on the forward strand.
TTAAAACGACAATAATTGATATGCTTTTTAGAAACTTGGCAACATTGCATGGTGGATTTCACTAAAAATAACCATTTACAAAATATAAGACGCTTAACAACACTACATAATCAGAGAAATTTATTCAACATCCTGAAGAAAAATTAAAAAAATTCTTCTTTACTTACATTTTCTCAGTGATAAAATTTTAATCCTTGTTTTCGTGTGCTGGTAAATAATCCAATTAATAATGTTGAATTTTAATCACAGGTTTAGGCGTATCCTTCTTGAATCTTATAAAATATATTTTTTCTATATTGGTATATTTTTATATTCTATTATTGTTTTAGGGACAAATCTTTTTTTCACAATATTTAAAGCATAAGTTAAAAAACAAAATTGCACTGTATAATTTTTAAATCGAAATAATTTTGTGTATCACAATGATTTATGTTGCTTTCAATTCTGTTTTATTCTCTTCTTTTTGAAAACGGAATTTATTCAGATGAAATTATGATTCACTTTTCCGTTTAAATTTTTCTGTATTATTTTACGAGTTAAATTTTATATATATCAATCTTTATTTTACACAATATATGTATATAAAATAAATCTACTCTTTTAATTTGATGGGTACTTTAGTACACTTGAATTTTTTTGTGGAAAACGAAAATTCATATTTTTTACAGTATTTTTTTTAATATTTTCTTTTCACTAAGAAAAAACACCCAAGAGTAAAAATACACAATGAGTAGTGGTAATATTTTGTTTCACAACTTTATTACGTGGATTTGATCCTCCAATATCTGAAGTCTCCAAGCACTCGTTTTCGACTAAAATACAAAATTCACATGAAAAGTTGTTGGCTGGCTATCACAAGGCAACAAGAACAACAATAAACACACCACACGTAAAAGAAAAAAATATACAATAAAAATAAGGAGGTATCAGTCCGTAACATACATACAAACAACAAAGCTACCAACAACACAAATAAACCAAACAGATAATAAACTCACCACCTTACCAAGAGCACGTAATTAAATAAATCATACCCCATGTACACAAAAGCAAGAAAAAAAACACTCAAACAATGCCAAGCTTAATCACATGAAAAACTAGCAGAATCATAAATTCAACACTAAAAACAATACCTCAGCGTGACAACTCACCTCACTATTAATCAACATGTATTTAATACTATCTAAAATATAGGTTTAGCAGAAGGGGAAACTACAACAATTTATATTTACGTACATATCTATTTTCAATTATTTAAGTTTTTAGCATAGACCAATGTTGCCAAATCGCTGGTAACTTCCCGTGTTGGATGTAATTTCTATATATAGCTTTTACATAAAAAACTTCAAATACTATTACACATAAGAGCTGAAAATCGCTTTTTTGTTAATTACAAATAAAAATAAACTTTCTTTTACATATGTATATTAGTAGATAAACTTCTACCAGTACTTTCCCCCCGAGTTATGTAAACTTATTTAGCTGGGCGCTCATATGCATGTATGTACATATATGTATAATAAAAATGTGTTTTGCATATAATTGATGAAACCGGAGATGTTAGTACAAAAAAGAACTGTGATATTTCTTAGGTCTAAGTCCGAGTTTAGACTGGCGAACATTTGTTTTTTCATCCGCGTTCACACAGACGAACATGTTGTTGGCAAAATTCCATTATTATTGTTGTTATTTGCAAAAGGCAAAGTAAATGTCAACAAAGAAAATGTGCACAAAGCGTGTCGCCGAGTACCGAACACGAAAACGAAGTTATCTTTCCCACCCGCAATATGCCATTAACTAAATCTTTCCCATCCAAACCTTTCCCTGTCTAAATGCAGACTAACTCCTATTGTTCTAAGTCAAGTTGGTAGTATGATGTCTATCGCTCAAGGAATTATGGGTTCGTTACAAACAAAGACGATGATGTGCTTCACTAGAATGATTGAAGTTCTTGTAACATTTCATAAATAAGTAAAATTATTAAATGTAGGTACATTACTTTTTCTTTAAAAAAAATATGTAGTAATAGGTTCATATGAAATGTTTATATATAAGTATGTACATATGTAGGTATGATTAGTGCTTATGCTAGCTGAACACATATACTCAAATGTGTATGTATATATGTACTTAATCCTCTGCAGCTCACATGGCAGTCGACAGACTCCACAAGAAAAACAATCCGAAGTTACGATCTCTATTTTCTATATTTTCTATTTATCCGTCTACGTTGCTTAGCGTGAAAAGAGTGGTCGTGGTCAACTAAAAGTGAATTCTGCTATACCCCACATAAGTTATATTATTAAAATTAGTGAATGTCTGTTGCAGAAGGTTAAGAAACTTTTCTTTAGTAGATACATACTATGTATGTACATACATAGTCATTTTCTTAGCAAACAACGGAGCTGCTAGTATTTTGCTTAACCATCAGCTGCTTATACGTTTAATTGGAGAATTGGTGTAATTTTTAAATTAGCTAGTAGCAACACTGGCAGAGCTAAAAATTAAACCCGACAACTTACAATAACTACTAAGATTATACACCTATGGATATCTCTTTCATGTTGTGTTAGCAATTGAAAATTGTGTATTTAAAAATGCATGACACATGATTACACGATTTATCAAACGTCATTGTTGGCTATTCCGTTTCATATTCGTTGTTTTTTCCTCAGATTGTAAGAGAACTCGTAGTAATAATATTCTCCATATCGGAGGTGTAATAATTACTATAAGAAATTGCAAAGAGAGGTTACAATTTCCAGTAGCTTCTCGAAATATGTATGTACATAGCTCGTTTATTTTATACAATAATAGTGCTTGTATTAAGAGCACATGCACTGAAATTTGTTGAACTAATATCGACACAAGTATTAATTTTATTTTTATTTCTTTTTTGCTACTTATTATGTATGAATTTTTCTAGAACCAATTTGAATTTTTTTTATTTGTGGTATAACAATTACTAGTCGTACTTTTTAGTAATTTGATGCAGCTATTGTTTATTGATATTTTATATGGAAAATAAAATTTAAAAATTAATTTTATACAAATTCTTCACCCAACAAACAAACAACATTTTATACCTATTATTTATAAAACTTTTACGAAAATCAAACTCAAATTTATATAACTTTTTAAAATTTTGTGTAAAGTGCTGAATATTTAATCCCTGGTAATAATTATTTGTTTGAGTTTTATTAAAGTTGCTGTTATAGAATCCAACCAATCGACTTGAGTAGAAAATATGTATGGAAACCTCTCAAATAATTGAGTGCTTTTATACAAATTGTTCACACAATTATATAGAATCCAAGCACTATGTACAGTAGGTACTTAAGTTTAAGATTCAGGTAGATTTGATAAAATTTATAGAATTTGTATGAAAAGCAAAAACAAATTTATAAAACTTTTTTAAATTTTGTGTAGTGCTTAATATTTAATCCCTGGTAATATTTATTTGTTTGAGTTTTATTAAAGAAATTAGGATTAATATTTTATTATTAACATACTTATTTTTGCTTGAAAAATAAAAGTTAATTTTTGTTACAGAGTTTTGAAGTTTATATTTTTTCCTTAAAAAATAGAGGTACTTTGGGTCTGTTTTATTTAGTTTTTTCGGGAAACCAAACTAATTTGTCATTATTTTCTACCCGTATATGTATAAACTCTTATTTGATGTATTAAAAAATAAATATTTTTACTAACTAAGTTTATATTTTTTGCTTAAAAAATAGAGGTACTTTGGGTCTGTTTTATTTAGTTTTTTCGGGAAACCAAACTAATTTGTCATTATTTTCTACCCGTATATGTATAAACTCTTATTTGATGTATTAAAAAATAAATATTTTTACTAACTAACCCCCATTAACAAAAAGTGGGACTGGCACCAAAAATTTTTCATTTTATTTTTATTTAAGTTCAAAATAAACAAAATATGTTTGGGATATTCAAATGCTAGTCAGAAAATCATACGTTTTAAAATAATAACACGAAAAAATATGACACTTCTCTTAAATATATTTTTTTATTTCAACATGATATGATTAAACATGACATGAACAAGAGCTAACATAACATAACGAACTTCGTTCCTACTCGGTGTCTCGCAACACAGTGCGATCTTATTAAACAACAGCATTTTGTTTAATTTCATATAAAAAAGTTTTCTTCCAGTATGTACCGGTATTCGGGTTTCGTTATATTAGGCATATAACTAATTTTGACGAACATTTTACGATAATAATATCGATTTTTAAGGTCACTTGGAATCAAAACCTTCGTGCACAAAGTGTGATCTAAAAAATTCACATTTTTATATACAAACATACCTACATATGTAGGTATATTTTTTTATTATTTTTGAATACAAATTTTTTCAATGGTTATATGAAATAATTTTTATATTTAAAGTACGTGACGATTTACACAATGGCAACATGTTAGCACAATCTTTATTGCACGTTCTTTACTACAATTTGTAATATGTAAGAAAATGTATAATTATTATTGAGTGTTTCGTTTGAATATGGGTCTGTGCGATTCCGACTCACGAGTACAGGGTTCCATATTTATTTTGCACAGAATTATGTTTTTCATATTTTCTATTAAAGCGGCAATGCTTATTTAAGTTGACACTATTAGATACCCGCTATTAATTGAATTAATTTTAGTATTTGTTTTTATAGCGATCATAGTAATACATACATGAATATGTTTATTAAGAAAATTTCAACTGTCTATCTACTATGGTTTACGAGATATAAGACTGAAATAGACGGACAGAGATCTTATATTTAGGGGTTTTAAAATTTTTGTACGAAACCCAAAAAAAGTTTTAGGTACATACGTATGTATGTGCAATCTAATTTTTTAATTAGGAAATCAGGAATTTTCAAGGAAAATAGTAAAACACAGGAAACTATTTTGATCGTTTTGGATTAAATTTTCATAAAAGCCTATGCCTTTTTAAATTTTTGATTTTTGACAGATATACATACATACCTACATATTTTGATTATTTTTTATAAAAAATAATAGTTGTTTTCTTTTATTTAAAAAATAATTGTCTTTTTAAGCTATTGCATAGCCTTTATCGCGGGATTTGAGCGAATCAAGAAATTCCGTAACGAAAATAAAACCTAACCTAAACCTAAGTTTGTTTTTTTAAGTATTTAAATCCCCTAGCGTATGTTAACCCTCAGAGTATGCTATTGATTTCATTATATATATATGTCTTTTACTTACCTAAAAATAATATAATTGATTTCATTAGTATTGCCAGAAGAGATTTTTACATGTAGGAAAACACAAAATGACGTACTTACGAGCAATCGTGGTTGACAAAAAATTATATACACAAAAAACAGGCAATTCGTAGGTGTTTGAGCTATTACATAGCTTTTATCGCGGGCTTTGAGCGCGCCGACCGAATCAAGAAATTCACCACGCTCAAAAAGTGTAACTTAAATTAATATCAAAGAAAAAACTTGAAACTGGGACTTGGCACGGCAGTCCCCGAGTGCCACACGTCTTTTTTTCATTTTGATATCTGAACAAAATAAAATTGCGTTAAATACTGGTAAAATAGACGATAAACCAAAAGTACTGTAGATTGATTTTGATAAGATTTGGTATGAAGGTTCTACGGTAATTTGTACAAACTTTGTTACCGCGATTTTATTTCTAAGGGAAAGTAGTTTAAAACAAAAAAAAAGCCGACTTAAAAATTCTCGAAGAAGAGTCAAATATGATTAGAAATACGACTGATAAATGACTCAAATTAAATTCATAAATGACATAAAAGAGTCCCAAATAAATAGATATATGAGTGATAAATGACAATAAAAAGACTCTTAAATAGTCGGATAAATTACTCACAAAAGACTCATAAGCGACTATAAAGATGACTGAAAGACGACTCGAAAAAAGAGTCACAAATAAAGTGAAATAAGACTAATAAATGATCGGAAAACAATTCGAAAAAGACTTTAAATATGTAGGTAATACCAGAGAAGTCGAAAATTACTCTAAACTAATATAGAAAATGACTCATAAATGACTTACCAAGAAGAGTCGCGGCTAGTCACGTTTTTCTCCCGACAAAAGTATCTTTTATGTTCAGAAAATGAGCGCATACCTATGTATGTACCTCTTACGACTTTTTAATCGCGCAGTAGAGTCAAAAAAGACTGGAATTTAATTAAAAAAATACAATACATGCTAGCTGGGATTGAACCCGCAGAATGTATATATATACATACATATGCATGTACTACATATGTATGTATGTACATATGTACATAGATAAATAAATACGTACATATGTATGTACATAAAAACTATGTCTAATTTTAGAAGAATAGGCCACTATCAGGTATGACCTCAATTATAAGAAAGATTTAACAAAGAAACGCATATCAAACAATCACAGAAGAATTAAATAAAAACTCAATACCTATCACAAATTGAGTGAAAAAACACTAATGATGCAAAGCTACAGTACTAAAACTTTAATTTACAGCTCACACATTTCCATAGATACATATGTACATATGTATGTATGTACATTCATATGTACGTTTTGAAGAAGCAGAAAGAAACGAGAAATAACTAGACTGATATTTAAACCACAAAAACAACTGTAGGCGAGAGTTAAGCACTTCGCATCACTCCGCTATACAAATATTTCGTGACTACGACTGACACAACAATTACTGTGACAAAAAGCAAACAAACAAAACAAACTCCCAACAAAACAAAGTCCATTCCAAACAAAAAATAGAAAAGGAACAGCCAGAGAATGGCGAAAAAGTACCGTAAAAAATAAATACTTTATGCACATAAATTACAATAACACAACCTTACATAGGTACTAATAGAATAACATCAAATGGACACAACCCGCATTGCCAGATTTTATTATATAGGCGCATGTACATACATGTTGTATGTTTACAACTAGGCTTGCCAGATACATATGTAGTATGTATGTAGGCATTGTGAAAAGTTTGTCATTTTCAGAAAAAATGATTGATTTACTATAAAATCTTAGAGATGACTTTTAAACATATTCTAACAACAAAAATTCAATCATTGGCGGGATTAATTTCCTTTATTTAGTAGCATACCTTAATGTTTAAAATTTAGCTATCTCTTCTGTTTTATGATACTTGATTGCTGATGATAACGTGATTTTTAAACTTAAAAATTGGGTATTCTGTTTCATATTCTCTTAAAAAAAATTTGTTCTCAAAATATCTGGCAACGCTGACAACAACTAAAGTCTAGTAAAGTCGCATGGATATGTAGAGGCTTACATAAAAACAAAGTTAACGAATGTAAAATAACAAAAAAAAATACATACATACACACTAATAAATGAATGTGTGCATGTACAAAGCCCCAAGAACACACAAAACATGTTAATGTAAAACGAAATAGAGGAAAATAAAAACTGCAAATTCAACATTAAAAAAGCAAAATAATGCAATTTAATAGGTATACAGTTCACAGTAAGTCCCCAATGCCACAGACAAAGTTTAGTTTGCAGTCATGATGTTTGTTGATGAAAAGGAAACGAAGTTTGGGGGTGAGTACAGACTTTTATCTACTCCATAAGTTGCTTTATTCTTCGTTCGTCGTTTGCACATGCCTGTATTTGGTTGCATGTTTGGTTTGCATGTTCATCCAATAAAATAGCACAAAATCTGTCAAAATAAACTTAGCGTATGGAAAAGTGAAATGAAGTTTAAAGGAAAAAAGAGCCCTCTTCCACGATCAAAGTTTACTTTGACAAAGTCATTTCAATTTTCTTTTAAAGAGCCATTTTCCACGATCAAAGTTTACTTTGACAACGTCTTTTCAATTTTCTTTTTAACTTTGTTTCGCTTTTCCACACGCAAAGTTTAAATTTGAAAAATTTTGTGTTCGTTTGTTATATGAATATGCAAATTAAACACACACATGAATCAAAGTACAAGTATGCGTTAACGACGAACGAAGAAGAAAGCGACTTTGCGAGTATAGCAAAGTGTGTACTCACCCCCTTTCTTCTTATCATTATCCTTATCGTCAACAAACACAAGCTTTGCAAAGTAAACTTTGACCGTGGAAATGTGCTCAAAGTAAACTTTGCATTTGGCAAAAGCGTCGATTTGAAAAACACTCAACTTTGTATATAGAAGAGTCATCACCATTTAGTAGATGGTGACGTATGACAATTACATTGAAAGAGAATAAACGAGGAGAAATTCACCACAGTTGAGTTGGGATTTATTTTTAAAATGCGTAGTTTTTTATGATGAAATAATATTAAAAAACATGAAATGACATTAAAACGAATACAAAAGTACTCTTAAGAAAATTAACAAACAATTTAACAACAACAAATACTAAATGAATAAACAATAAAAGTATAATAAGAGAAGTAACACATCAGGAAACGAATACAAAAAAAGCCACAATCATCTTACACATACATATGTATGTATGTATGCATGGATGTATAATGATGTACATATAGATAAATATATGTATGTATGTACACACATGTGAAGATGTCTTACATAGATACTTCCATACATGCATACATATTTAAGTATATCTTTTTCTTACTAAATATTCTTTTTGAAAACACACACATTAATGAAGATGCACACATTCATCCATAGGAATGTATTTATGATTTCATAGATTGTAAACACAGCGATGCAAACTTAGTGCTTTTTTAGTTTCAAAACGTCAAATTTTAGCTCTGCGATTATAGAAGACTTTTTTAATTTTTTTTGGTGCTGCTACCCTCCTGAAAGATTTTATGCCTCTTTAAACCATAAAATTGAAAAAAAGTCAGCCTCAATTCTTTGTAGTATAAATTTTGACTATGAAAGTGCAGTCACTGACTTGCTGCTTCGGTCAGTGGCTTTTTAGCATTTTTCATAGGTAGGTAATTTATAAGTTTTATAGGTACCTAGGTAATAATGTTATTATTCGAAATGTTCACTTAATTAATAAAATGCGTTTTTAATTAATTATTGTGTTTTAAATATGTATGTACATATGTATATATGTATATCATATAATCCACAATAATAAATAAAAATCCGATTCCGACTTTTTTGTCAATTGTGAGGTTTTGCATTTCATCTGACGATATGCAAAAGTAAAGTAGTACGATAAAAAAGCTTTATTTTTAATGCAAAGTAACATACAGAGAGTGACAAAATAAAGCACGTACCTATGCACCATTTTTTATAACTTTTACACTTAGAGAAATAATTCTTAAGTAATAATAGGTACGTACATTTACCTATTCGAATTAAAACATTGATCAAGATTATCCCTGATTTAAAAAATATTTTACTTTTTGTTACACTCCTAAATATAGGTATGCCTCAAAACGAGAATACCTGCGTATTTTACGATCTTTAATCTAATAATTCTTGCAAAAACAAACTGATTTCGAAAAAGTTTTAGACATGTTATCGCTTGTTGTTGTCTTTCGATATAACATTTTATGAACACCTAGCAGGTATTCGTTACTTATTTTTGGAAATACCTACACACTTTGCTGTACTCGCAAAGATGCTTTCTACTTCGTTCGTCATTTACACATACTATGTACTTGCATTTGTGTGCATGTATGTGTTTCGTTTGCATGTTCATCCAACAAACGAACACAAAATTTTTAAAAGGAAACTTTAAAAGAAAATTGAAAAGACCTTGTCAAAGTAAACTTTGATCGTGGAAAAGGCTCTTAGTGGTGACAACTTTACGATTTAGGAGAAATTTATCAGTTTGAAGTAAGCAAAATGTGAACAAAAAGCATGTGTGAAAACAAATGGACAAACGCATCAATTAATTGTAATAAAATCTGCGTTTTTCAAGAACTACATACATAAATACATACACACTCCACATGTATTTTGTGAACAGCCAACAACAAACATTTTCCTAATAATAGTAGAAAAGCGTTTAAACCTTCAAAACGTGGGACCACTGAAGATAAATTTACACATTGTCAAAAAGTTAAACTTAGAGCTTTATTAAGCCGAAAATGCAGCCACATAAGTTCTTCAAGCACATACATACATATACATACATACGTATGTACATACATACTCGTATGTATGTATGTATAGTGCGTTCGGTCATACACAAGCAATTATTAAGGTGCTGCGTCATCAACTACGAAACTGTGTAAATTTTATATGTACATACATACATGTTTATATTTACAAATAAAACTGCGCCTTAAGCAACAAATACAACGTCAGAGCTGAACAAAAACATTTCAAATTAATAATACCCCCCTATGTATCTGTATATGTACATATGTATGTATTTCGATAAGAGATACTTGAAGTTATTGAAATATACAAAAAAAATAAATTTAAAAAAAAATTGTAAGGGCGTTTCTATATTAAGGTAACGATATGTAAGTATGTATGTGTGTTCCTATTACCCCACAAGTGCATACTTACTCTACAGTACACACTATACAGTCAAATTTACATACATACATATGTATGTACATATTACTAAATCATACGCAACAAAAGTGCAAATAAAATAGTAAAAAAAAATAGCTGAAACAAAATCAAATGAACTGACATTCAGGGTTGTTACATTCTTATTTGCATTTTCGCCAAACCCAATGTTAAAAATCGCCAAAATGACTTTTTTCATAACATGTACATTAGGGTGTAGTATCTCAAGAAAAAGGTCCCCGTACACCACCGAATATAAAGTATTGTTGCAAGGCTGTTTCGAATGGAAATTGTTTTACTTCTTTTTTTTCCGAACGTAGGGGGCGCCAAAATACATTTTTCGTTCTTCGGCATTTACAGTCGCATCTTAGAGTGAGATATATCGATATTTGTTTTGAGGAGACCAATGTTTTGCTTCAAAAGTCATTGACCTCAAATATCCCGTTATAGTATTTATCCTCCAGATCTCAGTCCTTACCAACCTAATGCACCACCCTAATATTAGAAAATTAAAGATCGCAAAAAATTATTAAACTTTTTCTAAGAAAGTATTTCGATAATTCCAGCATAACAATTACAATTTTTTTTTCGTACGTAGGGGTTGTCTTTTTAAATTTATCGTCAGTTGACGGACGACGTTCAACAGGCCCTTCGTCCGTTCATAAAAAATAACGTGTACTTTTTCCACCCCGAGATCGTTTTATTATCGATGATAACAGAACAAGTTCCGCTAATACGTTCAGATTTTACGAGTATCAGCCCGAAACATATAAATATAATTAATATGTATTTTAGGAATAATGAAAAATTAATGTATTAAAAATCCCTGTAATTTAACAAACATACCGAAGAAGTCTCCAAGATTAATTTTTATTTAATAAAATAAAACAAAAATGGATAGTAAACAAAAAGAAATTGGATATATTATATGTATATATTTTGTTAAGGAACAAAAGAAGTCCAATATGTGTTATTTACATTCATTCAATTTATCAGCGATCATAAAATGCAGACTATTTGGAATCACAACCTTGCGAGTTCTTTAAAATGATATATACCCGCGAAAACTATTATTAATAATTTTCTCCCGGTGTCATATGAAACAAAGGAAATTAAATATTTAAAGAATTTTTAAGAACAACGGATTTAGTATGTAGTAACGAACTGACTGAGTGGCACGTTTTGAAATTAAAATATGTTCATAAATTTTATATATATGTACCCTATATTCATATTTTTAGGCAGGCTATTTGTTAACTCTCTAAATATGAAATAATTTTCTCCGAGTGTTTCAGTGTCTTCATCATATATTTGCTTAAACCTGCAGCCACACGCTCAAATTTTTCTTTCACGTTTTTCACAAGTACTGCTTATAGAAATTTATTTCAATTGATAGCTGTGACGCAATTTTAAAGCAATTTCATTTTTCTAGATGTCATCGTCAAAAAAAAAAAAACAGCTTCAAATGTTTGCTTTTTACATCACACAACATGATTTCACTTATTAATTTTATTCACAAACATATTTGATTATTTGATTTCAATTACGAGTACTAGTTTTGAATTGCGGCAGAATATTTGTCAAAAACAAACCAAAAAATGTTTTCGTGGCAGTAAATTGAAACACTAGATGGAAATATTTCAAAGGCAAGTTCGTACCATGTTTTAAAAGTATGAGTGTATTAGTAAGAAAGTGTGAGTATATTGAAACTTGATAGACAAAACTTGATCGTGTAACCCCTAGTTAGTCGTGCTTTTGACGATATATGTAAGTCTCAAAAAGTAGTACTAGATTTTTGATTGTTTAGAATACAAAAGAAATAAAACTGTACTCGGAAAGACCAAAACCTAGCTAAAACAGTAATGAGATTTAGGAGTGTATATTGTATTTTCTATTAACAAAGATGCCTGAAAATTGTATCAGTTTAGTGGTATAAATTCAAATTAAAATAAATTATCTTCAAGTAAGATTTTTTTCCTTTCGGATTCAGTACATAATCGTTTTGAGGAAATAAATCAAAAACGATCAGGCCTTATGAGCTATGAAAAATGTCCACTAAGAACATAAAGTGGGAGAAGCTTGATTTAAGATAATTATAGTATTTACTGAAAATGTTCTACATGCATACATATGTATGTACCGTAGTCCCGAAGTTATCTTCACGAATCTCTTTGGGAAATTGAGTCTAAACTTTCGACATTATATACAAAAAAATTATTAAATGATCCGAATTTGTACTACTTCCGGAGAACAAGTTCAGGATCTTATGCCCGTATCGCACAGGTCAGGTTTGACTCGTCAAGTCATGAGTTTTTAGGAGAAGCGGTTTTATCTCATTTTTTTTGTGATATACTTGAAGATAACCTTATAAAAATATGTATATTTAATCAGGCGCGGATCTAGTGGGAAGGAAAAAGGGAAGTTCCACCAAAAAGGATCCAAATATTTATTATATATCGCTCCTTTATTGCAGGGTAGTCATACCTAAAAAAATTTTGACCTTCAGAAAACGAGTTTAAAGTTTTTAATTTCTCTTTTCAAAAAGTGAGTAAACAATATATTTGTATGAATTTCTCACACGAAATGAAGTACGATACGATGAACAATTCTGTATTCTTAACTCGAAAATCACGTTTTTTTATATATGACTATATACTTTGCAATAAAGGAGCGATATGTACGTATATGTATGGCGTTGGATTACAAATGTTTGGTTTCATATACCTACAAAATGAAAAAATAACAAAAAGATAACATAAGTAAATATAAAATATGTACATATTATTGTGAAGATAAGTATTTTTACTTTGTTTGCAATGTAGATCGCTGCCTATTTTCGCAATTTTCGTTACCCGCTTTTGGGGATTGAAAGTAGTATATTTGGCAACACTAGTGCATATGCATGTATGAGTGATTTACACGTGTCTGAATGATTTTTTACAAAATGAAAATACACATGAAAAGTCAAAAATAAATCTGAAAACAAATTGAATGTAGACAAAAACGTTCATATGTATGTACAAAAGCAAATAAATTAATTTAGCTGTCCATGTATAAAATGAACTCAAGTCATTACTAAATATGTAGTATGTTTTGTTTCTTGCTGTAGACCAGAGTAGGAAGGAAAGCTTTGCAGTTAGCACCCTTTATTTTTTTTTAAGAAATATGTATGTATATATGTATGTACATAAGTACATACATATGTATGTATGTATGTGGCAACTTTACAAAATTGTTAATTACATACATACATATGTATGTATGTATGTGTGTACACGATTCCCTGCAGATAATATTGGACTACGTGGTCCATTATAGGTGAAACGGACTAGTTACAAGGTGATGCGATGTAATGCAGTTATGGGGTGCATATGTATTTATGTCATTTTCAAACCAGAACTTATTGCTATACGGCAATTGTTCGTGCTTTCACGAACTTACTCGTGCTTTCACGAACTTACTCGTGCTTTCACGAACTTACTCGTGCTTGACAAACTTCTTGTGAGTGGTCATTTTTTAATGACGGAGTAGTTTTTGGGTTAGTCCGATGTATTGCAAACTTGGACCAGTTACTGAGAGAACACTGAAGATGGCACATAGCCGAAACCGGTCTGTTTATCAACCAAATTTGACGTGGGATGACGGAAATTCATTCCAAATTGGACCATATAGTCCAACCCTAGGACATCGCAATGTTAAATAAACATGGTCTATTCTTCATACATTTGGGTTACTTTTGAATTAGTCGTAGTCCTTTATGGAGTATACTGTACATGCGTGTTTAGACTTATCTGCAGGGTTTTATGAGTGATATGATTTATATCAAAATAATAAGAAATAAAGTTTACTAGAAATTAAGTAAACTTTATTGTAGCTATTTTGTTCTTTTAGTAATTCAGAAAGCAGTACATACCATTATCACGACTGCCCGGTTATCGCGACGCCTTAATTTTTCTAACTGCAGGTTCTATAATCGCAACACTTTGAGAAAAAACGGGTTCTATTTTCGAGACTTTTATCTGCTTTTTTAATTTTGATTACAAAAAATCAAAAAAGAGAAATCCCGCCTTTTGGTATATTAACCTTTTTGGATGATTTTTATCTTCAATTTTGTCAGTTTATTCGTGTCATTTGTTGTGTAAATCCATTTCTTAATATGGGAAAAGTTCAACTTATTTTAAAGCCAACGATTTCTCAAACATCAGAGATTTGAAAAAAAATTAAAAGTGGAGATTCCATAAATTCAATTTGCGTGAATTACAAGTTTCATAAGTCTTCGTCTTACCGCATTATAAAGCAAGAAAATTTATTTAAAAATCTCGTACGTACAACAGATAGTGGCCCTGTCAAATGTTGCACATCAAAGAAAGCTGAGTACCCAAGAATGAAAGAATGCTCCAATATCAGCAGCGATTTTACAATCAAAAGCAAGTCCAATTAAACAAAATTAAAGTGAACGATCGATAAAAATATGGGCTTTGGAAAATGATAAGGAAATGAACAGCACTATATAAAATACGCGATTCAGCTGTTATTTTAGAAAATAATTTGCCAAAAAAGCAACTCAAAATCTTAAATTTTGTTAAAAATGTAAAAATAAATCAATAAAAACAATTCTAATTTAAAAAAAAAATTGCATAAAATTGTTCAATAAAAATTTGGTGTTCTGTTATCGCGAAAATACAGTTTTCGCGACAAGTTTGGTTTTTAATTAGTCGCGTGAATCGAGCTTGCACTCTACTTATATTGGGTTAAATGAAGTTCGCATACCA
Source organism: Gymnocheta viridis (assembly GCA_956483585.1). NCBI lineage: Eukaryota > Metazoa > Arthropoda > Insecta > Diptera > Tachinidae > Gymnocheta > Gymnocheta viridis. Next base: position 121,419,676 of record OY101440.1, read on the forward strand.
TGTCAAAGATTTTTTGAAGTAAATCTAAAGGGGCCAGATGAACCCGAAACGCGTTTTTTTTTGTTCAAAATTTGTATATATTAAGCCATAGATGTCTTTTAGTTTAAAGAATTATACCTTATTATTATACACCTATTCATTTCTTGTTTTACTGAAAAAATAAAATAGCAGACAATCTTCCAAAACCATAAATTAATTTAATTAATTTAAATTTAAATTAATTTAAAAATTCGTAAATATAGATACGTTTTCAAATTTACCATTGAACAATACTAAAACCTAACCGAATCTCAGGTTATGTAAAAAACAACAACCTGAGATTCAAGCTTCAGTTTTTCAGGCAGCTTTATTTTTGCTATTACACGGCTGTCATCGGAATTTTCGACAGTTGTTTAATGCCTCTTACGCGGATGTTATAATAATAATTGGAGTTTTATCCGTGCACTGAAAAAACATAATGTTCCAACAATTGGTTGGTCAAGGAATTTTTAGCTCTTCTTGTTTGCAATGCAAGAAAATGTCTACCCCAATCTACACTTTTATTTTAGATCTTTGTAGCCCATGAACGAGCGGGTTAAATGGAACGAATCAACTAATTGAACGAAGTGATCCGGTCATTTTACTTCACGCTTTTGGTTCAATAGTGTACCGTTCGACTTTGTAGATGAGTTAAATTTAATTTCGTTCACGGATCTTTTTTATGCTGTATTCTTTTGTTTCATTTGAGTTTTGATGTATTGATCCGAGTTATTTGAAAAATGAAGTACATATGCATGTACATATATATGTACATATTTCTCTAGCATCGACTAATAAAAAGCATAGTACCTATATACATACATATTTTGCTGCTAAAATAAAATGTTTAATAGGTGTTATAGAACAAGACATTGTTTCTAAAATGAACTTAACTCCCTATGATTTTTTTAAAAGATTTTCAAAAACTTTTGTTTGTTGTGTTTTTTAGCTAGTCTATACGAAAATGATCGATCACTGAAATTAACGATTTGGCACAGCTCTAATACATATGTATGTACATGGTGTATGCAAAATTTTAAACCTGCAATTCAGGCAGCCAGTTAAGCTTAAACTGGATATATAAAAATGTTTTTTTGTTTATTTATTATAAAGAAAAACACTTTTTATGGGACGAAAAATCGAAAATTGGGGTATATATGTATATGCTCGAAAAAGATGGAAGACCGCTCGTTTGGCCCAAACTATCTGCACGTTTCCACACGCGGTATTTCTATCCGAACATAAGCAATAACTTTATGTACGTACGAGCTTATGTTTTGAGGTGGAGAATAAGTACATATGTTTGTATGTATGTACTCTGTATTGGACATAAATTAATACAAAACGTAAATACATAGTATGGTACATACCTTTAGAAGTACGTGTTTGCTCTTTAATTTACTTTAAAAATGTTATGTAGCTACAACCCTCTTTGCGCGAATTAAGCGCAAAGAACAAGTGTCAATGCAATGACAATCAAATTTGACAGTTTATGTCCAACATTATTTCTTCAAAATAAGTTAGAAAATTCATTTCGCAATATACGAGTAGATACTACATACATACATATGAATGTGCAAATATGTATGTACCTATATGTTCCTGCAGTATTGTGTTATCAATATAATTTGACAGTTGAGTACACATATATAGGTACCTAATTGTTTCTCAGTTTATTGATCGTGGATGCCCCATGAAACTTTGTGGATAGGAGAGGAAAGAAAAATACAAAGAGGTAATTCAAAGGGACTATATAGTAAAATAAAGTCAGCCACTTTATTAATATACCTACTTTGCGTAAAATTAACAATAGCGTTCTCTTTTGACACGTTATGTACGTACATACATACATACATATTAATCGGTTACTGTATTTACGTTATCTTGTAGATAGGTTCATGTTGGAGAATTAAAAATGTGTATTAAGAAGTGTGTGCTTATATCCGGTATGGAATCTACGTACATACTTACATATCTACATACAAGCACACTGATCGTACTAAGGTCCAAGAAAATACAATTTTCACCTGTTTTTTTTTTCATTAAACAAAGACGCCATGCATGAATCAAATGAATAAATAAATCTTAAATAATAAATTAATACCTAAGTGTGTGCTTATAAAAATGCAAAAATAAAAACCAATAAGTGCCAAAATTTCCAAACATTTAGAAAAAATAAATCTTTTTATTCAAGTAATAAAAACCTTGCGTACATGAAGAAAATAATGAAACAATGAAACTCATGCACAGACACAAAGAGGAAAAGTATTTTTTCGTATACGCTTCAATTGAAATGAGGTTGAATTGAGGTGAACTAATTAAAAAAACACAACAAAGAAAAATTCTCTTACACTTTTATTGCGTGTTGAGAATTTGGATGAGAAGTTTCGAGCTAAAATTGTTGAAATTTAAACAAAACAGGGGAAATTATAACTATAAAAGTTAAGAGAGCTCCACAGTGTGGAGCATGGTATCAGGGATGCCACGACATAAAAATGGTTACTTGCCAATATTTTCCATAAATTCTCATAAAAAATAAAAAAATTTTCTTGTCTTCATTATAACTTATAAGTTCTTAGGAATGTAGAAAGTAATTACGAGCAAGTAGTGTTTGTATACGTATTATCAACGAAAATGTCGAAGAAATAGCCGAAATACTCTGGCATGTTGCTTGATTGTTTACAAAGTCACTTGTACGTTTATTTTAAAAATGTTCTGGTCACTTTTAGAGTTAAAAAAACTTCCAATGCAAAGGAAATATGGAATTAATTTAATAATTTCTTCTTAATTTCATTTTTGGTCCATCAGTTTTACAAACTTGCATTACATCGGACTAACGCAAAAACTACTTCAAGTCATTAATAAATGGACCACTCACAAGCAGTTTGTTTGCAACGAGCACGATAGCTAAAGCACGAACGAAGTAAATAAGTTATTGTTTGAAAACTAGTCAATTTCAGCTACAATGGACCACGTAGTCCAATATTATATGCTGAGTACAAGCTATGTCACAGTATAGTTTCTGGATTTCATTTTTTTCTTTTTGGCGCCCACTGGACCTTGATTAAAGAAAATATGTTTTCTGATCAACGTTGGCATTATGTGCTAGTAGGAGGATACTATTAAATTCAACAAGTTTTTCGTTTTATAGCAAACATCATTTTCTGTTTAAAAAAATTTAACCAAAACTTATTATCAGTCGTGTTAGTGTTTTTACATACTTTTTCAGGACGAGTAATTCCTCCTATTCTAAACAATTCAAATGTATTTTCTAAATTTACAATAAATATTTGCTCATGTGCAACGGTTAGCTGAATCTATTTATAAAAAGTCGTAGTGCGATTTGATCAATAAACTAGAATTTATAAAATGAACAGAAAAAATATTAGAACTTTTTTTGTTTTCATATAATAAACAATTTCTAATTAAACTAAAAATGCAAATGATTTCATTTAAAAAGATAGCTACACAAAACCGTGGTTAAAAGAGTTAAAGTACTTTTCTGAGGCATTGTATTTCGCAAATCAAAAAGTACTGAAAACAGAACAATAGTATTGAAATTTTCATCACTGTATGATAAGTTTAAAAGTTTGACAATCAAAGTAGGTGATGCCGAATCGTTTAAATTAACAACGACATACAGCGATGCGATTAAAATAAATTTGGAGAAAAGTGCAAAAATTATGGCACCGCCGGACACACGCTGAAACAGCAGAACAAGCCCGTACGCACTAATAAAGAGGACGAATGGCAACCCCAACATGCAGTAAAACGAAATACAATATATAAAATAAACTGAAATCACCAAAACATAATAGGAATAAAAAAACAGACAAGGCAAACTGGTTCATAATAACACCAGCAAAAACTACTCACTTTACAGAGAACCAGCCAGACTAAAACGAAAATAGAGAAAAAAATCATTGTACTCAGTGTTGCCGCAACTTACTTTTGAATCTACACCCAGAAGGAGACAAAAGTACCTAATTTATATGCAACTGAGAACCACATATTTTTAAATGGAAAAAGTAATATTGTACAATTAATGCTAGAGACATTAATCTTGAAGTCCCTATACTGATAGATAGCACATTACTAACTTGATTGACGCGGCAACCGTATAAGCATTTGTGTCAACTGGATTAAACGTACATACCTATCCCATGACTTCTAAAAGTATGAATGGGACCAAAAAAATTATACATCACAAGGTGTGAGCGTAATGTTAAAATATTTTTAATTTATTTTATATTTAGAATTTCCTTTATTTATAAAACTTCTTAAATATTAATTTAATACATATTTTGAATAATAAAAATTGAATAAACAAGAACATCAAAAGGAAATTAAATGTTTTTAATAAAAAGGCTGCCGAAACGATCAAAAATTAATTTTTGAATTTTAAGCCGAAAAGGATAAATAAAAACTTAAAAAATTAATTAAATTCTTTCAAGTCTTCGGTAATTACGAGCGGCTTTTACATATAATTAATTTCGTTTTCCTCTTGATCATTCAATATATGAATTTCTACTTCAGTAAAGTTTGGTTTATTGAAGCTGGCCACTCTGAACTCTGGGACTAGTATCCGGTACGTAAATGTTAGATCTAAGATCTACCACAGTGGCAATTGGACGCTCCTAGTGACACCTATTTTTCATAAGAAGAACTCGAAATGTTAAAATTTGCAATTATTTAATTTTTAGTTGGAATTATTTAATTTCATTTGGGACTTATTTAATTTCTTTCTCCTAAAATTTAATTTCATAAAAGTCGAATGTTTTGATTAAATCCCGTCTGCTTTCATTAATGCTTTACCGTATTGCGCAAAAATTTTCTCCTCCGATGAATGATCAAAACTTTCTTCGCTTACTTAAGCTCTTCCGCATTGACGGCCAGGCGAAATAGGTTTTATGCTCTGATGTATGACTTAAACTGGCCTCGATTTCTTAATTTTATGTGCAACTTAAGCACCGATAACTTTTAAATAAAATAAATATAATTACGTACATATGTATGTGCATACATATGCAAATATGCTCTTTCAATGCAATGCATTGATGTTGATGAACTCGTTTTTTTAATTATATAAGGAACGATATAGGTATAATGCTGCAAAATGTTCCCCATTTTGGGGTGTTGTACCAAAAACAAATCTTTTGACATTTGAAATGGTTTTTTTATACATAGAAAAAATTTATCAAAGGTTTATGAAACGAATTTCCATACAAAATCAATTTAATAAACGTTTTATAAACCAAAAATATTTTATGAATAAGTCCTAAAGTAAATGTGTATGTATGTACTACGTCATACATGTCCCGTGCATTCTTAAGCTACCAACTGCCATTTTTATTGCGTATCTCACTATAAATAATTAAATATCTATAAATCTGTAAGCTCGAATGCAATTTTACTTAATTTTATCTTTAAAAAATTTTTAGCTCCTTTTGAAATGAAACCACATCGAAGTCTGCTTCTGCAATTTCAAAAATTCTTACCAATATCCAATACGAAAACATGCGAACGAAATTAAACAGAGGAACGCAAAACGCAGTAGAAATATGTATGTATGTATGTCAATATAGAGTTTAATGGCTTTTGGATGTCACCTTGTTTTTCTAAACGAAAAACAATCCCAAATCAAATACATACAAATTTTCAGTGATAAATAAGCAAAACTCTCAGACGCACACGTGTGAACGTATGACGTAGTGTCATTCATACGTAGTTCGAAAAGTATTTGAATATTTTGAAGAGTTTTACACAAAAATAATAATAAATTGTATTAGACAGCAAAATTTGGAATGAGTAAATTAAAATAGAAACTCTTCAAATCCATCAAAATTAAATAAACAAAGCGTATTGTACATACATACATATGTACATATTAGCAACGCTACCATTAGAAATTACCACCATCATTCGCTTACTGTGCATTAGAGAATATTTTTATCAAAAGAAGGTAGCGTTTGCTACATACATATTTACATAACTTTTTCCACTCATTCTTCGACAAAGTAATGAGTGAGTGGAAAAATTATCGTTATCAATATCATCTCAACGCCAGCACAACTTCAGCTGCTCCAAGTCCAAGTAACTTTGGTTTGAGTATTTTCATTTGAAGTGTTTACTTGTGTTTAGTCGAAAAGGAAAATTGAGGTCAAACAATTGTTCGAGCAAATCAAAATGTTCGATTTCGAATAAAGATTTATAAGATATAAATTCAAATGAATATTTTTTTGGGTGTACTCGAGTTCGAATACCATCAGACCCTATCGGAGAATGAAAATTTATTATTTGGTTTTTAATGTTTTCGTGATTAGAGAGACAAAAAATGTTAATTTAAAAAAAATATATACATGCATAGGTATGTAAATTTCTTTCCTTTTCCAAATGTATTTAGGCAGATACATATGTACATGCATACATATTTTAATAAAAATTAAAAAAATAAGATTTAAATTGAACGAAATTAGTCTTTTAATATTCAATATAATTTAAAAAAAAATGATAAAAACAGTTATTTTTAAGAAATTTTTAATGATGCTTTTCGACGAGTAGTTGAATAATAATCTTAAAATTTTTATTTATTCCAAAAACAATAAATAATATGTAACTATTTTTTTACCGATATTTTTTCAGTCAATAATAAAATTTTAAAATTTGCATTTATTTTTTTCGGTTATTTGACCGGTATTTTTTTGCTCCAAAGTACGTTAAAGTTTGATAGATTTTTGTTTGGTCAAAAATAAAAGATAAAATATTTTTTAATCAAAAATAAAAATTTACTTTTAGTTTTTTGGTAAAAAAAATCTTGCAATTAACAAGAAAAGTCTTTTATTAGGATCTAGGTGACACATTCTATTTCAATTAATTTTTGATTTATTAAAATACTATTTAATTTCGAACGGTAAAATATCAAAACAAAAAAATAATAATTAAATAATCCGGCTGCAAGTAATATTATAAATGAGAAAGTTTGTATGTTAGGATGTTTGAACCACTATCATACGTGGTAACCGCTCAATAGATTTTAAAATGAAATTCGGTAGACGGATAGAGCGGAGTCCAGCTGAGAGGGCAGGCAATATTTTTTCTCCAAAAAGGTAGAATTTCTGCCTCTCTGAAACTATCTATTCAATTTTAATGAAATGTTAAACATCGATAGATCTGAGTCTGCGGGAGGGGGTAATTTCTGCCACTGAATTTCACGTCAACGAAATCACTGGTAAAAGCTAGAATTTTAATAATACAAAAACGAGTTTTATTTAAAATAGATTCTGTGACCTAATAAAAATCCAGATTATAAACAATTAAATAATATCTACATTAAAAAGTAATGCTGAAATTAAACTTTTAAAATTATTTTTTCGATCAAAAAAGCTGTAACTGTTACATCCTACCGGCCAAATTTAAGAATCAAGCTTAAAAAACCAACTCATATTTGATTGAAAAATAAAATGTATATAATTTTACTAAGTTGACTTAAAAAAAGATAATAATAGAGTTAATAAAAACCTTTAATAGTAAATACTTATGGATCCTATGTAATGACCTCTGAAATTCGTTATCGGTAAGCGAGAGTGATTTTCCAAGAGTACTTGCTTCCATCGACATTGCCATATTAAAGTAATTAGTTTAAATGCCAAAGTATTTTATTAGACTACTAACTCATTACTTTGCCATCAACGTTTTTTGTTATAAAAACTAAATTTAAACTTGTTTTTTTTATCTAATTTACTTGTCTTTTTGATTTTGAAAATTGTTAAGTTATTTATCTCATTAAGAAACTTTTTTATTTGTGAAATACTTTTAAAATAAAGTTCAAGTTAAAATAAAAAATGATTTAATGACTTATTTTACTCGTAATTTCATATAAAAATCAATGAATTCCGGAAAAATTAAGCTTTTGGAAAATATGGGAGCGAGTTAGCAAACTGAACCTTATTGCACACCTCAAATTTATTCACGCTATACATATAAAGACTGCCTCCAGAAGAGGAAACCAATTTAGGACATTTAAAATAAATAAAAATTAAGCTATTTTTCATAAAGATCATGTGATCTGATCTTTAAATAAAAAAGAATTACTAACAGCTGCAGTTATGTGCATTAATATTTGAAACCGCGGAATTAATACATAGTAAATATGTATGCAGTTGTCAAAAGGGAAATTTCTTCGCTTGAGGTCCTTTAAATTGCACCCCCTGCGCTGTTGTTCATGAAATTGACACGTTCTGATAAGAACAAAAATTGGAAACAATTTATTATTTATGTGTTCATACTTCAGTTGCACCAAACAAGCAGAACACCAAAAACTTTTTTTTACTTGTTCTCTTAAAAATGACAAAGGAAACCCAATTTAATTGTTGTAATTTTAAATTTTATTTTCTACATGCATAAGTACTTAATAAAACGCACACACACGCACTATCTCCGGTAAAAGTAAGAATCTGTTTCTGATCAGGCATGGAAAATAAAGATTTTAAAATGGTACTGGTAATTAAAGTCTTTCCTGGCTGTTTAAAACTATACATACATACATGTATTTATTTAAGAACAGTTTATACAATCTGGACGTTCGATTAGAGTAGATAATTTTTACAGAAATTACTCAAATAACTGAGTGTTCTTCATACAAAATTTATAATTTTGGGACTCAATTCTGAGAATTGTACATAAAAGCAGCCCTAAAAATAAGAACTTTTGCATCAATCGTTTTCTCAAGTTTTAATATTTAAATTTTTAGTTAATAAAACTTATGAAAATCTAAAAAAATAATAATCAATTAAGTTTAATTCATTCAATTCCAATTGAAGTCTTTCAAATCTAGATATTCTCCATTTCTTCTTCAAAAACTTTCACGTTTTGGTGCATAACAACGAGCTGTTTACAAGTTCATTTGATACAATGTTGGCTGTAGATTACAAAAGTTGTGAACTGAACAAATGTTTTATTTGATTCACCAAATATAACAAACAACTGTTTTTTAAGTAAAATGAGTTGTCTGAACTTACAAGTTTCTTTCGTAGTTCTACATTCAGTAAAAAATTCAATTGATTTTGTTAATACTAACAATTATTTTATTTGATTCAGTAAGTTTTATTTCTTCGATTCTTTTTTAATATTTCTAGCATTTTTTTTAATTTTTACAAATTCTTTCTTGTTTTACATCCAAACCCAGTAAGCTCGCAACATTATAAAATACAGAGGTCACATTCGGCTAAGAAGTAGAGACATCCTTGCTTTCGGTCGAACACGAGAGGCGTAAGACAAAAACAGAAGCAACTAATTTTTTGTCTAGCATTGGCTATTTATGTGCAACCAATGCTAGACAAAAATTAGTTGCTTCTGTGTTTGTGTTACCCCTCATTTAAAAATTAAGATTTAAATACTTATTGTTATTTCAACTTATATTGAAAATTCAATATATAACATTCGAGAAAAAAACAATTTTTTTCTGAAATGGAATAATGCAAGAGCTTTTTAACTAAGAAATATTTATTGAAAAGACAAATGTTCCTGAAATATGAACGGAGTAAGAGTAAGACAACCCTGTTTAAAAAATTCGACAAAGTACAAAATTTAAAAAATTCAATTTCCCATACCTGGCAAAAACAATTATACGAGATGAAGTGATTTCTGTGAGGTGAATTTTTGGGGAATATGCAGCCATCCACTTACTCATCTTACATTTCACAACAAAGTAACATAAAATACACCACCAATTGATCTTACACTACTTGAAGCACGTTGTCATCGTGGTGTTGGGTCCGTAAAAACCCCAGGCGAGTGTAAGCATATAAACACAAATAACATCGCAACAAATAGAAGTGGTCTGGCAGTCTGTCAGGCATATAAAAATGTGGCTACCTGTTCGATACGTACATACATGTGTACCACCACCGCTGCATGCATCAATTGCTCCCATTGATTTTTAGGAATTGTTTTAATTTTGTTTCCTATTTGAATTATTTAGTTTATACCATATCAAGTATTTTTGCTTATTGTTGCTGCTTCTGGAAATTAATTACTAAACAAAGAATTTTTAAATTACAACTAAACTCTCGCTTAGTCGATCACTGCTTACGTATGCAGCCTTATTTTTAATGTTCAAGGAACTGCTTTAAATGCGAAAGAAAATTGGTTATAAGAATAACATTTTTATTACAGCGGAAATGACCAACCAAACTCAAAAGTTGTATATAATGCGCCTAGATAATCGTTACATATATTTTTACTTCAATAACTTAGCATTCGTAACCTTTGCTACCATAATATACACCGGAACATAAATTAAATATTGATTACTAAAGTAAAGAAAAGGGTTAAGAAATGCGTTCATTATGTTCCACACAAAAATAGAATACACATATTTAAAAAAACACCTTTATAATTTGAAAACTAAGGGTATGACCGCCCGGTGTAATCACAATTTTTAGCAAATTTTTATTCACTCCTAAATAACAAAACACAGATATATGGTGGCTTTATTTGAAAGATAATAATAATAATAATATTTAGGAATGCACCTTGACAAAAGGTTAACATGGAAAAATCACATTAAATCAAAAAGGCAACACCTAAATGTTAAAACGAAAAAGATGCATTGGTTGCTTGGAGCTAAATCAGAGCTTAGTTTAGAAAATAAAGTCATAATTTACAAGGCAATACTAAAACCAGTATGGACCTATGGTATCCAACTATGGGGTACCTCAAGTAACTCAAATATAGAAATCTTACAAAGGTACCAATCCAAAACACTAAGAACCATAACTAATGCGCCTTGGTTTGTTACAAATAAACAAATCCACAAAGATCTAAAAATTCCTTATGTCCTCGATGAAATAAACAGATTAAGCCACAGATATTTGGATCGTCTAAGTAACCATAGCAATATTCTAGCAATTAATTTACTAGATGAAGCAGAGGAAGTTAGAAGACTCAAAAGATTTCACGTACTAGATCTACCATACAGAAAATAGTATTTTCTTTATCAAACTAATATTTAAACTTAATATTAATTGTAGTATTAGGCTTGCTGAAGCTTAATAACCTGTGTTAAGTATCCTCATATCCTTGTTAAATTCTATAATCAAATTTACTTATTATTGTAGAAATAGATTGTAAATAAATAATTAAGAAAAAAAAAAAAAAAAAATTTATTTGAATATGATTTCAGAGGAAGTCCAATTTTCGCAGCAATGGAGGCCGTATATCAGTGATAACGTGGCGAATGTTTTCTTCCAATTTGTCAATCCTGTAGTGCTTATCGGCGTAGAACATAAACCAACAAAAAATAGTCCAGAGGTGTTAAATCGCATAAAATTGGTGGACAATTTACGTGAATTATTCGTTCGTTATAGATAAAATATGCCAAAAAGGGTGAAAACAACTATTAAAAATCTAACATTAAGAAAATAAATTATAGTTATTATGAAAATAAAAGAGGATCGGAAAGATGTTTAAAAGATGAAAAAGTTTCAAAATTTGGCAAAAAATCACTTAAGTATATTTCAAAATTCGAAAAGATCTAAGTCAAGAAAAAGTGGAAAAATTTCAAGGAATTCGCAGAAATTTCAATAATTTGGAGCAAAAAATTTTAAAAATTCAATAAAAAAAACTTTTATTAATCTAAGAAAAAAAAATCAATTTCTTGTCAAGAAAATTAATTAATATTTAATAATTCATAATTATGTCCTCCTATTCGATGGTTTTATATTTTTATTATTTTGAAAAATTTCAATATGTTTTAATTAATGTTAATATTTAAACGCTTAATGACATTTGTAAATACATAGATAAAAATTAAATACCAATATTTGAAGAAAACTTCGTCACATATTATTTCTTTTAAACAAAAGCATGAACGATAACAGATCTCAAGGTCTAGTTTTATTTGTTATCGAACGTTAACATTATATTTATGCTCTTTATGTGTTGAAATATGACTATTATATATTTATAGATCACTTTATTCGTATACAAATAAAAAATAAACATTTTAATACAATATATGAATAAAAAGAAGAAAAACACATCAAGACTTAATGCGAAAAACATAAAAATTATCTTCCATAAATTTCTTATGATTTAAAAAAAAATAAAAGTTATAAACATCGACAACAAAAATAGCCAAAGAATGGCGATGATGAAAGGAAAACGATTTCTGATCGTTTTTAATTATACAAAATTTTAAATTGAAATATTTGAATAAAATTCTTATATTCAAATTGTGTTATTTACACCAGCTTTTTTTTATGAGGGCAAGAAACGCTTTTTTCACCATCATCAAAATTTTGGATGAACAAAACTTGGCAACTCTGATATGTATATGATAAAAAAGCTATAAAGCTGGCTCATTATAGAAAATCCACAAAAATATATAATAATGCACTTTACACAAAATGGCCTTAAAAAAGAAGAAAGCAATTTCAATGTGATAAAAAAGAAGTACTATTCCATTTACTGATATTTCTTCCAATGAGAGCTGAACGGAAAAACTATAAAAACAAAGAAAATGTTGTAAGAAAGGATATACATATGTACATTAGGGGTATAACTTATTCCCATTTTTTTGCAAATATCAAAACGGTCCTAGCATAATCGATTAGTCCATTGAAAACTATTAAAAAAATTATATTAATTTTTCGCGGTTTTCAAAAAAGGTCACCCACAAAACGCGGTGAAGTTGGAAAATTATTTTATTTTTATTTTTATTTGTACTTATACATTTAGCCAAAAACTCACAGTTTTTTATGAAATTTTTCATGTATTTTAATAATTAAGAAAATTTTCTTAATATATTTTTTTCTTTAGGGATTTTAGAAAATCGCTTTTGTGGGCGATCCAAAAAATTGTTTTCGTAAATAACACAATATTCGCTATTGCGTAGTGCTAGGGCAAAAATTTGGTTATACCCCTAATGTACATATGTATATCCATATAAATTTTTATAATATATGAACGTTAGGGAGGCATTAGGATGTGCGGGGGAAATTAGACTTTGGATTTTCATGAAAGATCAGCTGAGTCGTACAACTCTAAGCAACTGCCCATTTGAGATTAGAAATTTACCTACAATTGAGCAGCAAGCTATTGCGCTGGTACTGCTGAAAATCGCGTTGTTGATTTAAATAGTTTAAGCTATATACAGTTAGGGACGAAATTGTAGATTTTTAATTAAAGATTTTCTTTAAAATTAACTGACACAAACTTCTTTGTAAAACTGTTTTAACCTTCAACTATACGCGACGGTATATAAAATTCTCGTTTTAATAAAATTTGTCGCCGCTTTATTTTAAGCTCTCGTTTCTTTAGAGAATTTGTTCTTTTTTAACACAAACTGCCTTTTAGGTTTGTCTGCCGAAGCACCCAGGGTCTTGGCAGACTAATAGTCTAGTACACTATCGAGTCTATGGGGACACCCAGAAGGCGTGACTTCTATTAGTCACTTCACCTCAGCCGCAAGAGTTCGTTTTTATGTAACCATATTATTTTACGTATTACTCTGCGGTGCATAAAATACCCCAGTAGAGCGATTCAACAACTTTTATTACGATAATCGTATCGTTATCGAATTTGCTAATCAGTAACTGCTGTTCTGTAATCTCCAAGCATTTTTGTATTGCTACTGAATCGACTAAAGCCAGCTGTTCAGCAGAAGCACGTCCTCTTCTTTGCCAAAAACTCATGAATTGCTAATAAAATTAGAATTCAAGTACATAGTATGTAAGAACTTGGCTTATAGCCGTTGAAACCAGCTTGAAGTTTTTAAAGGTAAAATGCTAGATATAGCTAGATACATATGTATGTCACCAATTCTGAAAGTATTTGATTTGGGAGTAATAGTGAACGGTACCTTTATGTCAGATAAACATCGCATATGTAAGTATGTATGTATATGGCGATGACACTGAAGAAGTTATTTGAACAGAATGTAATCACGCATTTATGTTCGAAAAATTCACAAGATCGAACAAACCAAAACCAATATCATTTTTATCTAGGGTTAAAATTACTCATACTTGTAGGTTTCAATAATGCTTCTCTTAAAAAAAATATGTTGAAATTTTCTCGTTATTGCATTATCTTTATTAGGTAAAATTTTCCAAGAAAAGGTTTTAGAATATACATACATACATACATATGTATCTTTGGGGCATTCAAATACTAGTCATAAAATCATATGATTTAAAATAATAACACGAAAAAATATGACTGCTGTGAAAAACCCATCAAAATTTAGTGTTCTATTATGAGACGGGGAAGAAGGAACACTATGTAATTTCTCCACACTTCTCTCATGTCTACTGTTTGGATATGATAAAACAATAAACATAGTCCAAAAAGTCTAATTGTTTTATGATTTTTTTGTTTGAAGCAGAACAACAATTTTTTTAAACTATTGTAAAATATTAATACGGTGTTCAGACATACAACTTTATTGAGATTATCGGAATAAATATCATTATAGAGCTCATTATTCCATACAAAGTTTTAATTTAATTATTGTTCAATAAGTTCGAAATTGCTATAAAATTTAGTAAAACTTGAAATACAAAGTGTTAACAAGTGTGTTTAGTGAGCAAAACTATCTACAATTGCAAATGTTAAGAAAATATTTAAACAATGCGTTAAAATTATGCCGAGCAAAGATTAGGGTATGTTTATTATATTTATGATATATAATAAAAAACAAATAAACCAATTTCTTTTTTAAATAAATAGGGGTAAAAATTAAGAAGAAGAGAATGGGCTGGAATGAGACTAGTGAGCAAAATGGATGGGCTTCGTGGACACAGGAAAAATGGCCACATCTACGCAGAGATGGCTGATGAGCTCATCCAGCAGGGTAACTCTTGTAGTCCAAGGGATATACAAGTAAAGTTGCAGAACTTTACACAGCGGTACAGGTATTTAATATATTCATATGTACATAAAAAACGTTATAAAAAATGTTTTAAATTTAACATAACTGCAGAATGCGGGAATGGGAGTATCTGGTGGATCACCTTCCAAATCACCGTGTTCTCCGTCTCCTGAACCTAGTGCGTCAACGCTACAGCTCGGCGTTTCTAGTACATCATATTAATTTCTTTTTTAAATAGGAATTTATTTCCATTTTTGTAATTTTCAAAACAAGTTTCAATGGGCAAAATAAAAACAATTTTTTTTCTAACTTTTAAATGATTATTGAATATTATTATTATGACAATATTACTTAGGCTGCCTTTACACACGATCTATTTTACAGTGTGTTTGTCAGCTTGAAAATGCATCTATAGTTGCGCATGTCTGTCAAAATTGTACACTTGAGTTTTTGGTTTCATCTGACATAACCTATAATCAATTACAACAGTATGAACAATTGTATTTAAGTAATTAAAAATGTTTTTTTATAAAATAAATGTATAAAAATTTTTTAATATACATATATTTTAATATATTTTTGATCATTTGTCGAATCACAAACACTATGTTCTTGCCGCCATATACAATTGACTTGTAAAACAGCTGATGCCAGATGGTTTGTAAGTTGAAAATAGAAAATTTTTGCACTGTAAAAGCAGCCAGAAGCAAATTGTTTTTTGCTTTTACACACAATACCCCAATTATATATTTAGCTTATTTTCTTTTCAGTTACATATATTTTGTTATTTATTTATTATTTGTCTATGGAATTGAATTCCTTACAGACAATTACTTTCACTTATTTACATTTCACAACGTTAAATAAATTACAAAAAAATAACATACAACAAAAATTTGTTATGAATTTTTATAATCGTCTTTTTTACTACATTAGGATTTAATGAAAACCCCATAGATTATATTTTAAATAAATTTCAAAAATGTTTGTACAATATTGAATTTGAAACGTTTTACAAATTAAATGTGTCATTTCGACTCACATGACACAAGACTTTCCAAAACAAAAGTTTTAGGATATTAATAAATAAATTGGAAAACTTTGTTAAACTTAAACTTTAACCTAAAATGAACACTTCTTAGAGTTATACGACTCAACTTAGTTTTGCATAATCTCAGTTTTAGACTAAGTGTTCCAATAATCCGCTTGGGCTTTTACGAAAACCCACAGTTGAGTTTTCAATGCCACCCTAATGTGCATATGCAGCAACTTTGCATACGATAAAAATATATCTTTACAATAAGCAAAATATGTTTCGTAATTACGGGTATTTAAATTATTTTAAACCACACAATTTCACCACAATCTTTTTCTTTAAAGTATTGTCAATCTTTAAAAATAAAGAAAAATATATGTAGACTTTTTACAAGAAAGAAACCAGAACAAAGTCATTTTGATAATGATTTATTTATTATAATAAGAAATAAAGGAATAACCGTAGAAGTGAAAGAGAGAGGATAAATTACCAAGAACACAAAAAACACTACGCTTTGGACGATATGGGGAGAAAAAAGATATTCTAACAAACGACATTTTAATAATACTAGTTATTATTTTTGTAAATACATATGTACATATGTTAATGATAAAGCAATTCACAAAGTGTACTAATTATTGTATGGATTGTATTTACTAAAGTTTTGGAATATCTATCAAGTTCTTCTTGATATTTTCCATAACAAAATTGTATGAAAAATCACCAAAAACGGTTTTTTTTAACTTTAGGACATGCAACCAGTGTTGTTATGTTTAAATTTTTAAAAATAAATAAAATATGTATTTTTATCTTTAAAAATCATACAAAAGTTATTTCCATAAAATCGAATTCAGTTCACATTTGTATCAGTTTAAATTTGAACAGAAAATGGCCAAAAAACGAGCAAAATAGCAGACAAACACAACAACAATACAAAATTGGCGATCGCAATTTTAGGGAACACATTTATGAGGACTTTTATTCCCGGAAAGGGTGATTAGGGAAACTGGCCTTCTGGAACGAAAGTGCTGATCAGGTGTGGTTTAATGACGGCTCCAATTAGAAGATTGGTGACAGAGAAGCAGCTGTATACGGTCCGAATGTGCAAAGGTGTTCTTTCTTTACCTGATGTCAGATAGACTGGTAGCACTCACATCGTTAGCTTTGTGAGACCAGGAGTCACGATCTGTGATACATATCTATATGAGATTGCGGAATAGGCTAACATTACGTTGGATATCTGGTCATGCGGACGTGACATGTTTTCATACAATCTTTTTGGTATCATACAGGAACATGTCAAGGAGAAGAGTTGTCTGCGAAGCGATTTATTAAGCTACCCTGGAATATATCCCAAAAAGTTATGTTCCCTCGACAAAAACGAATACGAAGTATAATTACGGCACGATTTACCGGACATTGTAATCTCAGTGGTCAAAAATTTTTCATTGGAAGCGCTGAAACCAAACAATGCAGATTCTGTAAGCTTTTTAAGGGGCATGTTCTTTGTGATTGACCATCTCTAGTGCAGCGCAGTCAAGTTTCTCGGAAGGGCTTTTGATTCTTCCAAATTTATTCTTAGTTTATGGTGAAATGCACATTTATTACAGAAACGATGGCATATTGAAGTGTATTTGTGTACAGTAATATTTTATTTTACGACACAATCAAGTCGGCGGTAGCGAGGGAGAGAAGAAAACTAAATATTCAAAATATATGGAATCAAGTAACTTTTTTTACTGTGTCAGTTCTCTGTTGCATTTTTTTTAATGACAAGCAGGCTGGCATGCAACACACCGACAACAAACATTCTCAACAGATGCCAACCAGCTTAAGAAAAAAATCAATGAGACAAACAAAACATGTTGCTATTTTTTTATTAATATTTTTTTAACTTAAAGCACACACAGCACGTGTAGCAAGAAAACATAAGTTTGGCTTTAACCAGATGAAGTAGATGATTATGATGATGATGAGGAACCCATTTAGCTTGAAATAATAAAAATAATGATACAAGAATTATGGCTGATATTAAAATAACACAGTTAAATTTTAGTTGCATGCTGCGATAAAGGGGCAAGAGATAAAATAAACATTTTCCTTATAAAAATATCAGACGCTTCAATATAATTTAATTTTATATTCCTTTCAGGAAGAAGATTTAATTGATGTTAATGTTTAAAAATACACGTAAATAATCTATAAAACTTTATAGTAATCATCATAATTACCCGTTAAAAGGATTCCATGTTTAATCATTTAATTATTGTCATCGTACAATAAAAAAAAAATAATAAACAAATTGTACCAAATATCATGGTTTTACATTGATCATTAAGTGAAGATTTAAAACAAATAAAGTGAAACAGGTAAAGAAGGTAACAAGCAGTTAGTTGCAGTCTATACCTACGCTCACCACAATTTTTTAATCAAAATACAGAAAAAAGAAAAGTTTTATAAAAGTTTGTATTTAATTTTCTGGTGAGTAGCATATTTTTTTATTTTTAACAAAAGTAACAACTCAGGCGATTAATGCCCACTTAACACCATTTTCGTGTGTTTACCTTATTTGGGAAATGGATAGTGTAGAAAGGACAGGTCACCATCTGTCCTGTCCTTAAGTGAGAAAGCTTAATTAATTCTTTTACAACTCTGTCTGCTGTTGTGCGTTTTGCTACATCATTTTTTTCTTCATAGCAGTGTCGAACAGTGCCTTTGGTTTCACTTATTAATTATTTGACTTCGCCGACGATATTGCTACAATACCGAGGAAAGAGGGTATTATAATGTGTACATTAGCATCTACCAGTATCAATAGCTGCCGGTACTGTTCAGTACTTCGTCACTTAAACAGTCAGTGTATTGAACAAATTGTTCACAAATTTTCGGTAAATGTTTCAAAGAACAGTTTTAGCAAAAAAGCTTTTTAAAGTAAGAAATTGTGGGTTTTGAAGTGCTTATTTTACAAAATTTTTCGTAAAACATGAACATTCTTTAAAATAAGATTTTTTGTTAAAACGAAAAGAAAGTCTGAAAACGAAACAGAAAATGAAGCTAGAAATATGTATGTGTTTAGAGGCAGAAGAGACCACGGAGTCTGAGAGGGATAACGTTAACAACGCTGCAGGTCCTTCCAAGAAACGTAATATTTCGCAATACTATTCGAGATACTGGGAGCTAAATTATAAATAGCTTAAGCAAGACATGGCGCTTTGACCTTTTTGCATTGTTTGTAAACAGCTTTTAGTGAACCAAAACAATAATCTTTCTCTTGGCTTGGTTTTTAACAGAAGTCATACTCCTTTCACATTGGCAGCATACGACAGCCAAGTTTATTAAACTTAATTAAAATTGTTTAGAATACATGTATAGAAGAATATATAATGCAATTGCATATGTTATGAAATATTATAAAAATGGATTCTGTAATAAGCTTTGTTTCAATTGTTTTTTTATTTGGTTATGCTTTTTATTGGTAAGAAAAAAGTTTAAAAAAAGATGAGCGACTTTTATTTTCTCAAACGACTTTTTTGTGTGACTTTATTTTCTAAAACGACCTTTTGTGCGACTTTTCAAAAAATACCACCGGTAACCCTGATCATTAGCTTTATAGTCAACGCGCTAGCTACTTCAATAATTTTAAAATATATTAAAACTTAGAATTCAATTATCAGTACAATTTCACAGTTTTTGTTAATCTATTAAAACGAATATCATGCACTTCTTGACCTGGAAATGACCTTATTTCCAAAAATTAAACAACATTGTTGGAAACTGAGGGAATTTTCTGCTTTGTAATTAAAATACTTTCAAAAGTTCAAAACTCATTGTATCAAAATTTAGTTGAATGTATAAAAAACGAAAAAAAAACGAGTACTTACTTAATAGTAAATATTTAGGATTAATATTAAAAGCTGATTTCGATTGTATACGCATTTTTCTATGTAAATATCACTCCTTTATTGCAACGTAGTCATATCTCAAAAAACATGATTTTTGAGTTAAGAATGCGTAAATATGCGTCGTATCACTCTTCATTTTGTGTAAAAATTTATACAAATATCTTGAGGGGAGAATACTTTTTTATTTTTCCATTGATGTGTGTGTAAATTAAAAACTTTAAACTCGTTTTCTGACGAACGAATTTTTTTTAGATATGACTACGTTGCAATAAAGGAGCGATATGTATGTATGTACATATGGGTTGATATTTTGTTTGTCCAATTTGTCATTACATGAACTGTAATCATCTTTACATGAACTGTTAACTCTTTTTCTAATGAAGAAAACTTAAATAAAAAGAAAAAAAAACCGGTTGACCGGTTTTTTCTGAATTTTAAAAACCGTAATCGGGTTTTTCAAAATTTCAAATACCCGAACTATTCGAAAACTGGTTTCTAAAAAATGTCGAATAATCGATCACCCTAGTTATGTATCGACAAAAGTCACAATAAGAGATACATACATATGTACATAAGTGCAAATATTATTTATCCAACTAAGCCAATAATTGATGAGTAAATTTTGGAATGAAAATCATTGAAATCTTTAGAATCACAAATTTTTTTTACGTGCGAGAAATTCAAAACTGAAAACAAAACTTTGAAATAATTTGAAATATGCACAACGTTTGTGAAAAAACAGAGTAAAATAATTGCGTTGTAGTCATATACATACAATGTACATACATACAAATTTATTTCAAAGAATTATTTATTCAGTTTACTAGTAGGTGCATTTATAATTTAAACAGACAAACGCAATTACATGCTATTCTCACCTTTGTTGCGAAGTTAAGCTGTAGACAAAGTTTTGAATAAATCGGAAATCAATTATATTACATATTTATATGTACGTGTTTTTTTTCTTTAGAGGCATCCCAGTTAGCATTTTCAATCGTGCAAGAGTCTACTGGGAATCTCATGAAGAATGATATTGATCGTCGACGAGCGCATTTTTTATCGTAGAAGATTCCTTGCACGGAAGAAACTGTTATACGAACTGATTCTTCTGTCAGATTCTTTCATAACACAGCGAAAGACGCCTATATTAATCGTAGAGGGAATTGTTTGAGATTTTTGTAGTTAAACAAAGTTTAACATTGTTGTTTTCGTACTCTTCAAATAATCATTAGAAGATTTTTTAACGACTTGCATATTAAACATTCCAAGATTAAATGACGAGCGTGTCAGAAAATGTGTAAAAAAAATAATAATCAAGAAAAAAGTAGATTTTTTTGTTATTGTTACTCGTCAAATCATCATCAGAATATTCTTTTAGGCGTCGTGCATATATTAAACACAATCGTTAGTGTTCGACCGAACGTTCGGGTTCGGCAAAAAATGGTGTTCGGCGAAATTTTTACCGAACTTTAGCGAATACCGAACTTTTTTATGAAACTACATATTTATTATCATGCAAGGCCAATTCATAACAGGTACTTTCGATATCAAAAAATGTACCGAAAAATACGTCAGCAAACCATTTCACATCCGATCTAAATATGACCCAGGTGGAACAGTGCCTATTTAATGATGGCTAGATTACTAGAACAAAAGGAACCTTTGTGTTTGTATGTCATTAAAACAGGCAAAACAAAAATTATTTCTGCAAGAGAATGGAAAACCATTAATGAAATCATAAATTTATTGGAATGCTTTTATGAAGCCACACTAGATATCTCGGGAGATGCATCAATAGTTTCCATATTAATTCCTTTATTCAAACTGCTTATATTGAATCTAGATGAAACGAATTGAAGCAGTTATTAAAAGAACGTTTAGTTAAGAAATTCCAATTCATAGAAGAAGAAACCATTTTGAGTGTTGCTACGTTTCTAGACCCTCGGTTCAAGTCTAAATACCTTACAAATGAACAGATTGAAAAATCTAAAATGGAAATAAATAATTTTTTGCAAGACAGTGCGATAATTGGGGAAACGTGCAAGCTGGTAAAAAATATCACAAATGATAAATCAAGGAGAAATAGAAAGTCGACAATAAAAAGACCGTCTTTGTGGGAGAAACATGATACAGAACCACATGTAGAAGGCCAAGAAGAACAGGACGAAAATGTTGTTGAAAAAGAAATCAAGATGTATTTGACTGATCCTTTATATCCTCGAAATACAGACATATTTGAATATTGGAAATCCAGTCCATTTATAAATCTTAAGGCTGTGACTAGAAAGTACCTTTCAGCACCACCAACCAGCGTTGCTAGTGAGCAGTTATTTGCTTTTTGCCATTATAATATTAAAATATTAAATTTTGAGTACTAATATACTAGTATACTGTCTATATTGTACTTCCGTACTCCATATATTGAAAAACCAATTAGTAATTTTTTTTTTTATAAAATCGTTTTGCTATTTTAAAGTGCAATTTATATTTTAATTTTGCATCTTTACGAAAGTGTAAATGTCATGAATTCCTGAAATTTGATTTGGATTCGGGTTCGGCCGAACTTTGCAAACACTCGTCACACTAACACTCGTCTAACAAACATCCTATGCTAGCTGGGATAGAACTTCAACATGAACTTAAACACAGAAAAATATTTTTAAAATCCACGATATTTGCTTTAATTAATATATGTATACATATGCACGTACATATGCATATGTATTTATGCACATAATTTTATGACATTCATGAATCATATTATTTCGGGCATGTCGGAGATAAAAATGCTCGTATTTAATAAAAATACTCCCCGCAAAAAAAACGTTTTTTTGTCTTCTCTTGTTTTTAATTTAAGTAACAACCAAATGAAATTAAATTTGAGTTTATACTACCAACAATGTATGATTTCATTATTTGTTATAAAGAATATTAAGTAAATAAAATTGACATACTTTGAGTGAAAATACAAGTGACATACTCTCCATAAACGCCAAAACAAAAACCAAAACTGGGTCAACATTTGGAAGAGAGATTAATTAACCGACCCTGATGTTCGGATGGGGCAAGATATAGCACAGTACGCTTTGCAAAATAGTACGGCTCAGAAGTATTCAATTCGATTCAATCAATTGAACTAAACGAACTAGGTAAAAATTTTACGGTCTTTAGTTTAATTTTGAACTGTTAAATAAAATGAACTAAATGTTACATTGCGGCTAATTATATGAAATGAAATAAACTAATAAAATCTGTTCGTTGCTTTTCGAGTTGTTTACCCTGTGTTTTTACACGCATTTTGAGCACAACTTCCAGATTCAACGATTGGGTCCCCGAAATTAACGATTTTTCTAAAAACTATTAATATATAAAATTTCACATATTTTTGCAAACATTTATATGAAATTAAAGAAATCCATGCAGACAGATGGATAATATGTATTTCATTCTAATACCTTTAACACTTGTTGTACTATTCAGGAAACAGTTTTTTTTTGTGTTTAAAATTTTCATCTTTGAAACAGGAATAGTGATTTAAGATGTACTACATAATTCAAAGCTGCCGATTAAGCCATTAGTGCATAAAGTTTGTTTTAACAATAACTGTAATTGTTATACTAAGTAATGAATATATAATTGGGGTATTTACACGGTCGTCATAAAGTCATATGTCTTAAAATAATAACACGAAAAAATATGACTGCTGTGAACAACCCCTCATAATTTAGTGTGCTATTTTAAATTTGAGTCAGCTGATAAAAAAAACAATAATAAAACGGACAATCGTTACAATCATCCAAATTTTATATTAGAATGCCGAAAACAAGTGAAAAAAACGAAAATAATAGCTAGTTTGTGCAAAAACTACACTACTGTTTATTTATGACAAAACAAAAACACAGCATAGTATTATTATTTAAGGATTTTTTTGTTTGAAGCACAACAATGTTTTTAAGACGTCATAAAATAATAAGACATTATGACAATGTGACATGATAGGACATCGTGTGAATACCCCAAATGTAATCATAATTTTATGACTTGTTTGATATTAAACTTTAATTGAATAACTCAAATTCATTATTAATTTAATTTTTCTACCTGTTGAATATTAAAATTTAGTTTAAAACCAAAAATTTATAGCTAATTTTAATTTTTATATAAAAATTATACAGTTTACTTTCGTTCGATTAAACGGACGTTGTGCTGTAATGGTTTAATTAAAAATTTGTTTTGTGGTTCGGTGGTGATGCCGTCCGTAGACTGTTAGTCTGAGGGTTGCCGACTTTCTGACATCGAGTCAACACCAAGCAACAACAAAATTGTTGTTGTCGCTTCGATGCCACAAGCAAATTAATTCGCCTTGTCCCGAACAACTTCGTATCTTATGCAAATGAATGCCCAAACCTGTTCCAAATTCATTGAATAAATGATTTTATAACAATAACATCAAAAAAAGTAAATAATAAAATATTTGTATGTAAGTACGTCACAACAAAAACAAAGTACTCTGACAATAAGAAAGACATTTCAGGTTACATGTCATCACAGCAAAACTCACAAATATGTACATATGTAAACAACATCCACAACATATGTATGGATGAATATAATGATGATGACCATTAATAACAAAGGATTATAATGAAAAATTATAAATGACAGACCGGCCATGAAGAAAATGTCAACGGTGTATAAAAACACATTCAACAATGCATTAACAAGGAAATAAATTGAAAATAAAATAATATTGCGAAATATAAATTAAAAATAAGATTGTTTTTGTTCAGGTAGGTAAGTATGTACGAGTATATGCTAAAATATATATTTTTACAAACAAACAGTTCTAATGCTTTAAGATTGTATGCAGGAAACTTATTCAAAGTATCATCATAGCCAGAATAAACATTCCATTATGGATGGTATTTAGGCAGGCAACTCCCCAATACAAGTTATACTAGACTGGTCCAGGTACTTTTGCGCGACACAATGTACTTAAACAAGATTTTATAAACATTTTCGAAAGCTAATTTACATTTAAACAAACCAAGTACAGTCAAATTACCTCAAATAAAATGTATTTTAAAACTTTCAATGAAAAATTGTTTAAATTTGATATATCCCTGCAGGGATTTTGCGACAAATGCGACAAAACCTCTCGTCCCACGCTTAAATTCTAGTAACAAAAAAAAAATTAAGTATGGTATAAAAAATAAATGGTTTATTGACATTTGCTTGATTGTTTCGCAAAAGGTCATAAACATTTTTTTATTATCGCTAAAAACGTTAATGCATATTAGCGTTCATCATACACTAAATAGGAAAAAAGATTTGAATTACTTTCATTTCGATTTGTTTATTTAAATAAAAAATAAAATATATAAACAAAACGTGGTCATTCACCTATTTAAAAAATTAAACATCTACATATACAGAAATACTTTAGAGAATATTTAAATTATAATTGTTGCTGCTTGTCTCAGGGTAAAAAATCGTTAACCTTTTTTCGGTAATTTTGTCTTTATAAAGAGAGCAAAATACGAAATTTTTCTAATGAATAAAGCAATAAAAAGTATATAATTAATTTATTGAGTAATATTAAAATAATAATTTAATTTGTTTCTTAATTAAACAATATCGTGTTAGTTAAACGAGAAATACGAAGTATGTATGTATGCATGTATGTATTAAGAACCAAAATTACCCTCACACAGATGGATAGAACAGCGTATGCTTGCTTGTTTTACTTCTAAGTTCAAGGTTGGATTTGATTTTGTTTTGTAATTCGAACAAAAATATACAAAATTTTCAAATGTGTGACTTAATTCATATACATACAAACATATATTTATGGTGTAGTAATTTTATATTAGTATTAAATATTTAGTTTTCTCAAAAACCCCCAAAAAAAATTGTGAATATAATAAAAACGAAAGAAATGTAAAGCGACTTTACTTAAATTCGAGAGCTTTGTTCTAAAAAATACATTTGAGGAAGGGAATTGCCATGTGACAGGCTCTTAAGTAATAAATGTCAGTTGGTGTTCAACCGCATTATAGCAAAGGGTCCTGTCATTTTAACACGACGATGGACTAGAAGGAAATCAATTGACACTGTTTAGACTCTCTGCAGCGATTAGAACTCAATGTTGACATATCCATTAGAACTGTAAGGCGTCAATAAGTAGAAAATTCTTTTAGTCGGGGGCCATTCGATGAAATTTTCATATAAATTCAAAAAATTTTGTATTGGATTTCGATCGATATCGAATGCCGTAATTTGTCCCCAGATCTTCAAGAATAGTCACAATGCCAAAAAAGATTATGCTAGGATTCGGAGACCTATAAAGATTCATTGTGAAGCCGTTCAAGAAACTAAAAGAGAGGAGAATAAAGAAGAGAGTTGAAAAAGACAAAGATGAGAAACGAAAAAAGAAATGCACGAAAGAGAGAAACTATTCATAATCCAAAACCAACACACAAAGAAGCAACCTGCCATTTAGCCAACTTATTCTCATGATGAAGCTGTTGATATACCTAGCCTAGTCATCTAATCCTGGTGCTGGGATCTCGGTAATGAGCGTAATGTTTTCCTCATCATCGCATGGCCTGTATAGGTACCGTTCTCCCATTTGCTGGTTCTCGCTGTAATCGAGCAGGGAACAGTCAAAACTTTTATAAAAGCTTTACTACATTCATTCATAACTGCACATGACTCAAATACACCCCAAACTGTAGGACTTGGTATTAATATATACGGGAACGCTATTAAAATGTAAGCTTTCATGGGATTTAGAAAGATATTAGGACCGTGAAGTTCAAAACGCACCAAGTAAATTTTTTTTGCATACGCGATGCTCTTTGACTCAATGCGAGTAATTAAAGGTTAAGACCTTTCTATTCATCCCTAACAGCTGCTTGGATCTTGTCGTGTAAAGTCCAGATACCAGATTCTTAGAGATCTTGTAATTTTCTATATTCTCCCAAGAACGATTCGTCTACCAATCGCCCCATAGTAGTGACCGATGTATGGCTCCTCTCGCTCATCTTGCGACGAACCTAACTGACATACCCATAGAAAAGTGCCTAACAACCGATGTGTAAATCTAATTTACCACTTTCGACTGCCTCTAGAGTTTCTGCATGCTAAGCCTTATCTGCGACTTTCTTTTCCACAATATATTGATATTTTATCAAAGAATAATAAAATTATAAAATATTTTAAACGATTTATTTACTCGACATTTCGTGAATTATAACCAGGGTTGCGAACTTTTGAATTTCAAAATGCGCTAAAATAGAGAAATCGCGTATTTTGCAAAGATAAGCACTAAATAAAAAAATATATGTATACTTCTTTTGTTTTATTTTACTGAATTTATATGAGAAAGGCACCACTTTAAGACATTTAAGGAAAACATATGTACATATTTAGTTTATAAAGTGGACATAAACTGAAAGCTTTGTATATAAAATATTCATTCTAGCAATAAAACTTGTCTTTTTTAGAACAAAAAATCGTTACATATTTTTATTTTTTTGCAAAATATAAGAACTGTGCTTTAATAATGTAAAAATGTTTTATTGAAAAATATTCCTTGATTGCATTCATGGCCACATTTGCAAATATTTCGTCTTTTTTTGTTGCAAATTTTCATTTTAAATCGGGACTTGGTGCCACGGAAAATATAAAAACGCACTAGACTATTGGAGTGCGTGGTTCATTATAGCTGAAACGGACAAGTTACAAAAAGGTCCTATGTAATGCAGTCATGGACTATGTCACAGGGATGCAAAAGTTGGTACAATTGTACTTTTTTTAGCACTATTTGAAAGTAAAAAGTACAATAGCACCCCCATGCCTAATTTAGCACTATTTCATAATTTTATTTCATTACACGAAAGTATTTTAAATCATTATCCTATTTTTTATTATTTTTTATTTTTAATTCTCTTTTGTTCTTGCCTGAAGCTTTTACATATTGGAAATTAATAGACAGACAGAAATTTTTTCATATTCGTTTTTCGTCTATTTTTGCAGTTTGTTTACTTATTATTACATACTTATTTTATTCTGTGGTTTACTTAAATTACCAAAACCATATAAAACAATTTTTTATAAAAATGAAATTTGATTAAAAAAGGAAAACATTGTTTATTGCATAAAATTGGCATTACATGACTCTCCCGAAGAAGACGTCTTGGGCTTGAGAAATATGATATAAAGCAACAAGGTGAAATTTGCGAAAACAACAAAAGAGAAACCAAAAAATGTCCGGTACAAAGGGTCGTGTACTACACACTCTGTATCTTCGCCCTTTCTTCTACAAACTTCGTCTGTCTGTCTTTCAATTGCCGATATGTGAAAGGGGACTTATACAGATGGTGGCGATTTTACAACTGGTACAAAATTAAAATGACAACTGACATCTCAACTCCTAGGTTGACATACAAAAATTTCGACATACCAGCCTCTAATTTGTGGAAAAAAGTAGAACACCTGTTTAAATACGCCTTGTTTTGGACGAAGGTATCAGATATGAAAAACGAACTAAACGAACCAATGGTTACTGATATTCCTAGAATTGCTAGAGGAATATTATCTATCCTATATTCTTCTGCAAATGTGGAAAGATTTATTTTCGTTTCAAAATATAATAAAAACAAAAGAGAGGATCAGGTTGTTTGTTTGGACTGTCTCTAATATAATCCAAACAAAGGATTTGCTGAAGTCATCTAATTCGTGCTGCTACAATTTAGATAGTCTTTTGTGTACCTTTTGGAATTAAGTATTAAATTTAATTGTTGACTTTGTATACATAATATATAAGTACTTAGTACAAATGAATTCCAATGATATATGTACAAATGAATTTTTATGTCCGTTTTTAGTTAATTGCTAATAAAAAATAAAAAGTACAATCAGACTGAAAAAAGTACACTTTTACTTAAAACTTAGTACAATGTTAAAATTTCATTTTGCATCCCTGCTATGTAATTTTCACAAGAGCTTATTGCTATACGACAATTGTTCGTGCTTTCACGATAGTACTCGTGGCGAACAAACTAGTTGTGAGTGGTCTATGTATTAATAAAAAGGGTTAGTTTTTGGTTTAGTCCTATTTAGTGCAAGCCCTAGGACATCGAAACGTTAAAAAGACCATATTTTATATGAATTTGGACTAGTTTTGGACACTCGCTGATCATTTGCGGACTAGTCCAAACACGTGTGTGTGGACTAACCGGGTTTTTTTGCAAGGAAAAAGTCGGACAATTTTGTTTTAATTCAAGATTTTTTAGAGAATTATACATACGAGTACATACAAATATTTTTGTCAAATAAAAAAATAATGGACGATGAAAAGCTTCTGAAACTTTGTTTGATACATTTTGCACACATTTATAAAATGAATTCCTACAATTAATTACCTGATCCACATCCGAAAGTTCAGTCAGAATCATACAATATATGAATTTTTCAATTATTAACTGTCACTTTTTTTGTTTATTCAAACAAAAGAACTTTTACGAAAACTTTTTGAACACAATTTCAATGTACTATTTCTTTTAATTATCTTTTGGTTATAAACAGCTGATTCTCTTTACAGAACATGTAATTAAAAAATATTTTCTACAAAAAAGAACGGCCAGAATGGCATCAAAAAGTAATAGCTAATGAGGCATTTTTTTATAAATTAATGTTTTTACTTTTACGGAATAAGTAAAATATTATTTTTCATTAAAAGTACATTGAAATTGATTAATGCAGGGTATTAGCTTATTCTTATGCGCATTTCACTATTCTTAATGCAGAGCATCAGGGTACTTTTACACAAAAATTTTTGGAAAACTAAAGATATAAGTAATAATCTTTCATTTCAATTTTAAAGTGCAAACAAGACTCAATAATCAAACATACATATATATATATATATATATATACATATATATATATATATATATATATAAGTATATAAGTATATATATATATATATATATTACTTATGATAATTTAAAAGAAATGTAAAAATAACAACAGCCAAATATTAATTGGGTTCAAGTACTCAAAAGTTTTTAAAATTTTTTACCGAATTTTACGAAATTGCGTTCGTTTACTCAAGTTACAGTAAATGAGAACACAAATTGAGAGCGTAAAGTGACAGTTCATGGCTGAGAATTTAATAACTTACTGCAGAAATTTCTTGTAGTAAAATTTAGTAAAACCAAAAAACATATGATTCAAAAGGTAAACAAACAATAGTAAGAAAACAAAAAGTATACAATTTGTGAAAAAAGGAAAGTCTGAAATACACTAATATAAAATAATAGGCACACAATTATTTTTAAACTATTCATTCGTTAAACATGATGTATATGCCTTTTCAAACGAAATAAATGTTGTAAAAACCATTTACAGCCATTTTCGTTATTTTGTTCTTTCGTTGGAGCTGTGAAAATGCTAAGTATATGGTTACTTAGTACTACACTTGCTGCTAAGGTAGTCAATAGCAAAAACAAATAATCACAAACTTTTGAATAAATTTAATCAGAAACAACTTAGGAAAATCAAATAAAATTAAAATAAACACATTGAAACGATTATAGAAAATAATAGTTTATATTTTCTTAAAATATTCGTGTTATAATAAATATTGAATCGAGTACCAACAAGAAAAAGAGTTGAGTAGTCCAGTGTAATTATATTTCAGCACTACATTGATTTCCAAGCAGCTGTTTGTGTAATCTTACTAATTTTTGCAATTTTTCCGTTCGAGTACTTTTTGGGCAACAGCTTTATTTGAGAGTAAATTTTTTAGTTTATTCAGTAATTACTCATTTACTGCATTTTAC
Organism: Gymnocheta viridis; assembly: GCA_956483585.1. NCBI lineage: Eukaryota > Metazoa > Arthropoda > Insecta > Diptera > Tachinidae > Gymnocheta > Gymnocheta viridis. The sequence goes on from OY101440.1 coordinate 121,450,354, forward strand.
TGTAAAAGTACTCGAACACAGCTATTGTTAAAAATTATATATCAAAGTTGTTAACTATAGATTTTTGAATTTGCTTTTTTATTTACATATGTATATGTATCATTAGCGTATACAAATTTATGTATACCTACTATGACAAAAATTTAATTTAGCACATGCCGACGATAATGTACATAAACATTTGTATGAGTTAGTCAAGATAATAATGGAGTTTTATTTCTTAGCAACTAGACGACTCGCAAAATTTAAAAAAAAGTAAACAGACTTATTTGCTATTTAGAGCAATAAGACTTCGTTTACTGCTTAAGAGATTTCATATTATAATGATAGACGGCATTTAGACGCTGAGTTTTCAGTTCAGTCTTGAATTTTTAACTTGTATTTGAACCGGGTAGGAAAAATGTCTAGATTTATGTGTTTTTCATGTTTGGTTTTGATGTTTTTTGTACTCCAAATTAGTTTTTTGTATTTGTAATAGAATTTGTGTTATGAATAAGAAAATTTTTTTAGAGACATTAATGAAAAGCTCATCGTACATGATGCAGTAGCGACTTCAAAAGTGAAATTAAAAAATGTCATGTATAAAAACTCGGCGCCTAAATTCTGTTATAGAGTTGGGTTTTCAAACGGGTTTTTAGCTGTCAATTTTTAAAATGTAGAACAGACTGGCTTTAAAATTTTCCAAGATTAAAGGCTGGTACGAAGTTATTATGGAAATTCAGATTACCATAAGAACTGTGTTAAAAATACGAGGATATTCAGGTTAGGTAAATTTCCGTTTGTCAGCATGGCGTTCCGAAAGAAAGAGTACATGGAATTTTTGACATTTATTGACTATTACAGAGATGTTAAAACAATAACTAGAGAAAGTACTAATTCATCGGTATAGTTTACTCAAAAATTTCATTTTCTAATTACAAATTTAAGAAAAGCTTTAAGTTACATGAAATAGCTCTTTACTTAAATACATTCGTTACATAGTATGACAGTTGCTGACAACTGACTTAAATTATTCCCTTTCTGATGACATTTTTACTTGTTTGGACATAACACAGCAAAGAAGTTTATATAAGATTTGTATTTACATTTTTAACTGTAACAATTAGAACTGTTTGTACAGAAGTGTTTTATTTTCTCAAAAAACTTGGGCCTTTTTTTTGCAAATTTTTAATGTGTTTTGTTTTTGTATTTTCAGTTTTTCTCATATAAAATTTATCAACGCTAAACGTTGGTTTTTTAACTGTAAAAAAATATTATTACCTCAAAAATGAATTTCATTTAATTTATTTATTCAACCGATTGCATGTGGCCACTGGCCACATGATGAATATTATAAAGTACGAAGTTCACTAATGCTTAAATAACTGTTTTATCCTCTGTTTGTTATATTTGACATGGATGCTTATAATATACTTTTAAATAAATTACATATTAATTCTTGTTTCTAAAGATTTCTAGAAAGTTATATCTTATTGTCAACATTGAATAACTATTTTGAGGCTCCTAGGAAGAATATTGCAGTGTAATTTTCCGAACCAAGAATGAAATTTCGAAAATGTTATCAATTATAGGTATCATTATTACTGGATTACGTGTAGATCTAGAATAACGAAAAATTACATGACAATGCCCAACCAGAAACAATTGAAACGAGAAACTGTTTATCGCCAATGAAAACTAAGTCGATATCATCAGCGTAGTCTGCCATTGCAAGGTGCTAACATAATCAATAAAATCATTCATATGTAAAAGAAATAACTAGGGCCCCAGAACAGAGAAAATCACTGTTTATATAGTTAAAATACATCTTACTTTTTCTATTGATATTTTTTCCTTCTGTACATATTTTTTGTAAGTGAAGACAACGATAGCTATTTTATAATTAATGGTTTTAGCATTATGGAAATGCATAAGAAACCCCTAGCTGATCAGGTTTATTATGAGAGTTGTTCAGGTCGTTAGGATGGTGCTTGCCCTTTCTGACTCGCCACTTGAGAACGAAAAATAAAGCCCATTAAATTTTCCTGTTTGTGCATTTTAATTTCCGTAAGTGAGCAAATGTATCCAAAATATGACTTTTATAAAAACGTTTTCTGCATATTAAATTATTTTTTTTCAATGTACTTACATTTTAAGCCAATTGATTCTAAAAAGAGAAAAAAATTATTAAAAAAATCTTTTCATTTATATATGTATGTACATATGTACAAATAAGAAATTTAAAAATTTACCGCTTAAAGATATAAGCGCAGACAATCTACAATCTGAAAACTGCTCCAACGTCTTTACAAAATAAACATAAAAAAATAAACTGAAAAGGAAATTTTATAATTAACACTTTTTTTGAAAATGCATGCAAAAGTGTACATGCACATATATACATCCATACATGCATAAATATTTAATAAAATTATAAAAAAATAAATTGTTCACTTGAAAAGTGCATGTTAATAAATTTAAAATTCATCAAAATAATTTCCAATTAGATACAAACTCCAAGAGCAACACACTGACAAAACAATAACACATCAATTTGTTGCCCATGAAGAAATTAAGTGCATTTATTTGGCATTCGCCCTCGCAAATTACTTTTTTGGTTTTTGCACTTGATATTCTTTGCCTTAAAATATAGGGTAGGGTAAAAACTCACTTGAATTTTTATTGTAATTTAATATAAAATCGTTATGATTAACTATAATATTGTAATAATTTATTAACAGAATTTGTTTAAACAAACACGAATTATTTAAATATTTTTTTTGTTTTTGTGACACAACGAACCAAGTTCACCACTTGAAATTATTTTGTTGTTAGTGATGGAATAACTTTCGCTAGTGCTGACAAAATACTGTTGTCGAAAGTATTAAAAAATGGGCAAGTCAAGTTTTACACGAGAACTTTTTAGACAGACTTTTGTGTTGAAGCAAAATTATTTTGTTGTAGGAAAAACGCTGTTACACATGGGGCACTTACGCGTAAAATTAATGGCATGTTCAGTATCGGATGGCCGCTTCGGTGTTTTCTTAAGGTTATGATTCACTATCCTACATTGTCGTACGGTATGGTAGTGTGGACTAAAAATGTAACTGTGTGACAGATTTTATTGGCAAGTCGTGCGATTTGGTAAATTTCATAAAAATTTTCATAAAATGATAATTTTCATGCGATGAGAGTAGAATTTATTGCTAACCAGCACTAAGGATGGTAATATTTTAACTTTGGCTATATTCGTTAACATTTTGTGTTCACTTTTTCTGTTTTTAATAGAACTCAAGCAAAGAATTTTTTTATAATCATAGATTGCATGTGTATGCATCATTTTTGTTTAATAGTGTGGCACCTAAAACGCCATTTCGAAGCGATTTTTAGAGTCGATCAGACCTATGTAAAATTTTCCTGTGAATGAATCGTACAATCGTGTAGGATAGAGAATCACGGCCCTTAGTAGTGACGGGATTCCGAAAAAGCTGTCAGGTCCATCCACATTATCATACGCGTGCAAGCGTGGTTGACTTGATAGTGTTAGGTTTTTGTTTAGCAGTGAACCAAATTAAAGGTTTTGTGTTTATTCAGGACCGACGATTTCATAATTGAGATTGAGTTGGCACGCTTCGTAAGTCAGCAAAGCTGTAATCATAAAAACTTCAATAATACTTTTGACGGTATCGTATTTCTGACTAGGTTTGCTCTGCAAAAGGTGCCAAACTAAAATGCACAACGATAGCATGCATTGTAGTCCTTTTTGGGGGCCTTTCCAGCTGACCTCTTAGTGAGCATAAATCTACTAGTGGAGGAAGATTATCTGACAAAAATATAACATCACCGTCTTCATCATTAGCACAGTGATTGTTGACGCGAATTGATAAAAAAATTTGTCAAATCCGTATTTTTATATTTATTGTTTATTCAGATTAAGTTTTACAGTTATAGTTATGTATATATTAAATATAAATAGCAGCGACTCCGCACTTTTAGATATTTTAATAATTAACAATTTTATTTTCATTTTGCAGGTGGTGTTGAACAAGCCAAGGTAGCTGTTGTTATCGGAATTTATTTCATTTGTTTTCTGGTGGTTCATGATAACTCTACGTCTACACCTAACATGAAATGCAGTTAAAACATGAAGTTAAGACTTTCTGTTGAAATACCTATTTCTCTATGGTGGTGTACACGTAGTGATGTTAAAGTTATAACTTTTCATTATTTTCAGTTCGTTGTCGCGTCAATTAGCTACAGTGAGTTTTTTAAAGCTTGTCGAAAATAATTTGTTTTGAACTTAAGTGATTATTTTATATGTTATTTTTTAATATTAAAACATTCCCGCTTATATTTTTCACAAAAAGCCAAGTGTGCAGATAAATTAAATAAAAATGACTAAAAACAGCGGGCTGTCAAACTTAGATGTCAATTTAAGTTATAAAAGAGCTCTCAAGAGAAATGTTTTAACAACCATGTTAAAACTTTAACATGAGCGGTCTACACTCAACATTAACTTGAAGTTAATGTTAAAGTTAGTCATTTTATGTTAGGTGTAACCCGCATGTAAAAGTTGCTAAAAATATTTTTTTTGTTTTTGAAATTTATTGTCAACCAAACCTCGTATGTCGTAAGATCAGTACTTGTCGAAATGCTCGACTACACATTATTGATATGGTTATTTGACCGTCTCCACCGCTCTTATCACTAAATAATCGGCCTTAGAAATTATCGAAAATATATCGTTTGTAGTGTAGCTACGACCACTGCAGAGTGTCAATATTAAATCAGTCACTTATAAAATTGTTAGTAAATTATTTTGCTTTGCGCGTAGATGCTGTTTATTGTTAAAATAACTGAACTTATTCTAAAAGAACGGTTAAAAAATGGCTTCATGTTATGATGATGCGGCACCATCACAAAAAAATGTATAAAATTATAAATTTACACGTTTTGTTTATATGTACATGTGTAAACTTTTTCTATAAATTTGTTTTAGGATACTGAAGAATCTGTGGAAGATATGCTGGCTAATGTTGATCAGTTTATTGATAGTGTTTATCGCGACCTAAGCATAAGTCCACCACGACGGTCTTCATCCGCAAGTAATGCATTACGCCCAAGGAGATCACTGGATGATGCGTCAAGTGGTTCATCATCAGCTCATTCCCCGACTGTTTTACTTTCTGGTGCAACAATATTTAACGCAACAAGTACTCCAATGGATTCTCCAGGCGCGCGGCGTAATATGGATGCGCAGATTGAAAGAAGTAAGAGTTTTTCTACAAAGATGCTTATGTATTACATTTTGTCGTCATGTGCGTATGTATGTACTAATGTTTTACTAGTGTAAACTAATAACATAGTAAAACCTGACGAAAATATTGGCAAAAACAAAAATTTGGAAATGTTTACTTTTTGTTATACTGTTAATCGTTTTTGGTTAACTAATTTACAAGTTAAGATAAGATACAATTTACTTTAAACACGGCAGATATTTTATATACCTATATAGGCAAAACACTTTTATTTGTTCCCGAATTAAACTTAAATTTTTATTTCGCTTAATACTTATTGCAGTCGATCGGATTTGTGATAATGTTGATCAGAATTTGCGTTCAATTGGCCTATTTATAAATAATTCTTCACTTAATAACATTTCCGAACATCTATCCAGTACGGGTAAGTCAATAATATTAAAAATTGTATTTATACTTTTCTAAATGATTACTTTATAATTATTTGTTTTAAAATCTCGTAACAGATTTGACAAGTTCACCATCTTCAATAATTTCAACAGTCATTTCGAACCGAAATCCAAACGAAAATGATCACAGACGTAGACCGTTTCCAATAGTATGTGTTGGCGAAGAAGTTGTGGACTTATCAAATTCACAAACTCAAACGACAGAAATTTTAGAACAACCAATTCGCGTTAACAATCACTGTGATAATGAAGACGATGATGTTATATTGGTGTCAGATAACCTTCCGCCACTAGTAGATTTATGTACACCAAGAGGTCACCTGGAAACACCACAAGAAAGGCGTACAATACAATTACGTCGACGACGCTTGCATGGATATGATAATGTGGATGAAACTGACAGCTGTTGCGGAAACCGGTTACAACCAAGAAAACGCCGAACCGGGCCCTCCGATACTGAAAACACATCTTCAACATTAAATGCTGCAGATCGGCCGCTTTGTATGTGTCCAGTTTGCATGGAGTCTTGTCTGCAACGTCAACCCACGTCAACTTTATGTGGTCATATCTATTGCAAAGGGTGTATTGAACATGCCATTAATTTGACGCATAAGTGTCCCATGTGTAACATGCGTTTGAACAAAAAACAAATATTTCGTATTTACCTTTAAATCGGTTTTTATAAAATGAAAAATGAGTTCTTTTCCACGGTCAAGGTTTACTTTGCAAAGTCATGTGTTTGACGGCTGATAAGGCAAAGAAGAAAGGGGTGAGTAAACACTTTGCTGTACTTGCAAAGCTGCTTCTACTTCGTTCGTCGTTTACTCATACCGGTATTTGGTTGCGTGTGTGTGTTTGGTTTGCATGTTCATCCAATAAACGAACAAAATTTTTCAAAGTAAACTTTGCGTGTGCAGAAGCGAAACAAATTTAAAAAAAAAATTGAAAAGACTGTCAAAGTAAAATCTGATCGTGGAAAAGGGCTCAATATTATCAGATTGTGCCACAAAATGTGTACGCTTTATTTTTTTCTTGTTTGTCGCTGCATATTATAAAATATAATACAAAAATAGTAGGTCCAAATATCTTTTCCACACAGTAATAACGTTCTGGTTTTTAAGGAAATAATGAAAAATCGTGCTACCAAACTTTTTATTTAGTGATCAATTATGAATGGCAACTGAACCTCAGTTGGTATACCAGTTGCTGAAAACGATATCAATTTAAGCTGCTATTTAGTGCTCCTGATGATCACGAATTTTCACTTCCCAGATGGCAACTCAACTGGAGTTCGGTTAATATCCATAACCGGCCTATTAAAGATACAACTTTGTTTTCAAAATAGTACTATGCTATACTTTGCAGCTACAGCGGTCGGGCTTCATTAGTTTGTCTTGGCGCGTAAATTAAATGACATTGGAAAGTTTTCAATATCTTTATTCACAAACGATTAATAAAGTTAATGTGTGCATTAAACCTGGTTTTCCCATATAAAAATCCAACATTAAACCTACTATGACTTTATTAATCGTTTGTGAATAAGGCCATAAATATATTAATAATTATTCTTAAAATATTTATTGTCCTATTTTATGTTATTTTTTTCAATGGAATAATTAATTCCTTCTACCTTCTACTTTTGCTTTATGGTATCAAATAAAATCGAATTAATATTACAAGGCAGCAGCGGCGAATTAAGTTCGTCTTGTGGTATGATAAATGTTAAACTCCATATAAAAAGTATTTATTAAATTTTTTATCCTTATATGTGGAGTTTGACTGACACCCATCGTACCAAAAATGTTAAAATTTATTGTATTGTATTGTATTTGTTGCCGCCGCGTTGCGACCTTCTGAAATTAATTCGGCGTGGTGTAAATATGTATTTTATATGCCTAAGAAAGCAAATAAACTAATTTTAATGTTTTACTTTTTTGTTTAAAAGTGTTTAACATTTTTTGTATCATTTCCACTTTTCTATTTGAAAATTGAACTAAAGAAGGACTTATTTTTTGTTGTTTTAGTGATTGATACCTTTATATGCATTTTATTTCAAACTTTTTATCCATTAGACTTTACTTGCTTGTTACTTTTTCAAGACTACTACTTATTTATTAATTTTCAACCTTCAATCCGTTAATCATATTTAACTTATTTTATCACGGTGTGTATCTATGACGCTTAGTGAACACTTAAGTCTTAAGAAATACCTAGAATATATACTCAATAAATAGTAGTTGAAGTAAAAAACGCACGTGTTTTATTTTTTCTTATTAAATTGTATTACAAAATGTCGTAAGGTGTGAAACCATAAAAAAAGAATACATTTAATGTAAAAGAAACATTATACAGTGCTTCTAAAATAAACAAATATAAATTCAAAAAACTTCACCAACAGCAAAAACAGTTTAAACAAAACCAAAAATACGCGCCAAAGAGACTACAGTTTCAGGATATTTATTTAAATTGAATGACTATTACTTTGTATGATATCCATTTGCTTTTAGAACTGCATCTAACCACCTGAGCATCCATTTCAACAATTTAGATGTTACTTATTTATTTACATTGCTGTTATGGAATGAATACATACAAGTTTTGTATCGAATAGATGACGACATCGATAAAAATTGATGTTAATACTAAATTGATGATGATGACGACGACGCTAAATGGAATAAGGGTGATTACTTTTTCAACAGTCATTCCGTTAATCATATTCCCCGAGTTTAGCTATTAAATATGTATGTAACTAATTTACGCTTCTTGGTAGTAGAGCTTACAAATTAAATCTGACACTGCAGCTCTAGTTGAGCTCTCAGATAAACATTTAAATACTGCAAAGGAATGTTGATTATTTTTCTTATGTGTAATAATAAAGGGGTCGGTGATGGTTTGCAACCAAACCTCAGTTGGGTTGCTAATTATTAAAAACAATATTACCGATGTCAACTGGAATTAGAGTTGTAAATTTCGGCTGCTATTTAATGTTTTTCTGGCAACTGAAAATTTTAGTTGCCGATAGGTAACGCAACTGAAGTTGGCTTGCTATCCATAGTCGACAAAAATATATTACATTTTGTTTTACAAATTAATATTGTTCTTCAAGACGAGTATATTTTTCAAGTTGCACATATTGAAACAAAAGCAAAACATCATTTATCCTTTGTAGGCCTCGATAATTTAATTGCTTGTATTTGAAATAGGAGAAAATATATCCATTATTTTGGAATTTTCAAAGGAAAAACGCAAGAGGAAAACTTAATTTTTATTTATTTTTTAAAGAAATAATTGTTTTTTTATTTTTACGATTTTCTGATTTTTATTTCTTTTTAAAACTGGACTGATAATGTGTACATATATCAAAAGAAACCTGCCACGGATAATAAAATTTATTCCATCAAGCAAATGAACGCGAGCAGAATTTTCGTATGGTTGTACTTTTAATATTTTAGAATTCTGAAATAACTTTGACTTATACCCCACCACTTAGAACAACATTCCTAAGTTTATTTAAAAGATATAACAACATTAATGTTTCCAATTTCTAATCATCGTAAAAATAGTTTTGCTTTGGTTGAGGAAGTTAAAAATGTAGTTATAAAAAATGCTTCCAATTAATTTGTCTTTTATAATTCATGAGTGTGCACTGGAGGGTTAAATCATAATAAATTTCTGTTAGCAATTACCTTTTGTGTATATCTCAATTTTCATTTTGTAATTTATTCTATCTTTAAAATTTTTAATCGAAAAATTAATGTCGTCCAAAATTGAATACCCCAAGCCATTGCCTAAACTTATAAGCCAAAACTATCCAATTGAAAGTGGTTTCTTTCCTACTGAAATTGTGGCTTTACAAAATGGTTGGCGTTTGACAAAACGATGCTTAAATTATCATTCGCAAAAGATGTTTACGCAGTAAGTATAAACAATTCTAAGCCTTTTAGCTACACCAAGGCACATCCAAAGTAAATTTATTCAAGTGCATCTCTGGATATCGAATTGATTTCAAAATATGGACGACTTAAAAAAATTTAATTTCACTCACTGTATAAAAAAACATTATTTTCCATGACAACGAATGGACCTGAAATTTCATATCTAATTTCAATCTTTCCAAAATAGTATACAAACAAATTTTTACTCAAGGTTGTCACAGATCAAATGTAGTCGAAATTGGATTTAAAAAAACGACAAACTAATAATTTTTTTGTGTGTTGAATTTCAGTGTCATCGGTTTTATGCTCAATCTAGATTTACTATCTGTTTTGAACATAAAACCGATAGCAATGACATTCATCACACACAAAAAAATATTAGTTTGTCATTTTTTTCAAATCCAATTCCGACTACACTGGATCTGTGACAACCTTGAGTATATTTTTGTCGTCTTTTCAAATCCAATTCCGACTACATTAGATTCTGTGACAACCATGACTAAAATATAAGAAAATTGAGTGAATAAAAATACGGCTTTCGATCTTCAATAATACTAAAGTAATGATATGAACACCTAAACCGTTTTCATTTCTTGTATAACATTAAGAGATCTGAGGTAAGGTAGGATTTGGTATAAAAGGCCTCACCAGCACGTTAAAAATGCTTGCTGTCAAGTTCGTGTACGTGTGCTTGTTGGATTGATGTTACCACGCTTGATGACTCACCAAGCATACATTTTTACTTTGATTTTGTGCTGTTCGTTTGGTTAAAAAATATAACAATGTCTCTAAGTTAAGAAATGTTTATAACAAAAATGTTATTCAATAACTTATAACACTTCTTTTTTTTCATCAGTCATTTCTTTGTTTTTCTTTTTGTGTGAGTATTTTTCTGGTTTTCTTTTAATTCCGATGTTTTTGACAACTGTTCACAATGAAAATTTGTTCGTGCTTGATGGGTGAACATTATACACGTACATACATACATATATAACAAAAATGGCAAAAATCAAAATTTTTTGATTTTCCATCAAACATCGTTGGTGTCACAAATTTTTACTCATACTATAACCAGGCTTAGCAAGCATTTTCAACGTGTCTGAGGCCCTATAATTATTATTAAAATAATTTTTTATGTATATAAAATTAGTCTAATATTCCATTCAAAGATTTTTGGTTGATTGGTATGGTATGGGTTTTTCCCATATGGGTATTTCCATAGAAATATAATTTTTTTTTGTAACGTACGTTAACCTGTTTAATAAGGTGAAAACCACAGAAACATTAAAATTTTTTTACTTCTCATGTATGCTTGTGCAGAACGTAAGTAAAATTTAGAAAAAGGGAAAGAAAAAATTTTGAAAAATTTTTAAATATGTAACAGCAAATTAATATGGAAATGCCCATGAACCATAAAAAACTAATGATGTCATATCTTGAGAACCAGACGAACTAGGGGCCCAAATTTTACCACTACCACATCGCCACAAAAGGCTACAGTCACAGAAAATTTTATTAAAATCGGATATGGAAAAGTTTAATCGGTTTTTGTTTTAATATAGAATAGCTCAACAATAATGTATGGCGTTTTCTTTTCTAGAAAAATGTGGAAAATTTTTTGCAGTATAATGATCATGGACGAATCATGATAGAATAATACAGGTAGTCTCGAAGCTACAACAACACTGCTTTTTATTGTTTTTAGGTTCGAAGTTGTCAAAAAGCATAAAAGAAAAATGGCAAAAAATTGTACATTCACATGTGTGTTTGTTTGGTTGCATTTTCTGTTCTATATAGAATTTTGTTTCTTTTCCTTTTCTTATTTGCATTTGAAACAAATGTTCAAGTGTGCTTTTTTAGTAACGTGGGTGACAGATGCGAACCCAAAAAAAAGTCGGTTAACGTTTCAACACTACCTGTATTATTATTCTACCATGATAATGATATTTTGAAATAGTGAGTTTATTAGAAATTATTGTGTCATCACTTAGGAGGCAAAATTGTTGACTTCAGAAAACTTTGTGTTGCAATTTTTTAGATTAAAAGTAAAAGAAATGCTACATTTTTTTAGAAAAGAAAACGCCAATAGTCCTGTGAACTTCACATGCATATGTATACATTTGAAAATTTATAACAAAAATCAATAATTTTTTTCAGTGAGTCCGATACAAACTTTCTAGATGTGTCGACCGTTTGGATTTTAAATTTCCTATGTATTTCAATTGATTTTAGCTTTATTAATTTCTTACAGCTTTTTTAGTGAAAACTATTTACTATTAGAGAAATTTCGAGATGAAGAGACGAACAAATTAAATTTTAGCAGCTTACATCAATATACTCATCAAATTATGAACGTTTATGGGCGTCTTATTGAAAGTGGTCTCAATGATGTGACGTTTATCAATATAATATTGAGCGATTTAGGAAATAGACATCGATTGTATGGAATTACATATTTTGATGTTAAGGTGAGAATAATTAAAAATATTTGTGATTACAAAAGAAATATTATTTACTTTTGAGCTTAAATAAAAATCTGTGCTTGTCAAATTTGTTTATGGCTCAAACTTTAAGTACACACAAAGAAAACAAAACTTTGTTGTCACAAAAGTTATGACTGTGGTAAGCACAATACGACCCTCTGTACCGGACATTTTCTTTTTTCTCTTCTGTTATTTTTAGCAATTTTAAAATTTTTGCTTTATATAATATTTCTCAAGCTCAAGTCGTCTTCGTGGGGAGAGTCTTATAATGCCAATTTTGTGCAATACACTTGTTTTTTAATTTTTTTTAATCAAAATTCATTTTTATAAAAAATTGTTTTGTATGTTTTTGGTAATTTAAGTAAATCACAGAATAAAATAAATATGTATGTATGTGGTAGGTAATAAGTAAACAAATTGCGAAAATGGATGAAAAACGAATGAGAAAAAATGTCTGTCTGTCTATTAATTTCCAATATGTAAAAGCTTCAGGCAAGAACAAAAGAGAATGAAAAATATCTCCGGCAAGAAATGTCGCATATGTAAAAGGGGACTTAGTGCATATTTTTGGATATTTTTAATTACAACTTGTTATTGAATATTTTAGTTAAGAGCACATTTGCGCAGCATTTTCCTATATTTATAGAGCATATAGGACCTTTTTAGAGCATATTTTGATAATTTAATGACATTTTCTTTAACATGTTTACAATGTTTTTGCAACGGAAGTAAAAAATCTGTTTTAAATTTCGAAAAATTCCTTTATGATTTCGAGATTTCTTTAGAAATTTATGTAGATCTTTTGTTGTATGTTCAGTTGTTTTATTTCTTGTCCTTTTCCTCTTATTACCATCCAAAACAGCTGCAGCATGGTTGAAAGAACTAAATTTTTACTAATATACAAACATTGTTTTGTTGGCTTGTAATCAAATAATGACTAAAAAGCCAGAAAATAACTATACATAATCAAGTGTATGTTTGTCCATATACTATATACGTTTTGTATAGTAATGTATTTTATCAGTTTCATTTGCTTAATATTGAAAATAATACAGGACAAAAACTTGCTTCTCGAGAATTGTATGATGATGTTGTGGAACCATATTTTGATTATTATTTGATCATAAAGAGATAATAATCGTTCTATGTTTATAGTTATTTTATAATATTACTTTATATGGTAACATATTATTAACCATATAATTCAATCATATTATTATTATTATTATGGGTATTAATATCATGGTTGTCTCAACCATGCTATCTCTTACTGTGTATGAAATTTATTTAAAAAAAAACTTTGACCGTTAAAGGATCATATCACAAGTTTATAATAGACATGTAAAACTTGACAATTGAGAATGATCCAATCAGCTTTTGTACACCGAACGACATGAAGAAATTAAGATTTTGTAATTTGTACTAAACTAAAGCTGAAAGTCCATAAGAAGCGTTGTATGCGTTGTCGCATTTTATGCTTTTCATACTTTCTACACGTTCTATGCTTTTCTAAATTCAAGTTACATGTAACGCTTTCTATGTGCCTAGTTTTTTGTTTTGGTCAGCTGCAGTGTAAATATTTTATCAAATAAAAATAACTTTTGTAAAATGGAAAGTGAAATTGAGAGTTTAAAAAAATTTATTGAGTTTTAAAAGTATTGAGTATTAAAAGTGTGTGTTTTTTCACAGTCTTTAGTTAATTAATAATGTAGTTTAACCAATCACATTTATATGAAAAGTCACTACTTAATCCATCGCCATTAGTTAAATAAACACTGTAAATAAAGATATAATAAAAATAACAGAGATAAGACTCAGTACGTAAAAGTAATCCACAACTAAAATTAAAATTTTTTTATTGAAAAAATTGTTTTATAAAATTAACTGCTAGTCCCAGGATGTCACTCATATTCGTTCTTTCGTACAATTAAACAAATTCTAAAATTTTGTTTTTGTTTTAAATGTAGTTGTACGAAAAAACGAATACTTGTGACGAATACACCTCATATTTTTTCATGACGCTTGCGACGCGTACAGAAGTAGAAAGTAAACCTTCTTCACGCGTTGTAAACGTTTAAGTGTTCTACGCTTTGGGCTTTGTAACTTGTCACATACAACTGCACTGATTCTACTTTTTTGACGGACCCTTAGAATGCGTGGTATGCGCTTTCAGCCTAAGAAATCATTGATAATTGTATGGTGTGTTTATGTTTTGGTCTTATATTTTATTTAACACAAAACCATATTTTTAAAAAGTTTTTGTACAAGATAAGTGGTTTGAAACTTTTAAAAAATATTATTTAAGGTCTACTGATGTTTCGGCATTAACACCAATGAAATGCATGTATATAGACTAACTAAAAACCCTCAACAAACAAAACTTGTTTTTAATTTTATTAATTTTTATTTTTGCTTTTTTCAGCTGCTCACCAATTATATAAAACACTATTTGATAGACTTTTTGGATAAGATTAAATCAATCACGTTTCTTAATGGCTTAGATAAGTTAAGTGAACTTATTAATGAGCATCACAGGGGAGATGCTGAAAATGAAGACAGTAGTACATCAAACGAACAAAGTGATTAACTGAAAACTAATTAGAAAAAAAAACAGCCATCACTTGCACGTATGATTAATATTATTAAATAAATTAATAATACGTATACGTCCTCTATAACCACAAGTTGCAGTTCAAAGTGGATGGATGCACATCATGACAGGAAGTAAAAGTTAACAAAATTATGTGTGAAATAAAGTTACTAAATAAAAATATACTAAATTCTAAGTCCGAGATAATGGCAATAATGATGTTGCTATCTGTAGTTTGAACTACGAGTACCAGAACAAAATTAATAATTTCTCGTGTTTTGGGGTTTTGTATTGCTGACTTTCCAATACATTTCCTCTCACTAAACCTCATCCAGCAACAAGTGTTGCTTGGTATGTATGTGTCTGTGCGCATCTGCTTATTTTTACTGTTTAATGACTTTACGTTTTTGTAAAACTGTTGCTTTTTACGACTATTAGAAGCTCATTTATGTACTCGAATATGTAAGTATGTATAAAATAATAGAATTCCAGTTGCGTTACTTAGCGACTTTTCTTAAGAATTGTTTAGTTTAACATTGGCTTTCAACAAATACACAGTGCGTTTTAGTAAGTGATTTTCGTATTATTAAAGTTTTTGAGGCATTTTTGGAAAATTAGCTATAATTTAGTGTTGAGTCAAAGACTAAATGTGGTGATTGAAAATATAATAAGAAATATTTGATTGATAAATTGATTAAATTAAGGAAAATAATAAATGGTGGCCATAACGGAACCGGAAAAGGTAATTTTATGGATAGTAAACAAATTCGCCAATATGAGTGTAATATCTGAACAGTTCAAAAAAAGGACTAATATTGATAACGTTTTTTATACATAAAAAAATATTGAATTGCATATGAATGTAGGACTTTGATCAGCCAGGAAAGTTTAAAAATTAATTATAAAAAAAAAAAATAAAACTCAAGTATTAATATCATTATTATTCGTCATCAATTGCATTTAAAGGAAACCTTATTCAGAGTGATACTTTAGTATTTTATTGCCTTGAAATAAAAATATATTCCCAATTTTTGCTTAAATATCATGAAGTACTTTTTATTCCATCATTATCAGCATTGACAACTGAACATTTTGTTCAGATTTTGTTTAATTAGAAATTTTGCACATGTTCCAGTAACAGACAGACGGGCAGGCATCAAGTGTTGACATTCAAATAGAAATGCGCTGCATGGAGATTGTGTTACAGACAGCAATAGAAGCAGGTAAACAGACAAACAAAAAAGGGCTAAATATAGACACAATTTGGAATACGCAAATTATAAATAAATGTGTAATTAAATAAAGAAAGAAAAAATTATAAATTAATTTATAATTTCCTCTACTGAAACATGTGAGCAGTCATGAGGATAAATGTAAAATTTTGGCGCTTATTTGTTGATTGTTTCGCGAAGAAAATTTGATTTTTATTTTGATATTTTCCAATACAAGGTTTTTTATAAATTTTCCGGTACACGATATAAGAATGAAGTAAATGGCAACGCACTGCTTTAGAAGTATTTTAAATATCAGCATTAAAAAACAAAGTACAAAAGCAGAAAAAAATAATACATTTTACAATATACCATAACCAATTCAACTAATTTATTTAGTTTTTTTTTCTTTCTTCTATAAAATTTAGCAAAGTATAGTTAAGTGATTTTTTATTTCGCCTAACGATATAAACAAGTTTAACTATTGTTGTCTTTTATTTTAATTGGCCTGCCGCACTACTGGTGTACGTTGATATGAGATTTAGTAAAGAAGTTGATCACGATCGTGCGTGATCGATCACGCTTTCTTTCAATATCATTTTAATGAAAACGAAATTTTACAACACAAGAAAATTAAGAAGTTTGACTAAAATTCGTTATATAAGGTAGTCAATGTTAAAAATTTAATTGTTCGTTATATCGGATTTTCGTTAAAGCGAGATGCGTTATACAGTGATTTGCATGTAAAGTAAAAGTGTTCTGCTATGCTTAAGCTTTTAATCATTAATCTAATTAATTTCGATTACCCTGTGTCCAAAAGAATTTCTTTATAAGTGAAATGCTATTAAGTACATTATTTTTAATATTCTTATTAATTAAATTTGCTATACTACTGCTGGTAAGTGCATTCATAATTTTAATTTAATTAATAGGAACTCTTTTATTCCGAACACTTATTTTGTAAGAAATACATAAAATTTTTTTATTGATTGCTCGAAATGGCAGACTACTGCTACTCAGACAAGTGACAGGCAATTGAACTGATGCGTGGGCGGATCAATAATTTCGTCAGAAATTCATTTTTTTTGCAAAACAAAAATTTATTTTTCAACATAATCTCCTTTTAACTAAATACACTTAGTCCAATGTTTCTCCAGTTTTTGTATCCCTTCCAAAAAATATGATTTTTCGAGGTCTTTAAAATAGGCATTTGTTTGGTCAATAATTTCATCGTTGGAGCTAAATCTCTTTCCACCGAGCCATTTCTTTAGTTTAGGAAATAGGAAGTAGTCACTAGGGGCTAAATCCCGAGAATATGATGGACGAGGTACCAAGTCGAATTGCGGTTAAACAACTCCAAACAATCCGTTGAAGTTGTCACGTTTATGGCCAATTCAGAGTAAACGCGGCATCCATCTTGCAGAAGACTTTCTTAAGCCCAGCTGATCACTTAAATCGAAACCACACTACCATATGAAATGCACGCACTTATAGTCTTCGATCGGCCAACACCATATCGTGGATTTTTTCGACATTTTCGGGTGTACTGACCTCAATTAGCCGTCCAGACCGATCAGCGTCATTTGTACTTGTGCGACCACAACGAAAGTCACTAAACCACTTTTTTT